>OZ010585.1:16785103-16825103 GCA_963932145.1 Acanthosepion lycidas
TAACATCAACTCCTCAAGGAGAAAAGTCAACACGACCAGCAGAAGCACGCCAGGCTTTCACGGGCGAATGTGATCGACCAGTGCTTGTTATAATTAAGCCGGGAATCTGATCCGCTAAATAGATAGATAAATAAATGACGAAGGACTTCCGATTCGATATGTTTCTGGAGAAATCTAGACGAGTTTAGGTGATTCTAGAAGGCTCTCGAATTCGAAAGTGCCCCTCTCTACAGCAAAGGCGAAAGATAAAAGTAGTAGTTGTGGTATAAATAGAGGGAGTGTCTTCTAGTGAGTTTTTCGCTGAGGCCGTTAAACTGGGAGGAGGAAGATTGTAAGCGAAGTGTGTGGACTAACCGGTGGGTCTGTCCGTTGACGACTGAATTAAGTTTTCACCACAATAGAGGACAGTTTAATAGTCTACCGAGAGGGACATGCGTAGTAGCATTTCTAGGAGGTAGTAGGGAGAAGATCTTCAGTGGAGCGCATGCACAATCTTTGGTTTAGCATTTCGCGTTGTGCGTGATAGCCTCTCTGAGATATCTGGGTGGGGAAAATTTCTTGCTGCTCTCTCTCTCGATTTCGCGCCGTTTTCGTCTTATATCCAAAACTTAGATAAAGGCACTCCATCACTTGTCAGAACTCAATATCCATGAAGTATTCTGATCAATCGCTCGTCATTCTGACCCAGCCTGCGAATTCTGTAACACTTCTTATCACCTTATTTTGGCATTGCTCTACAGTCTACCTCGTATTTTAAAGACAGTTTCAGAATTACTAAGTGGCCTTTCAGGTTGTTGGCGATAATGACTTTCCTGTCTTTTGCGAAGTGATCTTTTACATTTTACCATTTCTTATTGTCCCTGTTGTGCAATCTATGCACGCAAACACGTTAAGTGGATTACTCTATTTCGTACTGCACCCTTGGCTTCCTGAAAATCTTCAGTTCTCTCGATTCGCTTTCTTCATTAAAAATCCCAGAGGTTTCAACTCTTTCTGAGTTTCCTTAAGGCTTTCTCGTTTCTTCAAATGTTTTATCCGTGGCATCCTTTTTTTTTATTATTTCACACCAAACAAGGGTGGAATGCTACTAATTCGCTAGGGGTTGCATAAAGTGAAAATAATAGAAAAAATTGGGTATAGGTGGGGTTCAAGAAGACATGATGTTTATTGATGTTGCGTTTAAATTTATGAAGATTGTAATTTTTAGGGAATCATGGAAACATAAAAAGGAAACCGTTGGAATAGAAGTGGCGGTGATATTTAAATATTTCAACAGTAAACGGAACAAGATTTTCGGAGAGATAGCAAAAAGATAGAACTTAAGAGCTACAAAGGACATGAAATCGTGAAAGGCCATGAATCCGAACTTGATTTTGACGTCTTTAATGAGCATTGTCTCTTTCCTAGATGTAGAAATCAAGTAACCTACCTGCTAACATGGCTGTCTTCTTGTGTTTATAATTGATGTTTGGACAGTCTCATCAGCACAGTTGTTGGTCTGTGTAGAGGGCATGTTTGCCATTCATACAAATACCTCCCAGTCAATTCTGAACGTTCGGAATTGCTGTGATGTAATCTCTGAATGGTGCTGGTGGAGTTTAACTGCAGGGGCCTTCGTGTTGCTGTCAGATGTCAAAGGATGCTCCTTTGCTAGTTTCAGGAGGGCTAGGGCATATGCCATGTTTGTGACACCTAGTTCTTTGAGGATTTTCCGGTCTATCATAGATAGAGAGGCTATCCTTGGTAATGCTTTCTTTCACGAAAGATTCAGCATAAGTCCTGGCAGAGTCAGCTGGAATGTCAAAAGGAGAGTACCCAATGCTCCTATAAATGAGGTAAAATTAGTTGACCTACTTTTTCCAAGAAGACACAAGAAGGCAGCCATGTTAGCAGGTAAGTAACTTGACTTCTACATTAGGCACCTTCACATTCTGTTTTAGTTACAGTAACGGTTTGATGGCTAACTTGCTCGGGTTCTGCTTTTCATATATCTGTCGTAGCTTTCAGCCTTTCGTGTTGATATAATTTATCCAGGGCTATATGAACTCTAGTCTCTGTCATATTCATAGTTATTCACATCAGAATCGAACTTTCATAGATGAACTCAATATCATGCCCTTATTTCTTTTTATTTATTTGTCACGATTCTTCCAGTTTAGTGTCTACCTTATTTGCGTTACTGTTGCTAACATTCTGACACAAAGAAGCTACTGATGTTTGACGACCTGGTTCCAAATCGGTGGAGATTATCCATTTTGACGAACCAAACAAGATAATCTTAACCTCTTCAGTCGTTATCTATCTTCCTTATCCTTATATCACACGTCATTCATCATAATCATTTTAACGGTAAAACACTACATAGAGAGGCTCTTGAGCCTTATAATAGATGGAATTTAACTAAAATTATACACCTGTTTGACATTTCTACTCTAATATCTGAAAACGTTCAGGCAGTGCTCGATCCACCTCAGTTCAATCACCAGCTTCTCTAGTTTTTAGATAGATCATTAGCTTTTGGGGATCCTTCTCTGTAAAAACGAAACAAACAAAAAAGATAAAAATAACAAAAACAAAACCACCCTATTTCCTTTCTTGGTCTCTTTTGTCTTTCATCATACAGTTGATTAGCTAATAGCAGACATCTCCCACCGCTTCTGTACAAAAAAAAAACGTTCGAAATTTCACAAAGCTTCTACTTTTTTTCTCCATCGATACGGATGTGTTTACGTTTTACACTACCATTGACACCTGCCCTCTACATGTAGGCCTTGATTCGGAGTAAATATAAACAAATTAATGTCGGAACATTACCCCTCCCCCATCAATATGAATAATTAAGAAACGTTTCCATACACAGCGCCATCACGGACCATTCAGTGAACTAATGTGATAGTAAAAAGAAATGCAAATATCCGCTCGTAATTTTGTTCGTATTAAAAGAGGCACATTGTTTACCGGAAAATCAGTGATGTACCTTTTTTTTTAGTCATATTTCGATACTTCGAGCAAATGAAGTTAACTTCAGATCACAGCATCTTCTCTTAGAGACTTACATAGTTCGATTAACCAGATTTTGATGCAGTCGGTTCTAAAATAAATCCGTGATTATTTTTTCATTAATCTCGAGAAAGAATACATTTAGAAAATCAGAAACGGAATGTTTTTCTTTAGATTATCCTAATTTGTTTACGAGTGCAACTTGTCGCAGGTTATAGTGAGAACATGAGGAAGAGCTGTCATATAATTAGTAACGCATTGAAAACACTATCAATGATCATCAGGTTACGATGCGAGGTTCATCATGTCATTTCTTTTGGCAACGGGGGTTATTTGTCAGTTTCCACATATCGATGTAACCAGTCTTATGTTGTATTAGTATAGACGGGTGGATAATTATTTAAAGATAGGTTTTAAAAAAAATAATTATTTCAAATTTTCAAAATTAAAGTAAACATTTATTTTTAAAAATAAAAAAAAAATATTTCGAATTAAATATTTAATATATTTTAATATATACGAAAACATTTCGAATTAAATAATTAACACATTTTTATTCTTGACATATCTGGTTGATATAAACGTTAAGTTTTTTTTTAATAACATTAATTAGTTTTATTCTAACATTTTTCTCGGACCTCTTGTTTGTGGAACTCACTTCCGCTTTTTTGCTACCCTGTCAACTACAATCCTTAAAAATTTAAATGCAATGTCAAACGTCGCCATCTGTATCTTTGAATCCTGTTTTTATCCTTTCTCTCCTCAAAGTTTTCTCATTTTCATTCACTCTCAGTTCCCCACTTTGCTTCTTATTGGCTTTATCGCCCTTCTTTCTGTGTAATGATCAAAAAGCATCTACATAAAAAAATAGAGTCAAATTCGTTAAGGATTAAGGACAGGCGACAAAATATTAATTGCTCTTTCAGTATTATAAAGTTTTTAAGTAGCCGGCCTGATTGTTTAAAGAAAAGATGGGTATCACTTGTGTGAATTAGCCATTCGATGTTTTATCTAAGACCCAACCTGATCTTGGTCTGGACAACAATAATAGGATTTCTAGCACTACGCCTTGGACTAACACCCTATTGGGTTTTAGATGCCGCTTCCTGGGCAAATGATGTGGCTTGAGGCAGAAAAAAGCTGGCCTGATCTGAAAAACATAGCTGACAAAAAGTAGTTGAAGTAATCCCGATTTATTCATGTGCTTAAACGAGGCAATGATCGCGGATGTCTGTTACTAGCCGGCAAAACGGGTCCTCTTTTATCGAGTTTAATCTCCTCCCTCTTAACAGCTTAATTAGGCAAAAATATATATATATCACTGCTCCCAGAACACATTCCTCTCAGACCAAAATCTTTTTGTCGCGACTGCTCGTAGATAGATAGGACTGGCACCCAGTCATGGCTAATTAAAGCATCACTACCAACTCATTTAATGAGTATAATCTTATATCATTACAAAGTTACGTTGGTCTATTTGTGAGGAGTTGCTGAAAAATTCTAGGCCGGAACCGCTACTCAAAATCTAACCAAATACTCAAAAGTTTGACTCAAGAATTCTGTTTCGATTTGGCCCAAAACTATTCTGGACATCCAACTGTGCCAGTCTTTGTCGCTACATCTTTTTGTATTCTTCTCATCCCCAAAGAATGACTATATTTTGGTACATGATTTTTGTAGTATTTTAAATGCTTGTTAGGTACACGTCATCATTCAGCTTTCTGCATACGTTGTCCCTACCTCAAGATTAAATATGATGCTCAGATAGACTTGGGCTTTATTTAAAACAAAACTAAACATCGCAAATCAAAATGGATGATTAGCTTGTAATTTGCCAATATCGAACAAAGACCGTGAATGAATTGTTACAGTGAGGAAAGAAGCGTTAATCCCAAAACGAAGAGCAAGTTTAAACCATTGGTTGATAATGAGTCGTGTATGGGTTATATTTGAGTATTCCTTTTCCTACCTGAATAACTTAACGAAGCCTAATGGATCATGCAGCCGGGTCTTCTTGCTCGATGGCCGTTGCCAACACAAATAGATTGATACGCCATTTGAAAAGGTCTTGTTTTTATACTCCTGGATATTTAGATAACAGACCTGGTGAGGGAATCGGTTTAATCGACAATAACCCGACAATGCAACAAGTAGTACTGGCTTACAGGGTACCAGTAAATACATATGAATTGGTATCAAATATGGATCAAATTTATTATATCAGTAATATGAAATTTATTTTATCAGCATATAAACTACATGCTTAAATAATCTAAGATCTGTCTACTTACAAACACAACCGGTGTAACCTAAGTTCTTTCCCTCTCACACAAAACATCCACAATCAACATACAAACACTAACAGACATAAATAAAAATCCATACTAGATGCTGAAACGTCCAGAAACACTCGCACATACATTTTCAACCAAATCCTGCCTAGATCAACTAGAATTGTGATACACACACACACACACACACACACACACACACATACAAACGGAAGAGTATTGCTTGACTCACATGAGGTCTGCTTAACCAATGAAAAACAAAAGAAATACCAGAATTTTCTAGTCTCTTCTATATTTCATTGTCTGATGACGCTTAAATAAAAAGATAAACATGTTAAATTTATAAGTTTCTTATTTGTTCCTTATCGTATCATACATAGAGAATCTGTAAGGAACTTCCACGTAGTGTAATGGTTAACAAGCTTGTCTAACTAAACCAATTACGACAAAGTAGTGAATTCGATCAGGACTGGATGCTTCGCATTTTCCGCTTCGAAAGTGGAAGCCCCATACTTTTTGCTTTGTGCCACATCTAAGCTTCGCTTTGAAAATTCCCATATATATATATATATATATATATATATATATATATATATATATATATATATATATATATATACTACGTTTCGGCCATTGTGCGCTCCTGGCTTCTTCAGGTGGTAGTAATGTCGAATTGAACACTTTCTTTCGCTCACTTGGGTAGACTGTTCTATTTTGACGTGTCATGTTTAATGGATGTCAGTTATCTTCTGTTAATTCTCTTCTCTTGCCTTAACCAGCTATTGAACTCATACTCTTTGGGTCCTGTCACTGGATCTAACCAACGACTTTATTTACTGTTCTTGAGAACATCTGAGTATGAACTTCTGGGTATAATAAACCTAATATCTCATCAACAAATTTTTACTATTGCAATTTTTGCTGTTATCAATTTTATGTCTTTATAAGAGTTGATATTGCAATTTTTGTTGTTATCACTTTTCTCTAGTACTCCTTATTACTGGTTCCCATATTGTATTCATTTCTATGCTTGGTCGGCTCAGAAGATTTTTGTGGCCACCTGAAGAAGTCCGGAGCGTACAACGGACAAAGATGAGGACAATATTCCGAATAATGTAAAAAGTGTAAATAATACCTCATCTCGGAAATATAGACACACACACACGACACAAACAGACATATATATATATATATATATATATATATATATATGTGTGTGTGTGGGTGTGTGTGTGTGACTTATAAGCACTTTGAATCTTTATTATTATAATATCAAATTGATATTTGCAATTCAAAAGAAAGAGAACATATATACGATTATTGTGAGCGGTACTTCAAACTGATAGACTTTCGCGCATAGTCAGTGACAACAACGTGGTTTGATAGAGTTGCATTAAACATTTTGTTTGGGATTTAGGCGCATATCTTTTCAATGGCTGCTTTTATCTCAGTGCAATTTGTCTGGTCGTACTTACATAACTTAAATCTTCGCCCAGGATCGTCTTCATTGAAAACTTGGACGTGTGTTAGAATAAATGTTTCAATGGCTGCGCATGGAAATATGATGAACACTATCTTTTGAAATGCATGCCAAACAGAATTGGTGATTGATGGTAAATTTCTATTACCCTTTTTCGTTTTATGGAGCTTGAGGAAGTCTGTGTTACTTCAGAACAATGATTGTGGATTATCGTAGACACTTCCTGCTGTTTCAAACTTATCTTCAATATGAATAATGGTGCTACGTGTTGTTGCTTTTGTTTCAAACGCCTTTCGAAAAATTCTTTGTCCATCAGCGATGTACTCACACGGCTCGTAAAAATTTCGAATGCATTTTCACATCTATAAATTCGGTCTCCTCTTAGCCATTATTTATAAATATCCAGGGTGAGCGGAAATTTGACACACCCTGCTTATATATATATATATATATATATATATATATATATATATATATATATATATATATATATATAAGTGAACATTTTAATCAACACTTAGAAGCGACAGTCTGTTTCATGCTGGACGCATTCGTCAGGCCACGACGATTGCGTCTAGCATGAAACAGATTGTCGCCTCTAAGTGTTTACTTCAATGTTCACTTTTATATTTAAACATCCTCTATCTCTGATATTGAGCACTTTATCCCATAAATATAGCACACCTTAAGATTATATATATATATATATATATATATATGTACTTAAGATTATATTTGTGTGAATATATATATATATATATATATATATATATATATTGTTCACACAAAACAAGACTCAAGAACCAGTCAAAGTAGAGTGTGAATGAATGAAGTAGTTGCATGAAAATAAGAAAAAGAGGTAAGAAGTGAAGGTTATGAGGAAGGGTACAGCTTGAATCTAGATGTTAAGATTGTAGTGATCGGAGAAGCTTCCTCTGGGAAAACTTCGACATGGCAACGGATCTTGTGATGAATCTGTCTCAATGGAACTTAGCAATGGAATAGAACTGGGTTCACAAAGATTTGCCAGATTTTAGCTGTGAAATCGTGGATCTCATAGCCATAGCTTGCTAGGACATTTTCCAACGAAAGATAGATAGATTAAGGAAAGGCTTACGAAATTCACTCTGCGAGAATTGGGTTATAAATTCTAGAATGTTAACCACAACAAAGCCCTCGTAGACACGTTTGAATACTGTACAGACTGGAAAATGAGGATTTCGCTTCTCCAGCTGGAAAATGACAGGAATATTCAATTTTCGGTCTGATATATTCTCGTAAAAATAGGATTTTCGAGGCAGGAGGATTTAATTCGATGTGGAAACACTTCTTTGCTGTATATCGGCTGAAATTGAATCTAACAAAATAAGTTAGAGACATTCGGGTTTTTTTTTTGAGTACCATCACCTCATACACACACACACACACACACACACACACACACACATATATATATATATATATATATATATATATATATATAATACAGGCAAGTTTTGTCTATTTATTTTAAGTAAGTTCCTTTCATATTGACGGATAAGCTTAATACCATTATCATTGAAAGACAAAAGGAAAACACCATATTGATACATGTTAAAATTCTTGAAGTTATATACATAAAACACTTGAAACCTAACCTGGACAAAATAAACTATGAAATTTCTAGAAACATTCTTAAATGCCTATAATTTATAATAGAAGTCATTGGTTTATAAAATTTTCAGTTATCTGTTTTGGATAAGTCTTGTTTTTATGTCCATCGTCTTTGTCATGTTGAACTGATTATGTTAATTGTATTTTAATGAATATTGTCCTGAAGAAGGTTTATTAAACCGAAACGTCAGACGTTGACATTTCATTCATATTAAAACAACATAATTGCATTTAAGGATTTTTGTTTGTTTTTTCCAAATATTTTTCTTCATATATATATATATATATATATGTCATCAACAGACAGAGTGTTTGGATGTATCACAGCTCATCAGTGTGGCTAGACATCCAATTGCCTCAAGCCAATATTAAAACCCAACTGATTTGGCATTGTCGGAGATTTTTTTCCTGAGGTATTAGCTCCCAGCAGATAGGAAGGTGAATTTATACGTATTTACTCAGCATCTCAGAGTGCTTAATTCATAGAAGTGCTTTTGTATCAGTAGCAATCACGTTATAAATTCGTGCTTTTCCCTCTAAAGTGTTCAACCGAATTTTATTTTTTCGGGGGCGTATATTTATTTTTTCGGGGGCGTTTTCCGAAGCGTTTCGTCCCCGGATGACTTTATCAAGGTAAATGTAAGGATTTTATTTAGCAGCAAGTATTTTTAGGAATTTCTTATGCAACGAGATATTTGACAAAAATACGGGTCGCAGAATTACATTTCAGTAAGATATGATAGCGCCACTATCAAGATCTGCACCCCGGACTTTTTTTTAAAAAAGAAATACATAGCTATAATTGTTTTTTAAATTAGAAGAAAACGTTGAAATTCAAAACCTTCCGTCATTTAAAGGATATAATACATAAATTCATTTCTCAAACGTAAATCATATAAATAACAATTATATTATGAAAAAATTATAACAATAGTGATATTAACTGATTTTTGTTTATTAGACATTGAATTGTATCACTCAGCATCTTCCATAATTTACCTTTGCTTTTTAAACTAAAGTACATTTATGAGCGTTTTGAAAAGAAAATCGACATTTTCACTTCTTTTAATAAACAGTTGCTGCAAAATATAATCCTTACATTTTAACCTTGATATAGTCAATCAGAGAAAGAAACGCGTCAGCTAAGATAAGTTATACTTTTATCTTTATTCATATTGTCTTTTTAACTTATATATGTTTAGTTATATTTGAATATTTATACACAAACACACACACACACACACACACACACACACACACACACACATACACATATATATATATATATATATATATATATAATGCGTACCAGTGATTGTTACGTTGGTATGTAGGGTTGTATATTTTGGGTAAGCCATGAATCATTGTGTCGTCTCCTTATTAATTTCATCTTCAATTTTTCATAAGCACTCGTATCGTTTATCAGCTATTCTATTATTTTATTTCTTTGCAAGTACACGCGTTCATCATGACAACTTCTTCCGCTTATGCGAGGTGGTGATAGAAAGTTTCTAGTTTTTAAATCGTATTTTTTTTTTTAATAAAAAATCAATATAAGTTTGCAAAAGAAATGAATAAAATTTGCTTGAAGAAAACTCATCCAAACTGCTATGGTTATTATATTATTGTACTATTTCAGTTTGTTTGGATTTTTTTCACTAAATTAATACGGAAAAGATGTAGGATATATAAAGCTTGATAGAAAATAAAAAATAAATCTATCTATCTATCTATCTATCTATCTATCTATCTATCTATCTATCTATCTATCTATCTATGTCACTGTTCACATCTATCTATCGAACTATTTTTCTCTGTATTTATTTATCTAGAGAACTATTTTTCTATCTATAGATCTATTTTTTAACTATCTGTCTATTTTTTTCTTTTAAAGAAAGAAAGATAGATAGAGAGAGAGAGAGAGAGAGAGAGAGAGAGAGAGAGAGAGAATGTGGAGGGTAGGGAGATTAGACTGAAGTGACAGTTTTTGTTGCATTTTGACATTTTATATTCATATGAATTCATAGCTTCCTGATTCAATCAACAACAGATGTCCATGATTTTCTATGACATAACGTCAACTTTCAACTCCACAGATCGCTCTCAATCTTAAGTCTTCATCTTCTGCAGCTTTCCCAATGATTCGTCATCCTACTCTTCGACCTTCCTCAAAGGTCTGTTGCATACCTTTAACTCCCAACGAAACCCTTTGTTGTTTTCATTTAAGTCTCCTTGTTATTATTTAATATGTCTTTATCCACTGAAGAAATGTAAATGATTTACATTGCCTGAGTTAAAGTGTGAGAACATGGCAAACGTTAACTAGATGGTCCATTGTTTTATTCACTATATTTTAAGGTAGTCAGTGAGGAAATAAACCGATCGCTAATCTATGATTCCATCTCTTCGCCTTCCTCAAGCCATGGGTTAAATAGCAGTGTGAACTGAACTCAGGGGAATACTACTCTGAATATTAAATTGTACAAAGGTTATGGAAATTCATAGATAAGAAAGAAAAAAGAAGCCGTATCTTCACTTACGTCTTGTAGGGACTTGGCATTCAGAAAATCTAACAGATCATTAGAAGCCCGTGTTGAATAAATGGCACCTTACTAAATTAACCGCAATAACGTATAAACAGACGGAATTCAAATAAAAAAAATGCTTCTCTACACAAAAACAACAATAAAATATTGGGAGATATTAATTTCGGACAATTACAGAATTTAAAATGTGCTACCTAGATCCGAAGAGTCAGTGGAATAGAAGATGCTTTCCAAAAGTGTTGAGAAACATGAAGATGCTTTCCAAAGTGTTGAGAAACATGAAAATTTTATTACAAAAAAAAGAAAAAAGAAAAAAAGAATGCCGAACTCTTATACAATAAAATTACTCTTGTATCTACAGAGGAAGAGAATATTTGAGGCAACCAAATTATTTTTCTAAAGAAGGATGCTGAGAATAGTATGGACGGAGCGCATAAATATCGAAGAAGTTCAAAGGAAAAAATAAAACTAATACACATATCCGAAAGAAACAGCTAAAATTTCTTGGGCAGAAAATAAAGATGGATGGCTTGAAAAATTTGGCCCTCACAGGGAATATCGATGGCAAAATGTATAAGGGAAAGCGGTGAAGAGTTGTGGGGGTTTGGTTTGGTTTGGTTTGGTTTGGTTTGGTTTAGTTTGGTTTGGTTTGGTTTGGTTTGGTTTAGTTTAGTTTGGTTTGGTTTGGTTTGGTTTGGTTTGGTTTAGTTTGTTTTACGGCATATCAACCTCAATTGGTTATTTAATGCCAACATAATTTTTATTGCTGGTAATGTTTTTCTTCTGAAATCTATTTCTGGGAATATTTTTCCTTGAGAAAATCTATAGCTCGCCACATTTTTCCAAAGAATATATAGCTGTTTGTATTGCTGTTATTTTTAAAGTATTGATGATAATAATTTTTCTTTGGAAAATCATTGCTGGAAATACTTTTTTTTATTACTAAGTATTTCTGGTATTAAAATCTATTTTTACACAAGTTTGGGTGCTATTTTCCCAAAGCTGGGATCCTAACAGGTGCTACCACCCGGGGTCAGAGTGGACCTGTAAACACCAGCAATTAGGAGGCGGTTCCACGTTCCTCAAAACCTCCTGATCAGAGGCCTTGCTGTCGGACATAGTTTATCGTCTTACCCAGGACGCGGATATAGTTTATCGTCATACCCAGGACGGAGTTGTGGGGCTTGCACAACAGTAGAAGGAGAGTTTTGAGAAAGGGACAAAAGTTGTTACCGTCGACAAAGGAAGTTTTGTGGAGAAACCATGATCGTTCACGTCATTAATTCCTCTGGCGTTGTAATGTTAAGTTATTCAAAATTCTTTGATAAAGTATGGTTGTTATTAAGTTTTTACTAATATTTATTTGAACTTATTATTCTTTTTGCTCCTCGTGAATTATTGTTTTTCTTTACATTCCACGCCCCCAAGAAACGGCATGAATAGAAAACAAAATAATGAAAACGTTTCCCCCTGAAAAATCCTAAAAATAAAATTGTGAGGCCCTAAAGAGTTATTCCCTTGGAGACAACAGAAAACATAACGAGAATTAGCCAAATCTATCTATCTATCTATCTATCTATATATATATATATATATATATATATATATATATATATATATATATATATATATATTGATAATATTAGTGGTGTGGTCAGTGTGTCTATATATATATATATATATATATATATATATATATATATATATATATATATATATATATATTGATAATATTAGTGGTCAGTGTGTGTATATATATATATATATATATATATATATATATAAATTCACATCACAATAGGATAGAATCCAGGTAGAACTCAGTTCCCAGGGCAGATTAAGAATACAGTATAAAAGGCTGAAACACTAATATTCCATTGTTATAATTTATTACATTGGAATCGTAATCACGATCCAATCCATCGGAACTACAAATTCAAAAATCTTTTTGATTAAGATTCCAATATAATAAATTATAACCATGAAATATTATATAAATGTTTGTTTCCTTTATATATATATATATATATATATATATATATATATATATATATATATATAAAAGAAGTTATAGTTGTTCCAACGAGATAAAAGTGTATATATTAAAAAGAAGAGAGAAACCGCAAACGTTTATGGTTGTAATGTGGATTTTTTGAAATATATATTATGCTTTATTTTGTATAATTTTGCAACACGTGTTTTGAATTTCGTGACCGGCTTCAGGCAAAGAATGGATATTTCCGCATATTATTAAAATGAATTAATCTTCCTTATGTTTTTCGATGTTAAACACATTCTCTCTCTCTCTCTCTCTAGAGAGAGAGAGAGAGAGTAATCAACGTAACAAAACAAATTTTATTTAATTTCCAACATAAAAGAGCAGTGTCAAGTTTAAGTTGAGATAGTATTTTAATACACCAGTGAAAGAGTAAATCGAAAAAATATCTTTCGTCAGAAGAGGGGTGCTTTAAAAGTAGGTAAGGAAAGCCGGAGTTGGAATGGTTTAAACTTAAATTCATTTCAAAGTAAAAGAATAAAAAAAAACGAAAAAAATGGAGTTGATTTTTGGCTGCTCTAAAAATAGCTGCTTTGTTTGTGATGGGGGGGGGGCAATGCTTTTTACGGCCAACGTCCACTAACGTCGATGTTGCACTACGGGAAGAAGATCAAGACAAGAAAATATCTGTCTTGTCTGCAAAAAAAAAAAAAAAAATAATATCAAGAAAAGAACTTCTAAAATTGAATTTCTATAAATATTTGCTTTCTGTTTAACGAAAAGAAGGAGAAAAAGAAAACTGATAGATCTCGCAAAAATCTATTAAGTAAATAAATCAAGGCTTACTTGAAAGATATCGGCTCGACTCACTTCTCAAACCCAGCGTAAATGTAAGAATTTTGTTTGGAGAAGAAAAACAGATATTTGTCTGATGCATTTAATCTTAAATAGATTCATCGCGATATAAGGTTAGAATAAAATGTTTAGTTATTTTAACTAAACATTTTATTTTAACAGTACAATTATTTGCAGTTCTATTAATTAATTGTACAAGTATAAAATGCCAGATTATAATCCCGCCCAGATTACACCGATAATTAACCCCTTGAGAAAAATGACTTCATTCCCAACCACCGGGTGAACAGTGATAGAAAAAAAATAACTTCATGCCAAGCTACTGGTGGAACGGTGGGTAAACACTTGTAAATATTTTTATATCTACCGTGAAACATCACATACCATTTATTTGCGAATTTTGACACAGGAGCTCAGAAATTGTTCAGGAACTCAAGGATCAACTGGTTGATCCAGGATTTTAGTTTTATACCGGGTATAGATTAGCCGAAGCCATTTTATATTTCCGGGTATATAATTTGACTATTCTAGAATAAACACCCGAAACCCAAAATATACTTCCTCTTTTTCATCTATAAGAAGATGAACAGTGTGAAGCAGGGGTTAATTAATTAATCACCGGACCTCACACACTTTTTTTTTTCTGTGGGATCATTTGATATCAGTTGTTTATCAGACACGCTCAAGAAATATTGAGGAACTTTAAGAAAAAAATTAAATATAAATGCAGTAAAATGAGAAACTTCTTGATGTGTTAATGAATCATGTAGGTACAGAAATGAAATGCCTTTTTGAAAAAGGAGGAAGAACACTTATTGTATTTATAGATGATAGTCGAAGATACGATGAGTCATGTAGTGTCATATGTGTCTAGTCTGAATTCTAAAGCCCTCACTTTTATACGGATTCTTTTGTTTGCAAATTAGCCTGTCTAACATAGAATGGCCGTTGATCTGGACTAAAATTATTAAAGAGTGACATCACTGTCATTGGCTACTTCTGTTTTGGTGTAGTCTACCAATCACAATTTAATTTATTATAAACAATTTTCTATACGCTTCAGTACTTTGCTTTTAACCAACAGTTATTTTAACTGAAATATATATACTTTTCGAAAATCTACATAACTTGTTACTGTTGAACGAGCTCATAACCATTATTCCTTGTTTACAAACTGGAGCTGCCCCATAATATTTAATTGAAACAGAAAACACTTGTTGATAATCATAGTGAACTGAGGAGATCGATAATAATATATACTGTATATGCCAACATAAAAGACAGGCAGGAATATTAAATACGTTGACCTTTCAGCAAATATACCCGAGGAAATCTTTTAGTTTAAGTGTATATTGTTTAAAACAACCTATTACTACATTAAAAAAGAAAAACATAAGTAAAAGCACTTTAGCGATAACAGTAATTATTACTATATAGAAAAAAGAAGCAACACAATCTAGAATAGAGTTAAAAATAAAAATTATAGTAGTTGAAATATTCAACCTTGATTAGAGTCATAGAGCGTTGAAATAGAAAACATTTTATAAAAAGCAAGCAGCAACTTAATGTTGTCTCCCAAGGGAAATCTTTTACCATTATGGCATTTCTTTTTCGCCAGACCTTTTTCCTGAATATGTCAGCTGGTTAATAATAGGAATGTCTTGCGTCCTATCCAAGAATGAGGGATCAGCTGGCACCGACAATTGTGTCGGTAATTTGTTACGCTAATTTTTCATTATCAATAATAATAATACAGTAGAATCCCTGACAACCGGACTAAGAAGGCCTTCCGAATATAATGAATTGCTTACAAAGTCCGGATATAATGAATTGCTTACAAAGTCCGGATATGAGGGGTTATATTTAGATTAAAATATAAGAACTGAAATCCGGTTTAACATTTATTTTCAATGTTTTATAGTAAACAAAATAAGCTGATGGTGAGTGAAATATAACGGAATTGATTTCCAGGAAAAAGAAATAAATTATGTAATGTTAATGAAAATGTATTAAATTTAGTATGCCACGTATGCAAAACAAATAATGTAACGAGGATTTTTTAATCGTTGTTGCATGATGATTCTTTCTCTTCTAATGTCATTCTCAACTTTTTCCGCATTTCATTTTGCTTTTGTTTTTGAATTTTTTTAAACGAAAAACACTTTTTACCTCTACGTGCGTTATTGGAATCGTCATAGCTGAATGCTGGCTTTCTTTCCATAAAATTGACAATCTTTTCAATACCTTTTTCAGTAGCTTTTTACAATTTCAGTCCAGGTTTCACAACGAGGATACATCTGGTCGCTATCTTGTTGCAGATGTGACATCCTTATCATCCTTTCCTCTTATTCCCATCATATTTTGCACCAATACAAGCCATTAGGGTGAAATAAGCATAACTAATTATCCAAAGTAAATTTCCTGAAAAACCAAAATTTTAAATCAGTTACATATCACCCAAATAGTTCAAATATACACACCAAAATCATATCTGAATATGCAGAATTCCGGATATGAGACACTCCGTATATGAGTGATTCCGGATAGGAGGGGTTCTACTGTAGTATTAAATTACACACTGCTACTCCAGGAATAGGTCTCATGATTCCTGATTTTAAGTCACTTCACGCGTTAGCATGTACAGCTATTGTCTTGGCGAATTAAGATCGATTACAGCAAATATCTCGTTCGGCACAATAGATTTGCTCGTTCATTGCTTTGACTATTTAGCCATATCCATATGCAATCGACGCCGTCGCTAAAGAACACCCTATCATGGGGGCCATGCCGTAAGCGGTGAGATTTGTGTGTCATTTATTTAGTATGAAAGTGCATCTTCCATTCCGTCAAATACGTTTAAATAATAACAATAAGCAAACAAATTATGAAAAAAAAAAAAAAAAATAATGAAAATGATTAAAAACATTTGTTTCGTACTTAACTCTTATTGGGTTGGTGCAAAAATAATGACGTAATAATGTCGTTTTTTGACGTTAAAAATATGTCTAAAAACGACATTATTACGTCATTATTTTTGCACCAACCTAATATTTAAAGAATACTTTACTTATTATTTATTTTTTCTTTAAAATGGAATCCCGCCGATTTTTTCCCTCCGTAGATTAAAAAAAAAAAAATGACTTCACTGGAACAGATATTCCTTCATTTTTTAAAATTCCTTCACTGTTATCAATGATGGATTAATTGTACGAACTGTAATTTTTATTTATTTAAATCTTGTTAAAGAATACAACAAAATGTTCGACCTTGATAAAACTTAATGAAAAAAAATCCCTTCTCCAAAATCTATGTTCAATACGTATACTTGTTTACTGCTTCCATCCTCTGAGAATTGAACCCAGAATTTTTCTTTTTCGGTCTTTCTCTGGGATTACAGGATACTACCAAATTGCTTCAGCGCCATCAGCTTCCAAAAAGTTTTTGAGACTTTTATTCCGTGTGGAGGATCGGCTTTTTCTTCTTCTTTTGATTTGACGAGATTGACACAGGTATTGAGATGATGTAAAACATTAAGTGAATTAAGAAAGAAAGAAAGAAGTCTATCCATTTTTCACAGGAGAGCTCCAAAAAAATTCAAAACGAGGCTGGTATAATATGATTGAAAAAATGATTCCGAGAAATTTCAAAAGAAACAAAAATCTAAAAGAACAACTACCATGAATTCTTATAAATTTGAATCTTTTTTGCCTGATTCAGTGTGGCCCGTGTAGTATAAAATGAATTGTAATTTCTTTATTAATTCATATACAGGGTGTTGCAGCAAATTCCGACACTTGACAAGAAGAAAACGAAATAGGCAATGAAAAACAAAAGCTCTATATGCAGAGACCCGACAGTTTATTTAGTACCAGTTAGAGTTACATACTACATTATTTTTTCAATGTAACCACCACCAGCGGCGACGACCATCTCAAGGCGGGTGCGAAATGAGTCACACGCTTTGGCGACCATGTCCTTGTCCATAGCGGAGAACGCCTCCACGATGGCAGCCTTCAGAGAGTCGACTGTGTTGAGGGTTTGCCTGTTGGTCTTGACCTCGATTACGCCCCAGAAGAAATAGTCAAGGGGGTCGCAGTCGGGTAACGGAGGGCGACCACAAGTCCGCGGACCAGTGGTGAGGAACAAGTTGAGCGGCCATGCCTCGGACGTCTTGGCCTTGTGTGCAGAAGCAGAGTCCTGATGGAAGACGTAGGGGCGTCCGACGGCGATATCGTCCATCCAGGGCTTCACCACGCTCCTGAGAACCTCCTGATAGATCTCAGTGGTAACTCTCAGGCCCTTTTGAAAGAAGAACGGAGGTATGACGTCCCCCTCGCTGGAGATGACCACGACGGAGTAGGTAAAATTCGTATGCTTCACGACGAGAACCTCCTCGATGTCTTTGCAGATACATCTGTCGTTCTGCTTGCTGCTCGTCTGATCCTGGATGAAATTCTTTTCCTCATAGAAGAACCTCAGCATTCTGGCGGACCCCTGCTTCAGCTCGTTCAGCAAAGCGACCGCCTTGACCTTCCTCGACTCCCTGGAGTAATTCCTGCTGAGCATGAGGTGAGACTTGCGGTAGGAGGAGTAAACAATGTCCTTCTTAATAGTTCGGCAGATCGTCGACTTGTGACAGCCCATGTCAGCGGCGATGTTGGCGTAGCTCTGGCTTCCATCATTGCCGACTGTCTCCTTCACGGCGGCGACGAACTCGTCGGTCCTAACGACCGGAGAACGAACGTTATGGGCCTTTCGTTTGGCAGTAAACATGTTCTTATTCTGACACCCCTTCCACTTCCTCAAAATGTCCATGACCATAGTCCTCTTGAACCTAACCAGGCCATCACTTCCACAGGCTTCTTCCCGACGCGAAAAGAAGCTACTACCGCTGCTCTGCGCTCATATTCCATCCTGGAAAAGCGTAGAGAGAAAACAAAAACGTTAGTTAGTTGTCGGGCATAGACAACTTTTGTTTTTCTTGCGTATTTCGTTTTCTTTTTGTCAAGTGTCGGATTTTGATGCAACACCCTGTATATGGTAGGATTTCAGACAAAACTGTGCAAACTGATAACTGACGAAAATCAGCGCAATTTTCGTGCGAAATTTAAATTTTATGTTATTCGGAAAATAATATCCGATTTCAGAATCAGTTCTTATTCCTGAATTGATGGATTGCAAGAGTATTTAAATCCTTCAAAAAAGGAGCCCTGAACATCCACACATTTCTGTCAATGAGTTACAGGGTTAATTATGCTTTAGCGATAAAACGCTAAATGTTTGGACTCCACGAAATCTTTTAATGCAGTTTATGTATCTTCTTTGCTACGGAATGTCTTTTGTTTTTAAGCAAAGCATGTGTGTACGTACATGTGTAATTGGCATACAGCTTACTACCCATCTCCCCATGTCTCGGTCAACAAAGGAGAGGTCGTGACGCATGTTGCTGGAAGAGCCCATATTTTGTCGGCCAATGCGTGTGAGCATTGAGTGAGCATTACCTGCCCTGGGTATGACGATAAACTACATCCGCGTTCAGGATAAGACGATAAACTCTGTCCAACAGCAAGGCCTCTGAGCAGGAGGTTTTGAGGAGCGTGCAACCACCTCTTAACTGCTGGTGTTCACAGGCCCACCTTGACCCTGGTTGGTAGCACCTGTTAGTGTCCCATCTATGGGCAAATAGTTAACCCCGAAGCTGAGTAAAAAGCATTATGAAAGTTTAAAAATAGGTTTTAATACTAGAAATAGTTTGTAAAAATATTATTACCAGAAATACGTTTTTGAACAAAAACTGTTACCAGCAATACGTTTTTTTTTTTGTTTTTTTTTTAAATATTACCAGCAATACTATTTTGAAAAAAATATTACCAGAAATAGATTTTTGACAAAACAAAAATATTACCATGAAAAACAGTTGTCGGCATTAAATTACCCATTGAGGTTGATACGCCGTAAAACAAAACAAAACAATCAGTGAGCATAAAATTGGAAGTTTAGAAATACCAAAGTGGGGTATAGCCCAAAATCTGTTGGGGCCCACTGATTTAGAGTTTATGGATTTTGCTACCTGATCGCGGGAGTGAACTCATGATATTATATGTCTGTAAAACGTGATTAATCAATGCATATATATTCTCCGAAAACTCAAGAGTCCCCGAGGAAGTTGCTTGTATAACCATCCACCGACTATTCACGTTTTTACAGCAGCAGTAATGGATACAGGTGTGAGATTACGTAATTTTGCAATCAGTGGCTGGGACAGACACCAGGTCAGATACCCATCTTCCTTGATTTCTGGTGTTAACATGAGACAATGCTTAATCTAGCACAGTAACACAAACAAACGAAGGGCTGAGGGAAAATTCGCATTATTCATTTCGCGAAAGTTATTTAAAGTTTTCGAAACTTTAAATAGCGTGCAGACACAGACCCCACATAAACGCTTATATATGACTGTTTGATACTCGAATTGGTAAATAGAACAACACGTGCGAATAAAATGGAATATATGTCTTCCTTGTTATTTTTGTGAGAAGGACATTTTATGAGGCATTGTGCAAAAACAAGAGAAGGTTTGGTTTGGTTTCGTTTGGTTTGTTCTGTTTTACGGCATATCAACCTCAATGAATTATTTAATGCCAACAAAGTTTTTATTGCTGGTAATATTTTGTTTCGTCAAAAATCTGTTTCTGTTAATAATTTTTTCCTTCAAAAATGTATTGTTGGTAATATTTTTTTCCTCAAAAATGTATTGCTGGTAATATTTTTTTCCTCAAAAATGTATTGCTGGTAATATTTTTTTCTTCAAAAATTTATTGCTGATAATTTTCTTTTTACAAAGTATTCCTGATATTAAAACCCATTTTTAGCCCAGTTTCGGGGTTAACTATTTGCCCATAGGTGTGACCCTAACAGGTGCTACTACCCCAGGCCAGGGTAGACCTGGGAACACCAGCAATTAAGAGGTGGCTCCACGCTCTTCAAAACCTCATGATCAAAGGCCTGGCTATCGGATGTAGTTTATCGTCTTACCCAGAATGCGGATGTAGTTTATCGTCATGCCCAGGACGGAAAGGAAGAGAAGACATTAAGACTATATATGTGCTGTGCTTCTGAACACCACGCGTAGAGACCCTCTCTCTTGACGAAAAGATATCTAATTCGATTTTCAGTATTTTAGTATATTGGTTCTATGAAAGCCGTTGACAAAAACAAGATGCCCAACCGTCTTATTCCCCGCCGAAAAAAAACCCAAAAGGTGGTAAAACACCCTTTGTTGTTAATAAAACGTCAAAATGCATTCAAAAATATTTAAAAAAAATAAATAACGCATCAAATTTAGAATTAATTTCTAAAGCTGTTACTGAATTTTAAGAACATTTTCACTCAAGTCAGTCGAAAGCTTGCGATATTATATTATATAAACTGTTTTGAACAATGGACAGTTCATTTTCTTTCAGTGACAGTCGGTAATATAGCCCTACTAAGAACAATAAAAGCAGTCAATTCAGACTATATGCGTTGTACTACTTAACATCACGAGAAAGGACCTCTCTCCCAACGAAAAAATAACTAATTCAGAATTTACTTATTGAAGTTTAAGAAAAAAGTACTCTCAAGTCAGTCAAAAGTTTGAAAAATTATATTATATAAACTTTTTTGAACAATGGGCACTTCACTCTTTTTCATTGACAGTCAGAAATATAGCCCTACCAAGGACAATAAAAGCAGTCAATTCAGACTATATGCGTTGTGCAACTTAGAGAAGAGACATCTCTCACGACGAAAAGATATCTAATTCTATTTTCAATTATTGAATTTTAAGAAAATGTACTCTCAAGTCAATCGAAAGCTTGAAATATTAAATAAACTGTTTTGAAAAATGGTCAGTTCATTTGCATAACGGATTCTAATGAAGAAGAATTAATCTGTTGATCAGAGAACACTATTGGAAAATCTAATTGGTAGATTTTTTCGATTGTAGTCAATAAAATGTTTAAAGAACTTTTATTAAAAAACATATTCAATTCAAAGAAAATATTTGGGCAGAATCAACAACTCCTATGGTATATGTTACAAAGAAACCTTGTCCATTATTTACAGGTCATTTGGAGTCACCAGGAATTGCAGTTGCTTTGTTTATCAAGCGAACAATTCTTTGACCAAAAGATGCACTTCTTTTTATTATTGAAGCGACACTGGTTATCTATTTAAATAAAGAAAACCTTTTTCAAATCAATAACTGAAACTAGAAAGATACGAATCATTTATTATTATTTTCTTTGTCAGAAGTCGAGCTTAGAACATTACAAATTATTTCCAGTTCACGCACAAATTCCTCACTGCAATTTCCTTTATTTCTTATCAAATCTGATTTCATATAAAAGCAAAATCTAAAATGAGGAACCAGCTATAAACAAAACTTGATGGCACCCAATACATTCCAAATATATATTCTGACCTCATTAACCTTAAAAAATCATGTAAAGAGAGACGAGGGTACCAATTTCAAAAAATAGCAATCGATGTGAATTATTCAAAAATTAAGGAATTTTAATTTTTTTGTTTTTCTTTCAAGATTTAATTTGTTTTATTTTTATTCACCATTAAATTTCGGCTTCAACAACTGAGGAAGAGAACAGTGCGTGAGTACATGCCAAGAACAGTCAATTGTGTTACGAATAACCAACCTATGTAATAATTGTACCAGTTTTATCAATAAGACTCGAGAATATCTCCATATATATACCTGATCACACCGTAGAAAATGAGTGACAATTAGATAAAGTTACCAGATTAGAGAAAGTAGGCACTTCTCTTTGCAGGTGTCTCATATCAGGTCACATAAATAAGATACATTACCACCGTCCCGATCGTTATGGCTATATACGATTATTGTATGTGAATATAGCTATCAGTAACTCATAGCGATAAAAGCAATTAGCAGAGGATTTTTGTTGGTATAAGTTCCATATTAAGAATCGTGCGTGATGCGGTTTTAATAACGAAGGGTGAGAATGCCATGCGCAGAGAATGTGACAAATAAGCAAGTTTTAATAAGAACAGAAGCTACAAATAAACTTTAGCTAACTGATGTAATGAATATGCATACACCTGGTTCACCCTCACAGTAATATGATTGGCTGGTGTCAGCCATAAATACTGATGTGGAGATACATGAGGACGCCTATTGTCTATGCCTATTTCCCTACCTCTACGACGAGGACCAGTTCATTATAGTTACCTGCTAGATTGTCCTACCCGGTTACAGTAGTCAAGAACTACTTTTCTACTTCGAACAAATATATGCCTTTAGGGGCATATCACTAACAATCTGAGATACAGTTGCAGTTTTTGCCAAATTTAATAAAGAAAGAAGGCTTCGATAATTTAACACTCACATGATGTAACGTGAGCAAGAGAACGATAGGTAAGCAGCTTATAAAAAAAATTGATTAAGTGTATAAAGGCACAATTGTCAGGAACGCAAAGAGGGTCGCTAGAATTAAGGACGGAAATGTAAGAAAAGAAGTTGTAGAAAACCGTGATCGTCAATATTCTAAAAGAATATCGGGCACAGAAAACAAGCCCATCTAATAAATATGCAGGAAATGACATTCAGGATCTTTTAAAAATTAAAAAAAAATATTTATATTTTGCTAAAATTCATACCAAATTCTCCCAGAGCGCGCCACGTGCCATGCCTTTACCGGATGTCTCAGTTATTTCTCTTTAATTCATCTTACCAAGTGTTTTGGTTTACCACTGCTGTGGCCTGGTATTGAACACTCAAATCTTTGGGTCTAGTCGCCGGATGTAACCAACGTCTTTATCACTGGCCCATGTGTCCTCAAGGAGCTAGAACAATCTTCCCTGGCGGACGAAATAAAGGGCTCGGTTCAAAATTCCAATCACCTGAAGAAGGCCGGAACGTACAAAAGCCGAAACGTTGTGAATATGGCAATGTAGATGAGGATAACAGTCTGCATAATGTAAATAATACAATTAATCATAATACTTCATCTCAGAGATATAGAGGTCGAAAGGTTGTGAATATGGTAATGAAGATGAAGATAACTGTCTGAATAATGTAAATAATACAACTAATCATAATACCTCATCTCAGAGATATAGAGGTCAAAAGGTTGTGAATATGGTGATGAAGATAACTGTCTGAATAATGTAAATAATACAACTAATCATAATATCTCATCTCAGAGATATAGCTAGACTGGCATTCTGTTGGACTCTTTGTTTATGGAAGTACAATTCAGTTTATTTATTTAATAATTAGTTATGAATTAAAACAAATTACTGTTGACGTATTCAAGTTTGAAAATCCATCCACATCGTCTATTGCTATAAAAATGTAAAATTCTTCTATAAAAAAATCCACGTAAATGTATATGAAGTATTATGGAAAAGAATGCAGAAAAAAACAAGTTGAAAATCACGATTTAAAGTATTATAAAAAACATATTTTCATAGATAATTCAGTAAATAGGGTCTGTAAAAAACTTAAAATATTATAAAGTGAAGTTTTTTACGTTGGCCTAATAATAATAGATACACAGCCACCCCCAAAACACAGACACACATATAAATATAAATATAAATATAAATATATATATATATATATATATATATATATATATATATATATATATATATATATATATATATATATATATAATGGTTTGAAACCGTTAAATTTTATTACTGCCATAAATAGAATAGAAAATAATGTGGGAGGGATATCTGAGGAATCTTTCGGCTAACGCTTCGTCCGAGAAAATTTTTTACAAAATTATTATTAAGGTTTTATAACAGGAATAATATAAAACAGTTGATTTACCAACTTTGATTGTTGTGATTTGAATATATTTTAAAGGTACGCTAGTTTTGTTCTCCCATCTAGTCGCCGCCAAAACTGTTTTTCGTTGGAAATTTTTTAATAATTTTGTCAACGATTTTCTCTGACGAAGTGTCGGCCGAAAAATTTCTAAGATATTATTCTATTTCTAGTATTGAGATGTTGTCATCTATCCTATTTTAGGTAATAATAACAAAAACAGCAATAACAACATTTTATATATATATATATATATATATATATATATATATGTATATGTATATATATTTATTAAAGACATTTTTTTTTATGTTTAACGTTCTTTTTATAGAACATAAAAAAAAATGTCTTTAATAAATAAATTGTCGGACTTTATCCATTTCGTAATATATGTATATATATCTATATATGAAAGTGAACATTGAAGTTAACACTCAGAGGCTAGTCGCAATCGTCAGGCCTCACGATTTCGTCTAGCATGTAACAGCCTGTCGCCTCTGAGTGTTGACTTCAATGTTCACTTTTATATTACGTTGGTGGAAAAATAATGACTTAATAATGTCGTTTTTTGACGTTAAAAAATACGTCAAAAAACGACATTATTACGTCATTATTTTTGCACCAACCTTATATTTACATTTACATACGCTCTATCTGTGATAGAGAATGCTCGATGGTCAAACGAAGTCTAAATAGAAACAAGAATGACACAGATTTTTATCCGAATCTCAAAAATATCTTCAGTTTCGCATCATAACGTAAACAAAACCATTTCTAAAGAAAGGAATGATTTTTTATTTATTTATTTATCCGAAATATTCATACGACTTAAACGTTATTTTGAGTGGATTCTCTTATTTGAGTAGAAGCTCCCTTTAGTTTTTAAAAAGTATGTGTATTTTCGTCGACCGGCCAGAATATCCGAGAGATCATATTAGAAAAATATGCGCTCTCCAGTAAATAGTGATTTTCCAATCATAGCTCAGATGTGGCACATGGCCGAAAGTATGGGGCACCCAGTGAGGATTGAAGTCACTATCCAGTTGTAATTGTTCTAGCGAGACAAGCTTGCTAACCATTACACCACCTTGTGGTGCCCACGCTCTCCAGTAAATATGTAACCAGCTAGGAAAACAACCGTCGTCTCTCTCTCTCTCTCCCTCCTTCTTTCTGTTTTACGCATCACATTACAGTAGGACTATGACACAAAGTTAATTACTCACTACGATATCACGATATCACGATATCATAATGTCATCAGCTCTCAACTCTGTCTCAGTGCTGATAACACAACTATTTACTACTTTCTTAATAGTAAGTCTGATCGGTCCGAGAAGGTCAAATTGGCAGGTGATCTAAAAAATGACCTACAACCTGTTATTAAACGCGACAAGGAATGGCTTGTTAATTTTTATTACCTCCAATAGAAAACTGCTCTCTTTTACTAATCCAAGGAAACACTTTTTACCTTAATCAGCATGGCTGATGCTAACCTCCAGGAGAGTGATCCATTGCGCCTTCTCAGACTAACTTTTGCCGCTAACATCAAATGAAAAGATTATATTGAATCAATTGTTAGGTCTGCAGCTGTGTTGGTTCATTTTTTCTACAGAATCTATTTTATATAATTCCAACATAAGTTCTTGCATTGAATACTGCTACCACATATAATTTGATATTTTTGATAATATCCAAAGAAGAATCTGCAATGTTATTGGTCCTGGCCTGGCATCTCGTCTTCAGTAACTTTCTAACCACCGTAACGTAGCTTCTATGTTCCTTTTCTATAAATACTTTTATGGTAATTGTCCTGATGAACTCACCGCTGTGGTACCCAGACTTTATGAACTTAATCGCAGTACTAGATTGGTGGCAAGGTCTCATCATCTTAGAGTTGAAATGACCAGATGTAACCCGAAGTTCTTTTAGCGCTTCTCACTTGGGGAACTCTCTTCCAGCTTCTTGCTTTCCAGTCAACATTGATCTTCAAAAATTTAAATGCAATGTCAATCGTTATCTTTTGTTTTCATAATTCCTGTGCTTTTATTGTTCTCTCTCATTAATATTGTATTTTTCTCTTATTCTCTAACACCCAGTAACCTCTTGCATCTTAGTGGGTTTATTGCTTTGCTTGAGAAGAAATGATTAAAAAACCTGACACTTCTCCCTGACACTTTGTTACGGTTAACTACAACGCTTAGCTGAATCTGACACAAGGTCATCAGCAGCCGGTATAGATCAAACTCCCTAGAAAATTAGTAACATTCGATATATCGTTAAAAAGGAATTTTTAGACTGGGCCCTATGGCATTGGGTGACAACCGGTCTAGGGGATGGATAACTCTCAATTCAAAACCAGTGTTGCCGAGTCGTTGGCGAGTAAACCAGCTCCCCTACAAGACCCTGGTCTGGTGAGGTGGGTAATTGGAACCCCAGCAGAACAAAACAAGAAGTTCTGTTAATGCAATGGGGAATTCTCCAGAGTCAACCGCCTCCATACAAACTATGGATGAAATAGCCTCAATAAACTGCAATTGGCCAAGCCTGATGAGTACAGCTTCATTTCAACCAGAGAGAGGTTCCCTCCAGGAGAAGTGACTGAATCCTGGCTTTGGATTTGAATACCAAGTAAAATCTTTTATAAAAAAAAGTCCATCTCTTCTTAGCCATTGTCCAATGGTATAGAAGAAAAAAAACAATGTTATTTTCGGATAATAGTTAATGATTCTTTAAATAGTGGACAGATGTCTGTGTTGAACATTAAAACAAGGAAGAAAATCTATTGGGACGCATCTGTGACACGGATAACTTCAGTTAGTTGTCGCCATTAACATCTCACAATACAAAAGACACAATGGCATCTGATTGCGCAAGCGTGATCGTAATTAACTCTATACCAAATAAACAAACTAAATATGTTCCGAGTTTATATCTACGCAATTAGTGATACATCTCTTAATTCTTTTAATGATATCCTGGCGTCCGTTTCCCGCTAAAAGTCTCCCCTTTAGTATTAATCAAAAGAAATATTATTTAAAGCCGGGGCTTATAGGAGAAAATACACAGAGCAAAAATATATATTTTTTTAAATTCGATTAATTTGAAAAGGAAACATTGTAGAGGCATATGTTGACCAGTGATCTCTCCTTTTAGGAGAACTTGGTTCACAAAGGGATGAATGTAAATTTTTATATAAAACTTTGGGAATAGAAAATGAAGCAAAATGAGAAACCTCGAGGAAAACAACCAAGAAAATATTCATCTTCTTATAAAGAGCAATTGGCCAAGCGACCCGGGTTCGAATCTCATCATGGTCGATTTTTCAAGAAGACTTCCTGCTGTTATCGGACTGGAAGTACCTGTAAACCATAGCTCGGATTGCCCGAGATTTGTGAATGAAAATGGCTAGACAGAACTATCGTTAGCTGTGCTAGCACGAAGTCCTAAGTCATCGTGCCCGAGAGCTTGAGCGTGCTGGCCTTGTTCAAATTATTGATCACGATAGATAACAAAGTATTTCCAAGAAACTGTAATTATAGTTGCAGTATAAACCAGAGGTGTGCTCTGTGGGTGGTGAATAAACACAAATACGCCTGAGCAAACGTCTGCAATATGGATTGTCTAGCCACCCTAGTAGACGGGTATCCTCGAATACGAGTGGCCAGCTATACATACTATACATGACATGTAATGAGACTACCGAAAAGAAAAATATTCCGAACAATACATCAGACACTACTACAAGGTTAGTGTTCGTCCATGACTAAATAGATCTTGTTAATATAAATATTCTAGTTGCCATTTTAAATCCAGCTTTTCCCCTTCAACCGAAGAAGCTTAGGACAGGTAACATTTAAATCACTATGAATTTCCTCATGCAATAATTTATTTGGTGTTAATTCTGATTATGCTCTTACGGCCATATCTGGTTGAAACACCGACTCTAGCCCGAAAACAGAATGTAAGCAACCTCGAGCCTGGTCAGTACCTAGGTGGGTGACTACTTGGTAGCACTAGGTGATGTGGGTTTGAATGTGAGTGAGGTGTAATGGGTAACGGCTACCCAATTGAAATCAGAGAATCCACTCCAATTCTAGTCGGGTTAGTTATACTCTAATACACGCACATAGCCTTAGAAAAGGCATGAATCCACATACTATATAGCAAATAATGATTCACTGACTCTCTTGTCGTCGTCTAAAATGACGTAGTTGATATACCCACGAGTCCGAAAATCAGTGGAGTCACCTGTCTCTCTTTATAGATGTTTCTCTACTATTTCTCACATCAAATAATGTTCACTGCCTCTCTACAGAGCATATAGTATTTCTTTTCTTTTCTATAAAGTAAATAATGCTTCCTTGTTGGACTGTGCAACAATAATGTTATCCCTCGCTCTAAACAAAAAATAACGTTTCCCTATTATTTTGCAGATCAAATAGTGTTCACTGCCCCTCGAGAGAAAATATGGTATTTTCTTTTTTCTCTATATAGCAAATAATCCTTCACTATATCACTACGTAAAAAATATTCCCCGTCTCGTTGCATATCAAGTACATTTCCTTATTGTTCTACATATCGCATAATGCTCGATGCCTTTCTACAGAGCATATGGTATTCCATTTTTTTCTCTCTGCATATCAATGGATGTCTTCCTGTATTTTTATGCTTTGAACAATGTATATTTATCGCCCCAGATAGCAATAAATACTTTTAGTTCCTTACAAATAACATGGTATATATCTCATCAGATATCAAGCCATGCTTTTCTACCTCTCTTGATACCAAGGAATATTTGCCGGTTTCTCCAGGGAATAATGAATGTAGGTAACATCTATCTCCCTCTCTCTTTCCGCACAGCAGATAGTAAATAATATTTTTCCGAATTTTCAAATGGAAAATCATGCTTTTCTTACTCTTCAAATAGCAAAGAATGTAAAACAATAAAAAAAAAAAAAAACTTGAAAGAAAAAACGGCGTTGGCATCGATCTTTCTGCGTTTTTGAAAAGGAAACAAACAAAGAATTCTTTTTGACAGAATACTAAATATAGATTTAGTTTGTTACTGTTATTCTCCTTATTATTGCTTTCAAAAATAAATTCTGTTTGATTTCCGTTCCTTAAAAGACGCTGATTGCGAAGGAAAGAAAGAAAGATTGATCATTGAGAGACCGAGGCAATCGTCTCAACATGAAAAAACGAGAATAGGTAACGAGATACGGAATAGTGACATACATACATATATATATACATACATACATACATATATATATATATATATATATATATATATATATATATATATATATATATGTTGGGTTCTCCCGTCATCTTCAACGTTAGAGGATCCAACAATTCAGCACCTAGGACGGAACAGACTACACGTATATCTGGTTGTATTATAGGGGTGAACCATTCGCACTTTTCCGAACTGAATACAGAAAAGTGAGTCACGAGTTCGGCAAACAGCTCCCACCGACAGGCTTTGAGTTTGTCCATCCTTGGAGTTTTTCTCCTTCAGTTATCGACCAAGGTTAGAGATTTCAGTCTGTCCTACTGTTTAACCCATATTTGGAGGGTGGGGAAATGCATTCATATCTTTACCAAAGGTATTTACGTGCGTAAATGAATTAAATGAACTCAAAGGGAATGCGAACTCGGCCCTACGGTTTCTCATTCAGCTATCTGTTACGCAACCTGCACATGCACACTTTCTCTCTTTCTCTCTCTCTCTCTCTCTAACTCAATAACACACACACACACACACACACACACTATATATATATATATATATATATATATATATATATATATATATATATATATATAAGGTGTCCCATTATTATGGGGCATGTTTTGGATTATGAAAATAATATAGAGTGCCAAAAAGATATGATTTTGATATTACATCCCTGAAATGGTCACCACGAAGAGAAAATGCATGAGATCGCTCTCTCATTTCAAACACAGTTGGAATTTCCTGTCTCACGGAAATTTGTAACAGAACGCAGGATTACATTTTTGCTTGCTGCCTGTTGCTTTCCAAAATCCTGTCGGAATTTCTTTTCGGCTGCAACAATGGATCTTTGGCTTGTTAAGCAATGCTTCTACTACATATGCAATTTCTTTTAGAGTCCACATTATAAGGGCCCACCATCAGCAGAAGAGATGTCAGATAGCTGTAGGAAATAGCAAAATCTTCGATAATATGTTGAATCTTTTATAACAGTTACGTAATAAATATCTTTGGCACTCTATGTCATTTTTATAATCCAAGATAATAGCATTTAAAACATGACCCATCTATATGGAACAGTCTGTATATTTATGTATGTAGGGGGAGTATTATTCTGAATTATTGTGTTTCCGCTAAATAATAATCAGATACATAATTTTTTTCATTTTGGTTGATGTAGATGTTATTATAGACACAACGTGTTATATTTTGGCCAAGCACTCTCTGACCATCATCAGATGCCCAGACTGAGACTGATATCTCTTGATTATTGTGTTATTTTGTTCATGTTAGTTATTGTTCGTTCCTACTTCCCTAGCTTTTCACTAGTTTTTTATGCTAATGTTAACATGTTAAAAGGCTCAAGAGCCACTCAAGGTAGGGGTTACTGTGTGGTATATGAGTATAAGAGAAGGCAAACGGCGCAGTTCATGAGATTATATTAGGACAAATACCGGTTAACCCTAGAATTGAAGCGGTTAAAATTTTAGTGATTAGGAAGAGGTCCTGGCAGGCGTTTATTCCAAAGAAGCAGTTCTTGGGAAGAAGTTGCCCCAGGGGAATCTCTTACTAATTGGAATACAAGGGAAAAGAAAATGATTCATCTTTGTGTAGGTTGCATAACTGGTCCCTGCCGTAAAGTTTTAGAACCAAGGAAGGTAGATCGTCATAGAAATAACGATAGAGTAGCGAGAGCCTCCCGGCGTTTCGTCTCATGGAAAGCGGTTGGAGGGTAGATAATAATTCATCAGCCACAATGTCACGTAGACGCTTTTGAACTCTTACAAGACGAGTGAGGACTGGGCAGTTCCAGTCCCGATATTGCAGCAATAATCCAGGGATTACACCCACGGCCATTAGATGACAATGACGCATATATAACCAACTACTTCGTCCGCGAAGGACATTAGTTGTGTATTTTTGGAGCATTAACATTCGACTCCGGTTGATTTTCGACATTTATTTATCATGAAGTGTTCATCCTTCTATGTCAAGTCGCCATTTAGGACGTTGGGGGAATTGCTCTCTGCAATTTCTTCTTCTTTCTAGATATTATTAATTTTTTATCTTCTCTCCTAAACCCTGTTCTGCTATCTATTTACACGTTAGATAAGTTACGCGCTGTTTTCTTTTGTCCATCTTTATGTCTTGTGAATGACAACTTTTCACAGCCTGCTTTCCTCACTACGTGCCCTAGAAAGTTCAACTATCTCTTTCTGTCCTTTTGTTTCCATTCCCTCTAAAACTTAATTTTGTTCATATGATCAGTCTATTGTATTGTCAACATCGGTTAGTTCAAATCTCTTCTTAATCTTCAAGGAGATAGTCCAGCATTCGTTGCCAAATAGGATGACTGATATTACAGTTCATCACTCCTTTCTTTGTTTCTAACGAAATTTTCCTGTTTCTTAATATTTGTTTGCTTTGGGAAAGCATATTTCCTTATCGAAATCCGTCTTCGGATTTTAGCTTTCGCATTTAACATTCAATGTTAAAACAATTCCGAGATATTTAAATTGCTTTAGTATCTGACAATATTTCTGACAAAATGAATACAATATAAAAACCAGTAATAAGGAGTGCCAGAGAAAAGCGATAATGACAAAAAATTGCAATATGAGCTCTAGTAAAAAATGTTGCTGAAGACATTAGGTTTATAATACACAGATGTCCTCAAGGACACATGATTAGAGTAGATAAAGACGTTAGTTAGATCCAGTGATAGAACCCAAAGAGTGTGAGTTCAATACCTGGTTAAGGCAATGGGGAACTTTCAGAGGGAAATTAACAGGAGATAACTGATAACTGACATCCATTAAACATGGCACGTGGAACTAGAACAGTCTATCCCAGTGAGTGAAATAAAGGGTTCAGTTCGACATTGGGTTGGGGCGCACCCAGATTCTCATCAGAATGGACTGATCTCTCTACTACTAATAGGACAGTTCTATAGAGTTCTCAGAAGATCAGGTGACCATCACACTTCCGTCTCTCTACCGGAAGATACAGTTGGTCTTTATACTCTTTCTGATTGTTACTGACTAACCTGCGTTCGCTTGACTACTAATCTCTCTGTTGTAAATACCACTTCGAATATACCAGTATTTTTCCCTACGTATGTGTTTGTCCTTATTTCAATACACGCACGCGGAAACACTCAACATCTCAACACATTGCAACCACCTGAAGAAGGCCGGAGTCTACAACGGCCGAAACGTTGTAATAAATATGGCGACAAAGATGAGGACAATAGTCCGAATAATGTAAATAGTGTTAAATTGCTTTATCTGTTTGATTTTCGTTTCTTCATTTTGTAATTTGTGAAGCTGTTTCTTTCGCGGACAACCATCTATTCTTTCTTCTTGCCGTTGATGTTTAGTCCTTTCCTCTCACTTTCCTTTACTACCTTCTGTAAGAATTCTTGTTTCTTTTCGGTGTCTGCTATCAACACCGTGTCCTCTGTATATCTTATGTTGTTAAGATCTTTGGCCAACAATAATGAATCGTACTAGGAATTCTAATTCTCTTAGAATCATTTCACTGTAAATATTGAACAAGTCTGGTGAGAAGACACATCCTTGTCTTACACCCCTTTCTATTTTTTCATATTTATTGAATTTAGGCGTTTTGCTGTCAGTATAGCTTCTGGATTATTCTACTATCCTCCGCAAATATGTCAAGATTACCTGGTATACCCATCAGTGATTTGTGACCTACCGTGTACGTAAAGAATTTCAAATCTAGTATTTCATTTCCGATTTGGATAATTAAATCTTTTTATTTTCAATTATTATTCTTATCTTGGTTGATATCGATACTGTTATATATGATAGCCAGACTGTATTTTTCCTAAACTTTGTGTCTATATTAACATCTACATAGAGTATATGGCGGCATACAAGCCGACTCGATGTATAAGACGACCCTAAAATCTAAAGTTAAAATATAGGTTTCTGGCTACACTAGCCGTACAAGACGATCTCCCAAATCATATTTTAAAATGTCTTGAATTCAGGAAGCATATATTTTCTTTTCATCCAAATTCTAAAAAAAAAAATATGCTGGCGAGTTACTGTCAATTAATTACCACAATCTACAATACCTCAGGTGGGAGTGCCGTGTTTTCAGTAGGTTATTACGGTAGCTTGAATGAGTGTAATCATATCATATATTATATAAGGTAAATTAATTTTTATTAGACTACGCTTTTATTTTTTTATTATAATAATATGAATTTTTTCAGTAGAAATATTTGTGTCGATAGTTACAAAGACATGGGTTAACCTACCGTCAAAAGTATCCCGTGCTAACAACTTATCATAAACCATAGGATATATGATACGTTGATCACATTGTACTGATGGCAAAGTAGTTGAAAAACAAAACTGTCGTAAAGGAAAGCGAGGAGAAAGGATTAATCGTCAATAGCAAGAAGGCAGAATGATAGATGTTTAAGCAAGTATAGAAATTTAACTATCTCGGAGGTTTTGTAATTGACGATAAAAATCTGGCACCGAAATCCGAAGGTGTATTTGAATTTATTTACAATCTGCACGGATTCATCCCCCCGTCAAATTGAGTTGAAATTTAGCAATAATCCGAAGTTATGATAAAAACAATTCACCTTGCTCTGTTCACGCAGTTCCGATTAAACGTTTCACAACTAAGCGGAGGAATTTATTATAATTATATATCTTATTTAGAATTTCATTTGTGAGATAAGTAATTTTCAGTATACTTTTATTATTTCGAAATATCGTTATCATTCTTGAAATGTAAAACATATTATAAAAGTGAATAAACATGTTATAAAAATGAAGCTTTATAAATGTGAAACATGTCATAAAAATCAATAAATGTAAAAGTATATAAATGAGAAATATGTCATAAAAGTAAAAATCTGTCTATATTTCTGAGATGAGGTATTATGTACACTATTTACATTATTCGAACAATTGTTCCCATCTTTGTCGCCATATTTATTACAACGTTTCGGCCATTGTAGGCTCCGGCCTTCTTCAAGTGGTTGTAATGTCGAACTGAACCCTTTATTCCGCTCACTGGGGTAGAGTGTTCTCGTTCCACGTGCCATGTTTAATGGATGTCACTTATCAGTTATCTCCTGTTAATTCTCCTCTCCAAGTTCTCCACTGCCTTAACCAGGTATTGAACTCACACTCTGGATAAATGCGTTAGTTAGATCCAGTGACAGGACCCAGAGAATGTGACTAATTTCTGGACTTTTATATTGATTTCTGCTTCAATGTATAAGAAGATCACTTAAATTAAAGTTTGTCTTGGGTGTTAAATCATTTCTTGCTGAAGGTGAATAGAAACAGCTGACATTCATTTCATTAAAACTATTATTATTTTATTTTTTGTCTTTGATTTCTATGTTTCACTTTATTTTTTTCTCCCTCTATGTTCCCGTTTAATTCAAGACTTTTATTCATGTTACCAAGAGAAATTGAATAAAGTGCAAAATGTGTCAAATTTAATTCAGCGATCAATTACTTCCTTGATTTTATCACTGAAGCATAACTTCTTCCTTGGTTGATCCAACCAAGTCATCACAGAATGCTGAAGATTTCTGAATAGAATTGAATAAATAAATACTATTCAAATAATCTGAATCATCACCCTCGGCCCCTAGATTGCTTCAATCGTCATGAGGAATTAAGGACAGAAAAAACAGACAACCTCCTCCAGGATCAGCTCTTGGCTGTGGCTCTCAGGGGTTCCGTCATTGTCATGTTCACTTTTTGATGTTGTTTGACTAGCTCTTGCATTCCTGTCTCCGCTTGCGTCCACCTTCAACAGTGCCTTGCATGATCGTCTTCCAGAGGCTGATATGCCGTGTGATGTGACCCAGCCATGCCACCTTTGGTCACTTAATAGTGGCCAGAAGAGATTCCCTTCGGCCAACGAGACTTTACTTTTATTCGTTTTGTGATTATAGTAGGAGAGGCCGGGGAGCTTTCTCAAGCATTTTTTCTCGAACGCCTGGATCTCTTTTCTGATCTCAGCCGTGAGTGTCCAAGTCTCACGCCCATAGAGAAGGATGTATACGACCATCGATTTGTGAAGCTTGAATTTGATTTCCGTTTTGAGTCTGTCTGTCTGTCTGTCGTGTCGTTGAGGCGATCCATGTGCGTTGATTTGAAATTGATCTCTAATTTCGGTTTCATGGGACAGGTGTGCGATCCAAACATGGAACTACCCCTGATCAATAATTACGTTTTTTATAATAAGAATGGACGTGATTACATGGCATAAATAAAAAAAATAAATTCCATTACTGACTGATCTCATGATGCCCAAATGTTGTACAAAAGTCATTCCAAAAGGAGCGCATTCTATTTTATTCTGTTGGTCCTCAACCTTAAATGTGAATTATGGCAGTATCTCATGATTAGTTTCTTATTCTTACATACAGTAACCTGGCAAAATGGTGTCTGACATGAAAGTGTGTACGAGGTGAGATATATATCAACACTTACCGAACGACAAAAGAGACGAGACAATAGATGAACGCATAGTTAGACGATGAGGAATCGGTTTCAACATTGGAGACAGAAGAAAGTGGGACAAGCGACGTTTCTGGCGAATTTGCACAGAATGTCGACATACGAAGTGAAGAGTTCCTCGGAAACACACATATCTCTTGGTTGCGATTTTTTTTCCCTAATTGAAAACTTGCTATATTCTCTGGTCCTATCTGTCGTCGTTCTTCACACCCCAATATTATGTTTGTGGGGAAACAAGGCGATTATCTTATTTTGGTTGAGATAAACCACGTGACAGCCGCATAGTGACGTCACTCCATACCGACACTGAAGCGGCAGGCAAATTCAGTTTGTTTACAGCAGACACCACATGAAGTTGCTTTCTTTTAGCTTGGACCAAAGTGCTCAGGCTGAGGCCAAATCTGCCCCAGCCACATACAAAAACACGGTGCTGTTTCTCTTTTGGGAATATATCATTCCCAGATATAGAAAGAATCTCCAGCTTGAAGTCCTCAATTTGGGAAAACCCAAGACTCGCTGTTTTTAGTTCGTGGTACATGTCCTCGCCTGGGACATAAATGAATTCGACCCGTTTGTATCTGGATTCCTAAACATAGCTTCTCCAGGAGTATATCTATATTATATATAAGGCACTTCCTTTTTGTCTCCCCCTACACGTTTCTTTACTGTGTAGATTGACGTGACATATGATTCTCCACGTGAGCAATATATATATATATATATATATATATATATGTGTGTGTGTGTGTGTGTAGATATTGTTTGTTTATTTCTTACTTGCATAAAAGTGTCCCTGAGGACAAAGCATATTTGTCATTCCTTTTCCTTTTAGTTGTCCCGATCTGTCCGTGTAAGTATGATGTTATTAAACCACGGGGGTATAATAATGCCCATAACGGGGAGAAATTTCAAATGGCTGAATAAATCTTTCTTTCCTAGCTCTCCGTCACCTCTTACAGGTTGAATAATGTTCTTCGGCATCTATTGTAATAATTGATGTATCATCGTAACTACTGACCATACATGGAAGCTAGTAATAAATTTGGAGCAAACTAACCTATGAATTTTCACGACAGTGGCAGCATTCACAGTGGATTAAAGTGAAAAAGTGTTCTCTTCTTTGACAACGCAAGACCGCGTACACCAAGAATAACACAGTCAGTTGTGTGACATGCATGATACAAGCGTAGGCGATGATGTATCTTTCGATACATGTCTGACGAGGCAGATTTTTTCACCGCTGTAGGTTTTCATTTTTTATCTTTTATTTATTTTTTTTTTTGCGGTAGAACAGTTGCCATCCAAGTCTATAGAACCCGCTATCTAAATCCTGGTATTTACTCATAGCTGGGAGTGAGATGAAAAGGATTCATACCTTTCCCAAGGGTATTAGCACGTAATTGAATCTAAATCACTTACGTGCTGTAATTCGAACTCGGTTCTCCGGTTCCTCAGTAGCTATCCATTATCCTACCTTGTCTCCTCAGAGTAACAGCAAACTTAAACTCGGTTGTTCTGTTGTATCCGAGCCGCCATATCCATCTGATCTCATACCAACCGATTATTACGCCATGATGAGAAACATTCTCTGAAGAAAATCAGATTCAAACTTTCATCGAAAAGTTTATTACATTAAAACCTTCGGCAATTTACTAAAATAGTGTAGAAGAATTGCATCATGATTGGCAATAAGTCATTGTAAATGATAGTGAATGCAATGGAGCTTAAGAATAGGGCTTGAATGGAGAGACGCGATTAGACCTCTTATTTATAGAATCTGAATGAGGGATAATCTTTCTTTCAAAGGAGACAATCGTCATCAATAGAGGTAACTCTTGTTTGTCTATAACACAGTGAATATATAATTGAATAAAATATAATGGTTCTTAAGGTTTGAAAATAAAGTTGATAAGCATAAATAGAAAATATTTATGAGTCAATCTAACACATAATTACTTTTAGAACGTCGTTCGTATGATGAACGACACGTACCAAACATGTAGTTTTTAAAATGTTGAATGCAGAATTTAAATTTATTTGAGACTTTTATCTAGCGAAGGCTATTGAATTTCTTTGATATAAAATTTATGTTTTTTTTCCTCTTGATGCACCATTTCATTGATAAAGAAAGACAAAAGGTTTCTGTAATGATGATAAAAATATTGTGAAAATCAAGTCTATCGATAGACATGTATCCAGAAAAAAATAGTAATAACATAATTTAAAAATACACGGCGATTTTATTGTCGACAATCTATAACGCTTTTGAAAGTGCAATGTTTTTTCTTTCTTTGAAAAAAAAAGTGATTACTCTGTTTTGAATGGAAAACTGTTTTCTATTGTCTGTTGTGGAGTCTTTCAGCTTGCAGTCTGCACACATGTTTTTTCATTCTTGATCAAAGGGAAAAAGACTAAGAACACCCAACAAAACAGAAGACATCTGCCGACAAATAAGTCAGTATGTCTTTAGATCAGTAAACGAAATACAGGAAGATATAATAATAATAATGATAATAATAACAATAATGATAATAATGATAATAATAATAATAATAATGATAATGATAATGATAATAATAATAATGATGATAAGATTGAGAATAATAATAATGATAATAATAATGTTAATAATAATAATGATGATAATAATGATAATGATGATAATAATAATGATGATAATGATAATAATAATGATAAGATTGAGAATAATAATAATGATAATAATAATAATAATGATAATGATGATAATAATAATGATAATAATGATAATAATAATGATAATAATAATGATGATAATGATAATAATAATAATGATAACAATAATAATAATGATAATAAATAATGATAATGATAACAATAATAATAATGATAATAATGATAATAATAATAATGGTGATGATGATAATAATGATAATAATGAGATTGATGATAATAGTAATGATAATAATAATAATAATAAATAGTAATAATAATAATGATGATAATAGTAATAATAATAATAATTGTAATCAAAGCTAATCGCTCAGACATCGTGATCAGAGACCACAAAAACAGAATGACATGACAGTCGCTGTAGAATGTAATGGATTTTGAAGCTCTTCAGAAAAATATCAAAATACAAGGATCTTGAGTAGGAAATCTAAAATAATATGGCACATGAGAACATCAATAATTCCGGTTGTAGTTGGAGCCCTCCGTTGGATTGGAAAAAATTCCAATCGACTCACTGATTGGATCCTTGGTAGCCCAAGCCTTAAAGAAATAAAAAAAAAATGTATTCACACGTATAGTTCACATTGAATGTTAAAAAAAACAGCATGACAGTGGGCGAGTATCTGCTTTGGAAAATCTGAAACTTTTATAGAAAGAAGACTGCAAGAAAATGGTATGAACACCCAAAGATCTAGTTTACCAGAGTCTAGAAGTTGACGAAGCTCTAATGTGCAAATGTGGGTAAAAATATCTTGTAGATTTCAATACCTCAGAAACGAAGCGAATAAATTTTCACCATTACTTAGCTTAGGAGTTCCCAAACCTATGATCCCGACTTTGTTAAGAGCC
>OZ010585.1:16830103-16837603 GCA_963932145.1 Acanthosepion lycidas
GGAAGCGATACAGGAGGCTAATCCAGCGGCAGAAGTTGGGTGCGAATCCAGCGGCATGCAGGACAGTAGCAAGGTAGCGATGGTCGACCCTATCAAATGCCTTGGACTGATCCAAATTGATCAGCGCGGCTTCTTCGTCGTCTTTCACACTCTCTATGATCGTGCGGATCAGATGCTGAATAGATGACGAAGTCATCCTCCAACACACACGCATCGGAACTGAAAACAAAGTGGGTCTCTTCGATCGCGGCAACATCCACACCAAAGGACAAGAGGTCCCGGAGCAGGCGGGCAGCCTTACCCCGATCCCTCAAGCCCCTTGCATTCAGCGTCGCTGTTTTAATTGATATCTTCTAAGCCTGCAAAAAGAAAAAGAATAAGTGCAAAAACCTACTCACATACAGGGCGGAAATCTGCAGCTGACCTGGACTCCGACGGATTGTCCCAGACTCCCTACGCCTAACACCGACGTCATCCGTCCCTCTGGAACAATCCCGCCGACGTCCGTGGAGTATGTTAGTTTGATTGCTCTATATAAGGAGGGGTGGAGTAACACCGGGACCCTCCCAGAACAAAATTGCCTGAGTTTTTTGAAATTTGAATTTTCCAACTCAAACATTCTGATGTTCGGGAACGCTGCCCTCGCTTCATATAGATGGTTCCATACTTCAAGCTGGCTCTCGGTATCTCTTACACAGGTTATAACTCCTGGACCTCGAGGGAAATTTCGAGGATCCTCAATACTTTTACCATCTACAGACTCCATTTTATAAAGTACGCCTAGAAGTGCTTTTCTCTCTTTGGAGAGGCCCTTTTTGTACTCCTCTCTGTCTATTCTACAGTTCCATTCCGGATCAGCAAAAGTCTTTTTCTTCCTTTTCTTCTTTTCCCTTGATGAATGAGGAGGGGAAGAAGTGGATGAGTGAGGAGGGGTAGAAATTGAATTAATAGGAGAAGTGGAGATGGAAGGGGAGGTAATAGGGGAAGAAGAGTGACGCCTGATTCTTATTGGTTCTTTGACATCCTCGACATCATTGAACGAAGCAAGGACGGAGATTGCCCTGGATCTCTCCATGACCCTCACCGCCCTACCACGTCCATGGTACCTTTGTGGAGGTTCCTCGTCATCTTCCTATCTTGACCTCTTGAGGGATGTAGCCCGAGGTGGAGGCATTTGTTCCACCTCCATCTGTTGTTGATCTTGTTCTTGTTCTTGTTGTTTGGTTTGCTGCTGTTCCAGTTGTTGCGGTTGCTGCTGTTCCGGCTGTCGGAGTTGCCGCTGTTTATGTTCGCTTTGTTGATGCTGCTGCTGTTGTTTCTGCTTTTTGTCATGGTGTTTTTCTTGTGCCTTCTTTGGAGGCTGCACCTCCTTTTGTGGCAGCTTCACTTCTTGGATCTTCTTAGGATGGGGTGCATCCTGCGGGGTCTGACTACTAGGGGATTTCCAACCCCTCACCACCTGCTTCCAGGTTCCCTTCACTGGTTTGGACCATGACCCCGTTGCTATTGGTTTCGCCACCACTGTCGCTGCTTTTGTTGCTGGATCGGATGGTTGTTTTGGGTTTTTCCCAGGTCACTCTTTGGCCATGTGCCCTATAACGCCGCATGACCAGCAGAATGGTCGCCTGCCCTCAACCACCACCGACATCCTTTTCTCTCGGCACACCAGGACATTGGGTATATCCCGAAAATTTTCTTGGTTGACCGTAATTTGTAACTCCATGTCCCCTGTAGCAATCCCGTATTTACTTGTGAGGGCCTTGTTCTTCGTGTACATCTCCATATTTCGAAAAGAAGGCCCCACCCTGTCTTCCCGGATATCCACCAGCACTCCATAGATCGTTACTCTTGTTCTGCGTGTGCCAATGTACTCAGTCTGCCGACGCAGGTTTTTGGATATCAGTATACTACCTGCTAGTTCCTTTCCTTGTTGTTCTGTTGCAAGCAAGATATCCCAAAGGGCATTCGTTCTTCTTGCTAAAACTTTTGGGCTTATATTGAAAGCTTTTAGTGCTTCTTCCATGTTGTCTCTGTTGACTCCAATCAATTTCCGCGTTTTGACCGGATGTCAGCAGGGAAATAGTGCGGGTACGCACGGTATTCAAGGCTTCCTTGATTGTTAAAATCTCATTATCATTGAACGAGTCTTCAAAATTTTTCATTTGTTCTCTGTAGAAATCCGGATCATTTGTGAGCGGCCTATCTTTAGACCAGGCCGTTTTATCAGGCGACACCGGGACGGTGACCGGTGTATTGTTTTCATTCTTATTGTCGGCCATGATGGGATTTTTCCGGCCCACCACGTCGAACAAAAAGGTTTTGTTTCTTTCTTTGAGTTATTTTTTATTTTTTCCACAAACGTAAAATAATAGTAAGAACAAACAGAAACAAACGTGCAAACTCAAGTGGTAAAAAACAATTTAAAACAAAGGGAGAAGAACAGACAACAAAGCAAGGAAAATTCACAAAAAAAAAAGCTGAAAGAAAAGGAAAATAAAAGCCCAAAACATTCAAAAACAAAATAGAATTCAAACGGAAAACAAGGATATAGAAACGCAAAAAAAAAAAAAGAAAAAAACAGAACTAGGAAAACTGAAATTCAAAAAGGTTGCAAAATTTAAACTTAAAAGCTTGTATTTCCACGGCGCACTGGAAACTCCAACTCAAATTACACACGTACCGTATATGTATATAACTAGAATATTTATCCAGTATAGTTATACAGAATTGCAGCACAATGCCAAAAAGGGGAGGGGTAGAGGCTGGTCCAAACTAACTATCCTATACCTAGCTAATCAGATTCACGACACATTCATACATTACAATTACCCATTCACCACAAGAACTCGTCCATCACCAATCAATCCTTCATGCACCATAATACCACATTTTCACAAGGGGGGACCTATAAAACGCGCCCCACACCATAAAAATATAATGATGATATATATGGAATTTAAAATTTCATAATGATAAAATGAGAGGGGAGGTGAGATGAACCCAATAACAAAATAAAAATTAACACAAAATGCAAACTAAACATAATTGATGTTAGTAGGACCCGTCCAACCCTCAAAATAGAGAGGCCACTGTATTCTGTCCAGGGGACAGAATCAAGAGGCAACTCTCGCTAAGGGAGTAGGAAAAGGATAAAATATTATAGGGGAATGGGAAAATATAAAGCTGACCCAGTCGAGATAAAAGGAGGCCAAAACAAACTGGGGAGGTTGGGAATCTCGACTTGGATCATAACCAAAGATCGGCCGGGATACAGGCCAGGAACAACACTTACTCTCATTAACTAGGTACACTGAAGCTTATCTAACCTAACCAACGGGTGGGTTCCACAGGAAGCCACCCCGATGTGCAATAGGTTGACCTAGAGGATACAATCAAGGCTAGCCCCGTTCACACGAACCAAGCTCGCCTCTTTTACCCAGCTTTCGCTAAAGACTGTCGAATGCAATCTTTTTCTATCAGATCTAAACTTCATCTTGTGCTGATGCGCAAAGAATCGGATTAGATGCTGATAAGAAAGACGGTTGCCCCGCAAGACTTCCTCCTTTCGCGTCGTCCAAATCACCATTCGAGCCGTGGCCAGCAGCGTCAGAAACACCATCCGTTTCACCCCGGAATACAGGGGCGACACATTGTCACACGCGTATGCGCGATCAATGGACACAGGCTGTTAGGGAGCGAGACGATCCCTCAGCTCGCCGACATGGTCCCATAAGAGGCGGAACCGGGGGCAATGGTAGAAGGCGTGCGAAGCCGTTTATTCTAAGCCAAGACCACACCGTTCACAGTCTGGCAAATCCGCCAAGCCCTATATGAAAGCCTTGTCGTTGAGAGGCAGCCGATTCCGAGCCAATCGCCAGGTAAGCGAAAACTCTGTGTTACAGAGGTAATCCGCCGCTGGCGCCCGAGACCAGTAGGAGCGATACTCCCCTCCCACAAGCCGAGCGTACCTCGTAGGGAATCCTTCGCGGCTCCCTCCACTAATCCACGACAGAAGATAAACTGATTGATCCCGGTGTTTACGACGGCGCTCAAACCTCGAGATGAGGGGACTGATGGTAAGGCCAGTGAACGCGTCCCTAACAATTCCCTCCAGAATCGGATCTCCTCCAGTCAATGCGCGGCGAAGGAAAGCCAACATAGAGGCACGGACGTGACTCATCAGGTGCGGCATCCCAGCCCCCATGACACGGACGTTAGGTGCAGACTCGTCTGTGGACCCTATTCACGCGTCCCCTCCATAAAATGGAGGATAGCGATCGCTCAAGCGCCTTCTTGTGGGTCTTTCAGAAAGGAAGTACGGACAATCGATAAAGAATCAGGGGGAAAATCTATGTAGCACACACATCCGCCGTGCCCTTCCAAGTCTGACCGGCAGAATCGACGTTTGCTCGTACTTCAGACCAATTCTTCTCCAGCTGGAGGTCGGGCCCAAAACACACTCCAAGAATGCGGACAGGACCCTCCGTCCAACCGAAGCGGCCCGGAAGAGCAACCCACTTCTAGGCACCTAACTGCAAGCCGGACGACTTGTCGCGGTTTATCTTGGCCCCTGTCACCTTCTTGTACCGATCAGCCCGCGAAGGAGAGGCTCCAACGCCAAAGCATAAAGGAGAGGCGACAGCGGACAACACTGACGAACCGTCCTAGACAGTACAAAAGCGTCCGACAACCTTCCGTTCACCTGTACCAGAACACTGGGGGAGCGATACAGGAGGCTAATCCAGCGGCAGAAGTTGGGTGCGAATCCAGCGGCCTGCAGGACAGTAGCAAGGTAGCAATGCTCGACCCTATCAAATGGCTTGGACTGATCTAAATTGATCAGCGCGGCTTATTCGTCGTCTTTTACAGCCTCTATGATCGTGCGGATCAGATGTAGGTTGCTCTGAATTGTTCGGTCCCTCACAGAAGTCTGGTCAGGTCCCAACAGAGACTCGGCAACTGACTGCAAAGGCTCCTGCAGGATCTTGGCCATAACCTTTAACTCTGTATTTAGGAGGGTTATGGGCCTGTAATCACCTTTGCCCTTTTTGAACAGAGTGATCACACCCATGTTGATCTGGTTGGGGATGGACCCCGACTGAAACCATTTGTTGAACACTGCAGTCAAAATCGGAACAAAGATGTGCGACAGTACAGTTCATAGGGCAAACCATCCAGACCTGGCGACTTGCCTCTGCCGACCTTCTTTAATACCGCGTAGACTTTGCCCTCCGTAATCTCTCCCTCGCAGCTAGCCGCTTCAATCGGCGAAAGCCGAGAAAATCAGCCAAAGTGCTGCGAAACTCCTCCCCACGGAGACCAGGCTCCTTGGTAAACCGGTTCTCGAAATGGCGCCGAAACGCCTCGCACATGTCGTCAGTGGCTCGAAGAGTACGCCCCTCGGGTGATTTGACTTCACGAATGTAACGATCTCCACCTCGAGGGACCTCTTCCCTGCGCAGATCTACGCCCAAATTCACAGCTTCGGAAGACATCTTGCTTAACTAATGTCTTAATACCTGGCCCATGTACCGCTCGCTATTTGAACGATCCAGGGCCTCCCTAGCTAAGGATATCTCTAGGGGATCCCTCCAGCCACCGCCCGGGAATAACTAGCCTTAAGCGTCTTCCCCTTGTTAGCCCTATCTAGAGCGAGCCGTTTGCTGAAATCAGTGGTGAAAGACCTAATCCTACACTTAAGTCGCTCCTACCACTTATTCCCGATAACCGCCCCCACTAGCACCCGCTGCATTAGTCTAATTAGCTGTTCCTGGAAGTCCCCCCTGCCTAGTAAAGACAGATTGAACTTCCAGTACCGAACCATTCTAGGCCTATGGTCTAATGCCATCCGGGCACAAACGAGTTTGTGGTCCGAATAGCCTACCCAGTGGAACGTAGGGCAATCTAATAGATCTATGTCGGCTCTTCTAACTAACATTCTGTCAAGGTAGCTAACTACCTTGTCAAAAGGCCAATTAAGAGCCCACATCCACATCCCCCACCCGGGATGATCGGCCCGGTATCTATCGACGAGACCATAATCGTCGATCAGACCAACCAGGCTACGATCGCCCCTTCTCCCACTATCACCTCGCCCCCTGTCTAACTTCGGATCCAGGATGGCATTCCAGTCCCCCATTAGAACTAGGCGCGTCGAATCGACTAGGAACGGCCCCAACCGCCGAAAAAACGAGACCTGCTCCTCCCGGTCATTGGGCGCATATACCGCAACGACTCGGAACGAACCACTTTTCACGGCAATATCGGCCACGATCAACCGGCCCTCAGCATCGGTATGCACAAGGTCCACCTTCGCATCAAGAGTACGTCTGACAAGCAAAGAAACTCCTCTGGCAAACCGGTCTCCATATGCTGAATAGATGACAAAGTCATCCTCCAGCACACACGCATCGGAACTGCAAACAAAGTGGGTCTCTTCGATCGCAGCAACATCCACACCAAAGGACAAGAGGTTCCGGAGCAGGCGAGCAGCCTTACCCCGATCCCTCAAGCCCCTTGCATTCAGCGTCGCTATCTTAATTGACATCTTCTAAGCCTGCAAAAAAGGAAAAAGGAATCAGTGTAAAAAATCTATACACATACCGGACGGAAATCTGCGGTTTTCAGGACCCCGACTGATTGTCCCAAGCTTCCCGTGTCCAACTCTGTCGTCATCCGACCATCTGAGACAATCCTGACAAAGTGAGTTTTAAAGCGCTATATAACGAGGGATGGAGACGTATGGAGACCCTCGCCGAACAAAAGCAATGTAACTTAATTAAGTCGTCGGACCCCAACTCGACCATTCTTATGTTGGGAAAGACCTCACGAGCCTCGAAGAGGTGAGTCCATGCTTTAATTTCTTTGCTCGTGTCCCTAATGAGGGCAATAGCCCCCGCAGCTCCCGGGAAATTTCTAGGGTCCTCCACTGACTTGCCGTCAACACAGGCCAACTTAAGTAGGGGGCCCAATAGGGATTTCTTGCGGGAGGAGATGTTTTTGTCCATTTCTCCTTTATCCACCCTACAAATATCCTCCACTTTGCTGAATAGCCTCTTTTTCTTTTCCCCCTTATCTGGGGTAGGTGGGGTGGAATCGGGTGAAGAAAGTGCAGGTTGGGGAGTAGATACATTCTGAGCTGAGGGAGTTGGAGTTTGTGGAGGTGTGGGCTTGCTGGTAGGGAGTGGAACACGAGAAAGGGAAGTGGGGAGACTCTTATCTCTTGGAGTGTCTTTTGTCTCTTTTGCTGGAGAGGCAGGGGCAGACGTAATTTTTTCTCGGCTCCTCCCTTCATTACTTGGTTTCGTGTGTTTTTCTTTGGGAGTTTCTTCTTCCTCGTCCTCTTCCTCCAGGCACCTTTTTAAGGAAGAGGCCCGAGCTGGAGGTATTTCCTTCCACTTCCATGCTCTTGTCCGATTTAGCAGGACTCTTTGGAGTCCTTTGGCTCTGTTGCTGCTGCCTTTGTGGCTGCAGCTCTTTCGTTAAATCTACTGATTTATT
>OZ010585.1:16845103-16847603 GCA_963932145.1 Acanthosepion lycidas
TCACGCATGGCACATAACTGGCTGACTCATGTTGTGCTATATACGTTATAGCGACAGCATTTATATATACCGAAAAAATAGTAAAAATATATGTCATCATTATTACGATAATTGCTTTATTTGATTGTTGTTCCATTGAAGTGAACAAGTGGTAGCCCCTCATCATGCCTGTACGCATGTAGGGGCCGTCAATATAGAGAAACGGTGTAGAGTCTCGAATTCATCTGGTGGTAGTTACAGATTGTCAGAATATGATGGGAGATTCACAGTGTCTCATGCAGCACTTTTCGACTCTCCACGCCACCGACTTTGGGAAGGAAAGTTAAAGGAAGTGGTCGATACTGTTTGGCAGCGATGTCTTCGGGGGTTGGGGTTGCCGAAACTGAATTAGATTCAACGTCGGACAGCAACAATATATATATATGGGAAGAGTATGGCCTAAAGGCAGCAGAGTTAGATGAATTAAACTACGAGGCTGAGGAGTTTCATCATGGGACCAGGCCCCATCTTCGCCGCATCCCTTGTACAAAGAAACCGTTCCATCAGGCATGAGGGATGAGCCATACTAGATAGTCCTTAATTGCACTAGACTGACAAAGATTTGAGATGCGTGTCAGACGAAACACATTTTAACCATTCGGAGGTCATCTCTATAGCACAGTGCTTCTAAAACTTTTTTCTCAGGGCCTTATATTCGGAATTAAAATTTGCTTGCGCCTCACCAAACTTTATGTGATAAAAAAAAACAACAAAAAACAAAAAAAAAACAGAGAGAGGGTTAATGGGGGATAAATGTAGATTCGAAGTCAGAAGATTATCATTGATAACTCTCTCCTCCAATTTGAGGATCCTAGTTACTATATTCTTGATATTTATAATAATGTAAAAATGTCACAATGATAAAATCGGTTAATAATTATAAATAATTAATTCTTCTGGGACTCATGCATGTAATTACAAGTAATCCATAATAATATTTTCAATTTTGAAATCATATTTATTTTTGGCAAATTATTATTTTTTAAAACTGTTTGTAAATGTTTGATTGTCGTTCAATCATTCCGCCTCACCGGCTATCCTCTTTCGTCGCACCTATGAGGTGTACCAAACAATTTCATAACCACTACTATAGCATCAATGGGAAGAAAACATTGGAACTGCTTGCACACACACACACACACACATATTGATAATATTAGTGGTCAATATATATATATATATATATATATATATATATATATATATATATTGTAATAACTCTGAGTTATATTTTCCAATTTCTTTTTGAATTTGTAGCTCTGATGGTTTGGATCGTGATTACGATTCCAATGTGTTAAATTATAACCATGGAATATTAGTGTTTGAGTCTTTTATATTATATTATATATATATATATATATATATGTAAAGAGAGAGATATATATATATGGGGAGACAGACAGAGATAGAGAGAGCGATGGAAAGAAAGAAAGAGAAAAACTCTTGCATTTCTCATTTTCTTTTGACATCAAATCAAATTTTACTACTGATTTTATCTTAAAAGATCTTCTTATCAACGTTTTATTAAAACCAGATGCTAAAATAAATCGAGACAATTTTGTTCTTTTGAATGTATTTTCTTATTTCTCTTATTCAGCACTTATTATTTCTGGTTTAGTTTCTTGATGTGCCGATTATCTTTTTGCCACGCTATGGAGGCAGAGACTTTGACTCATAGCAATTTTGACGTAACACGAGGAAGAACAGAGCATATTCATTGAACCAATCACCTTTGCCCAACTAATGTCTCACTTCTGAAATAGGGTAAAATTAAGTGAAAAAAATGAGCCATAAATGTATAGCTGAACAGTAGAATAGAAAAATATATGATGCCTTAAGCTGAGTCTACTAAATACGATCAATAAATTTCCGAGCCAGCAATATTTTACGTTGTTAAATATCATCGATCTCATTTTCCATAATATCTTGGAAAAGTTGTTTATTTAGTTTATTCAGCTTAAAATAATTCATTTCGTTTTTGCTATTTCTATGGAATCGTCCTCAAATAAACAGTAAGGTTAACGGTTACATTCGGTAATCAATTGAGTTGCATTTCAAGTATCGGTACCTTCGCTGTTCATCTGGCATCTCGTCTACAGTGACTTTTTCCCAGACGTGATATAGCTTCCCTGTATCTTTTCATAGCAACTGCTCTGACGAGTTACTTTCACTAGTGCGAAATCTGCATGAATTTAAGCGTGCTACTCTTCGGTTCCACCCTTTCATTGTCGAAACAGTTAAATTTAAACGCCTCTTTTACCCCGAAAGCTTCTTCTCTCGCACTTCCCGCCAGTAGAAAAACTTTCCTCCTACTTGATTCCCTGATGTGTATAATATTGAAATATTCAAAAGTAATGCCAATCTACATATTCTGATGCCTTGATATTGAATCCAATCCTTCTCTATATGCTTTTCTTAAACCACCTTCTTTACTCTTGCTCTCACTCTCTGTAACCCCTTG
>OZ010585.1:16855103-16857603 GCA_963932145.1 Acanthosepion lycidas
ATATATATATACACATATATACATATACACACATATATACATATATATACATATACACATACATATACACATACATATACATATATACATACACATACACACATACTCACACATATACATAAATATACATACATACATACACACCGAAACATCTACACATACATACATAAACATATACATACGTATACATTTCCATGGTATCAAGTACACATACACATACATATACATATACCTATATGTACCCACAAATATACACACAAATATGTGTACACATATTTACAAATAAATATATATATACACAGCAATACACAAAAATAAACATATATACACACATATATCCTAACTCATGTGGCCGTAATGACATACCCAAGTTACCCTACCTACACGTACACATAAACAATTTCATATATAGTAGGTGTCAACATACATATATACAACTGCAAACCTACATAAGTAAACACACACACACATATATACATATATATACATACATACAAACATATACACACGCACATATATATACATATATATATATATACACATACATACACATACATACATGCATACACACATACAGAAATATACATACACATGAATATCTACATAAAATACTTATCTATAGTAATAAATACACATATATACGTACATACATATAAATGCAACGACATTTGACCAAAAACATATATAAATATACAGACATACATACACATACATATGCATAGACATACTTCGATATACATGCAAACACAAAAATGCACGTATCCTAACATACATGTATATAAAAAAAAAAAAAAAATTCTGTTCTAATCTACAAGGATGAACAGTGGACCAAAAAGTCTTACAACAACAATTTTGACATTTCGATGGGTTCTCTGGATTCTGCTGAAGCTTCTGACCTGGTTGGGTTATTTCTGTTGTATAATTTAAGTGCATTTGAACTGTCTGGATTCCGATAGTATAGGATTGTATAGGGATGATGGTTTATTAGTTGTTAAAAACTCCACTAAAACTAAGGTAGACCGTATTAGGAAAATGATTCATAGGGTATTTAAGGATTTAGGTCTTAGGACAATAGTCACTACTAATGTTAAACAAGTAGATTTTCTAGACGTCACCCTAAACCTTGCTAACAACTCTTTCCAACCATATGTGAAGGTTAATTCCAATCCGATTTACGTTCATCCAAATTCCAACCATCCCCCTTCAGTTATCAAACATATACCCTCTTCCATTGGATTTAGAATTAGCACTAACTCTTCTAACAAAGATGTTTTTAATAAACATAGTGACTTTTATAATTCTGCACTTAAAAATAGTGGATACAAAGATATCAATATTCAGTATAAAAACCCTGTTAACTACAACCATAATAAGAATAGATCTAGAAAGATCATCTGGTTCACTCCCCCTTTCAATTTAATGATTAAATCTAAATTAGGACGTATGTTTCTAAACCTAATCAAGAAACATTTCCCTAACACTGAAACTAACCCACTTAGTAAAATATTTAATTCTAATACACTTAAATTAAGCTATAGTTGTGCAGATAACCTAGAGAAAATCATTAAAAAACATAACAACATAGTCTTTAACAAGTATAGGGATTCAAAAAGCTCGATTACTCAAAAGGTTACTGACAGTAATACTAAATATAATGACACAAATAATAATTCATGTAATTGTAGGTATCCTAGTAATTGTCCACTACAAAATAACTGTGGAATACGTTCTGTAGTCTATCTTAGTACTATCTCAACTATTGAGAATCCAAATATAAAGAAGTTTTACATTGGTAGCACAATGAATACATTCAAAGAACGCTGGCGGGGGCATATGCAATCTTTCAATAACTGTGACTATAGGTACATGACTTCATTGTCCAAGTACTTTTGGAACCTAAAAGAAAAGAACAAAACACCTACGGTTAATTGGACATTGATTAAGAAATCCCGGACATGTAAATCCCTATATTCCCCGTGTTACCTGTGTCTTAACGAAAAGTTTGAAATTATTAGATTTAAAAACAAGGCTGATCTCTTAAATCAGAGATATGAACTAACGGTTAATTGTAAACACCGTTATAAATTTAACTTATTATAGGGGTCGTATACTTTAAATGATAATGATACGTAGCTGTAAGTTGAATAGATTATAACTTTTATTACCTGATGGTCAATCTGACGATATGAATGTGTATGGTATAACTACATAATGTTACTCATTTTTCTGTATGTGTATGTATATATATGTATATATTTATGTGTAGTTATGTGTGTTTGTACTGCGAAATGTGTATGTTTGTATTTTAATGTATTAATATGTTGCTAAGTTTTGTATATATATATATATATGTGTATATATGTATGTGTGTGTATTTGTTTGTGTGTTTATAGATATATGTGTGTATGTGCGTGTATGTATGTATATATATATATGTGTGTATGTGTATGTATATATATATATATATATATATATATATATAAAGTAAGAAGGTGAAAAG
>OZ010585.1:16865103-16872603 GCA_963932145.1 Acanthosepion lycidas
GATGGTAATTCTATTTTTTTCAAAAATGTATTGCTGGCAATATCTTTTTCAAAAATATATTGCTGGTATTTTTTTTTCAAAAATGTATTGCTGGTAAAAATTTTCCAAAATAGTATTGCTAGTATTAAAACCTATTTTTATACTTTCATAGTGTTCTGACGCCAATTTTTTTTTTTTTTGGTGGGGGAGGTAACTATTTGCCCAGAGCTAAGACCCTGACAGGCGCTACCACCCCGGGTCAGGGACAACCTGAGATCACCAGGAATTATTATTAAAGTTAAGGTTCCAACCTCTTCAAAAGCTTCTGATCAAAGATATTGCTGATGTTTATCGTCTTACCTAGGACGCACGTACAATAAGATTGCTGGACATTAATTAACACAAAAAAGGTTGATATATCGTAAAGTCTAATCAAAATCCATTCACAGGCGTCAACAAGTTCGCATTTTAGCTAATCGTGTGATTTTGTAAGGCAAATGTAGTCGTTATTCTTTGTTGTATATAATGCTAGAGTATTGTGAGAGCCAGTGAGGATCGAGCTAATCACAAAAGTTACTTTCGCTTCCAAAGGGATTTGCATAAACATTGCGCTATGGCAAGAGAGTTGTTTTTCTAAATTTAATTTACTCTGTCACAAATCATTGGAAATGATGCTCGCTTTGACGAACCAAATTTGGTAATCCTCATGTAGTAATGTTTATATTATTATCATTATTATTGTTATTATTATTGTTTATATTCAATGATTTCTTTTGAATATTTTTTATTAATATTTTTATCTTCTTTTGGGGCATTTTTGCTTTCAACAAGACATCTTGAATTATGGGTACCGACCATGAAGCCACATAAACTCAAGTAGCCCCTTTACATGATAATTTACTTTCAGTGCCAATCAATACTGATACTTAAAGTGAAGGAAGACTGTTTTATTCTGATTATCACTACATAGAAATTTTAGTTCGGTGCTGTACACTCTCAAACACCCTCATGACAATTGAGATCAGTTAACCTGAACATCTCTCATTTTTGGCAACTTCAATTTGAACATTCGGTGTTTTCTTTTCAATTTCTTTGATCTTGATATTATTATTGCCTTTAACAGCCAAGTCGATGACGGTGCATTTTTAGTTTCATTTTTCTTGCTTTTTTTTCCCCAGTTTTTACCTATAGACGTTAAAATAAACCCAACCAATATAGACTTTCACTTAAACCCAATCATTTTAAACCATAGACTTTAACATAAAGAAAACCAATTTTACCTATAGACTTTAACATAAGCCAAACCATTTTAACGCATAAACTTTAACATAAATTCGTCCAATATTTACTTATATATTAAAGTATGAAACCGATCAATATTTATTCATAAATCCAGCTATAAACTTGACCAATATTTACTCATAGACATAAGCAGAAGCCCAATCAAAGTTTACAAATAGAATCAAATATAATCACGAACAATATTTACCTATATTCTCAGTTATAACTACGACTAATATTTATTGATCTATTCACTTAAGAAATTCGCGACACTAAATAATCCTGAATGATTGATGTTTCAGAAAATCCACCAACTCAGACCAACCCACCTGATGACGTCAAAAGACATCGTGTTTTTTTCCTTATCGAATGCTTATTTCTGTTTTTACAATGTTGTTTGTCATTTATCATCGGCACATTCTTTACGTTCCGCAGCTGCTGATTAAGATTTGACAAACATTGTGATACCTAAACAATTTAAATGAATATGACTTCTGTTAGAGTGACCACCATTCTTTAATAGTGTCAGATAGACATGAGGAATTCAGCTTTTGATACCATTAACTTAGTACCTCCATGAGATCGCTAAAATAGAGCATAGCATGATGAAAAAGACGCCAAACTTGACGAAAACAAAATTTTATCGTCTAAATGCTTATGTTATTATTAAGAGGAAAGACCAAATTTTATTTCAATTATTTTTAAAAGGTTTGCCTTCTTTTTAGAATATTCTAAATTTTTATTAAAAAGCCTTGTTTCTCTTTGTATCACCCGAACTAGTATAATAACATACAATTTTAGCATGTTTTTTTGTATGACACATTATTTTGTAAAATCTTGAAAAAATAAAAGTAATTGTCGAATGTTAATGAAACTTTCGGAAACTATTCACAGATGATCGAAATTATTATAAACATGTTTTTTTATTAAAGTCATGGCAGAAATATTTTTAATTAATTTTTTAATTTAATTTATTTTTTAAAATTTTATGAAAACGCTTGAAATTCGATCGCGCCAGGTTTAGTTTTGTATTTAGAGGAATACAAATCATGTTTTTTTTTTGTTTTTAATTGGACCCCCCCTACCTGAAAAGCAGCTCTGAATTGTAACATACAAAACTCAATAAATATATTATTTAACTTCAAATGCTTTTATTTGCTTTTAGTTGTTTTAATGAATATAGACAATATTTTCTGAAAGCAAAAACATTTTTCGATGAAAAATGAATTTTTAATACAATTATTTGTTATTTCTTTAATTATAATAGATTTTTACATTTAAGTTGTTAAAATATTATAAAATTAGATAAAAGCTGCATCGGGTTTCCGACCAACCAGAATACAATTAAGTTGCTTTATTTGAGTTAAGCATTGTTCCCCGCTGTTAATTATGGAAATAGAAATAACACAGTAAGACTTAATAAATGTACATAAAATTATAGTATTTTATGTACACTTCTGATACAACTTCATAAGAAAGGTACCTATAAATTAATTAGATACCTTTGTTATGAAATATGAAATTTAATCTCACTCTTAACAGTCTTATTTTAATTTCTTTATAATATATTTTCCATAAAGCATCGTAAACGTTAAGGTGAAAGCTAAGTACAAAAAAAATTAGAGCGCTGAAAGTTTTCCTTAAAAATAACGAGGTAAATAATTTGTTCACTTAAATGTAAATAATTTCACTTTTCTCCTTCCGTAGAACAAATTATCCACACGGAATCCATCAATATGTCATTCATCAACTGTCAAATGCTTTGTTTTATTTTCAAGTTACATCTTTTCGGCGCAGAAGCTAAGTTAAGCTTGGTTCAAAATATTTTAAATAAACGTAATTTCTGATTTTCTTAAAATAAGTTTTGAAAAAATGATAATTGATATTTAAAAGAATTTCAAAGTGAGATTTTCATTTTTTTATAAAATGGAAAAAAATGGTTGCCATCTGTCAATTATTCTGACACAAAAAAAAAGATTTTTAACAAAAATTTCGGACGTGCTAGGAACGATTAAAAAATGGAAAAAAATACCCCCGAAATACGTTGATCTTTCCTCTTAATGATAACATAAACATTTAGACAATAAAATATTGTTTTCGTCAAGTTTGGCGTCTTTTTCATCATGCTATGCTCTTTTTTTAGCGATCTCGTGGAGGTACCGATATTGACTTGCTAGTTTTGTCTTTTATTTTTATGACTTCCAAGATCTTTCCAAACAACAGTTACTCATTTTCCAAGCAACATTTTTTCTGGGAAATAAAATCGAGTAATTCAAATCCAGGAACAATTTGCCGTTAAGGATTCTTTGTAGAGTGAGATCCACTCTAATTAGTCGCTATTGTTATCGGTGTTTTCTCATCAATATTACCCTTTTATAGACTCTCTCTTCTCGGTACTACCATCTTTCTACTTTATAAAAAGGATCTGCCTAAAAAGATGCTCTCATCATGTATATATGTACCTCGAAAACTCTAGATGACCAGTGCCTGGAAACATATCTCTCCTTTGATTTAGTTCTAAAAGCCCAATGGGGGGGGGGAATGGCTCGTAGCATTCAATACTTCCAAAAACAATTGGTAAAATTTCATCATCCCCAAGTAGGACATAAAATTTTCCTTATCATGATGGACGTTTGTTCTTTTAAGGAGACTCTTGCTTCGAACGTCTGTTTGAAATCGTGTGCACACCAGAGTCTCAAGTGAAACGTATATATACATATGATCCATCACTATAGATCAGTGATTTGGACACCTCGAAGCGGTGTAATGGTTAGCAAGCTTGTCCTGCGAGAGCAATTACGACTGAGTAGTGAGTTCGATCCTCGCTGGGTGCCCCCTACTTTCGGCCTTGTGCCACATCTAAGCTACGTTTGGAAAATCACTATAGATCAGTGGTTTCCAAATGTTGCGGCGCGACTCATAGGTGCACTAAAAGAGGATATCCGGTGAGGCGGAATGATTGAAAGACAATCCCTCTCTCTTTCTCTACATCTCTCTCTCTCTCTCTCTCTCTATATATATATATATATATATATATATATATTTATATATATATATATATATATATATATATATATGAGTGTGTCTGTGTGTACAAGCATTATTAATGTTGTCAGTCTGTTGATGGTATAGTAGTGCACCAAACAGTGTGGCGCTCTTCGTAGGTGCACATGTTTTATTTTGAAATATTACATCTCATGTGCCACAACGCCAAAATGCGAAGCGGGAAAGGCTGTCCTACACTTAGCTAATCGGATTCACGACGTATTCATCCATTACAATTTACTGATATATCACAGTAGCTCATTTATCCCCATTCAATCCACCACATACCATAATACCGCATATTAACAGGGATCCTACTAAAATACCTATGACTTAAAAATGTCACAGTTATATAATTGGCTTAGGTTAACAGTGTATTTATTGTATTCAAAAAACAATTTTGGCCCAAGGCCAATAACAAGTAGCGTGCGGCTGGTCATCAATGACTATCCTATATCGAGAACATCAGATTCCCTACTCATCCATACATTACAATTTACACATTCACCACAAGAATTCATTCTTCATCATTCTACAAATATTACAATATCCCATATTCTCAGGGAACCTACAAAACGCCTCATGACATAAACATTTCTTATATACAAATGTCCATAGAAAATAAATATAAAAATATAGAGTACGATATGAGAGGGAGGAGATGAACCTTAAAAACAAACTAAAATATTACAAAATACACTAGCTAAAAATAACAGAGATTATTAGGACACATCCACCCTTCAAAGATAAGAGTAGCCGCTTTATTCTGTCTGAAGACAGAATCAAGAAAAGCTTACTCACTAATGAGGAGAGAAAGATAAACTCAATACCGACACAATTGCGTTTGGTTAACTGGGCAAATAGGATCATAGTAATAATGGTGATGATGTTAAGTATTATCCACGTGCAACAATAGCTGAGGTGATAGAATATCTTGCTGGAAGCAAATAAAATACTGCCACACATGATGGAAAATGGATTATTTGATTATTATAAAGGGATTTATTCAAATTGGTTACTTCATTTCGTGCTTGATTAAATCATATTCCTCATGATTGTTTTGTTTATAGCAATTAGAAAAGATTTATGTCTCGTCAGCTAAACGTAATTCATATTTTGATGATTCAGATTTAATATACAAGGAAACTTGTTTGTTGAAAGCAGAGAAATCACTGATTGTCCACAAAACTGTGGTGATAATTTGGCCGGAAATATATCTTTACTGAATTAGACATCTACAATGTTTATTGTTCAATAACCAACACTGAAAACCATTCATATTTCACGTACAGACCATCTGTGACGTTTTTCATTTGTTTATGTGTGTGATTTTGAATAATATTTATGTAATTACGTTTAGATGTTACAATTATATATTACTTTAATATGCAGTTACTTTTATATGTAATTCTTATATATTGCTTTTATATGTTACTTTTGTATGTAGTTCCTTTTATGGTACTTTTATATAGGTTGGTGCAAAAATAATGACGTAATAATGTCGTTTTTTGACGTTAAAAATACAAAAAAAACGGCATTATTGCGTCATTATATTTACACCAACCTAATATATGTTACATTTATATGTAGTTACTTTTATATATTGCTTCTTTCATATGTTACTTTTATATGCTACCTATAAGATACTTTTATGTTACATTTATATGTACTTTTATATGTACTTACTTTTATATGTACATTATTTACATTGACCAGAATCCCGAGATTTTAAATCTTGAAAGACCAGAATCCCGAAATTTAAAATCCCGAAAAACCAGAATCCCCAATTTATAAAATCCTGAAAGACCAGAATCCCGAAATTTAAAATCCCGAAAGATCAGAATCCCGAAATTTAAAATCCCGAAAGATCAGAATCCCGAAAAATAGTCTTTGGGAGAAATAGAAAACAAAAAACTGGAAATATCTTTATTTTTAAACTTTTATAAAATAGCGTTTGATTAGTGTTCAAAATTCATCAAAAAATATAAACCAGAATACGGCATGGGCGATGGGAAAATTTAGTAGACAATCCTCATGTCGGTGTTTATCGCATTATTAGGAGGGTTTTAAAAAGAGCATGTAGGAAACGAATGTGAACACGTTCTCCGAGGTGAGTCTTGTCTAAAAAGGAAAGAAAAAAATGTATGTTTTATTATAATAAAAGCCTTAAAAGTATACTTAACGATTGTGAAACCCGACCAGACTTTATGGACTGTCTTAGGGTTCTTGCTAATAATTTTCCATTATATTCATAATGATTTTTTCTCTCGCTCAAACACACGAACTCATAGAAAATGTGTATGTGTCCCTAAAGCAGAATGTGCTAGTGAGGTAGATGTGGTCCTCTTACCCCAGGTGATAACCAGCTTAAGAGAAGGAGAACACTGAATTTAATACTAGCCTAAAGAGAGATGGTCTCCATTAAGTTATCTTGCCCTAGACACACAACTGCTGCATCTGTTACAGAACATTTCGTGCCTCTACGCCTCTAAAAGTTTACGTAACTCGTGACGTGTCTTGAAGTATTATAAGGAACTGTGTTTTGTCGTTAAAAATCAAAACCACGACGGACATAATATAAACCCTGATAGAGTGTAGTTGTACAATAATCACTGGGACCTAAAACAATAATTCTTTTCAATTTTCTTTTCATAAATTTTATGAAGGGCCATTGCTATAGCAGAAGACGCCTCCCAAAAGTTGAGCAAGAAACAGGAAAATTTCGTTAGAAACTAAGAAAAGATTTCTGAACTGTTATGTAATATTGTCTTATATAGCATTGATTACGCGACAATCTCCTCACAGATGAAGAAAAGATTTGAGGCAACAGAGGTATTATGTACATTACTTACATTATTCAGACTATTGTCCTCATCTTTGTCGCCATATTTATTAGAACGTTTCGGCCGTTGTACGCTCCGGCTTTCTTCAGGTGGTTGGAATGTCGAATTGAACACTTTATTTCGCTCACTGCGGTAGACTGTTCTAGCATGGGGATTATTTAAGAGTATGACAGTTCATCGTGACTAATAAGAATTCAGGGATATTTCAATTTCTAAATGGTTTTAGAGTTATTGAATGTAACAAGCCAGCATTTGTCCCATGGAATTCTTAAAACTATGTCTTTAACACTTCTTCTTTCAACAGATTCGTTCGATGATGGTGGATGCAGTGAGCATTTTTTCCTGAAGATGT
>OZ010585.1:16877603-16912603 GCA_963932145.1 Acanthosepion lycidas
TCTATTACATAACGTTGTATCTTCCCCCGCTCGTCTTCTCCCGACCAGGTATCGAATTGTTTTTGGAGTCCGGAGATGAATGAAGAATTCACCAAAAGGAATTTTAAACGTGTATATTTTATTAAAAACGCCATTGTGTACATTTTTAACTGCCAGTTGGGTTCCTCTACCACTTCTACTGGGGAGCATTTTCCATATACAAAAATAACACGTCTACATTCTTCAACGTGTAAAACTTGAATACTTGAAATCATTTTCTATCTCTCTAACTTACCAACGCTAGTTTTAACCAATCAAAACAACTTCCTCTGTTTTGTCTACCATCTGACCTTAAAGGTGGGCCTCAGAAGGTCTGATACAAAATACATTACCGCTAAAAATTAATATTCTGAAACTATTATTGGACATTTCTTATTTAGCCGTAAAATATCATTTATGAATTTTATTTTAACTACATTATATTTAACAATATTACCGTTGGGGTTTCTAGAGTAAGAAGGTTTGTACAGTGTGGATTTTCTAGTTCCACGCTTAACCAGTTATGAATACAGATTTATCTATCTCCACGACAGTGTACCTTAGCAAGACTAGAGGGCTAAGTCTGCTTTAATATTTTTTCTCAGAGTTAGTAGAGAATTCGTGGTTGAGGGCAAAACATAAGGGTGAAGTGAACACAATTTTGCACAGAATTTCAACACAGATAACTCGTTACATTTTTCACGCCGATATCCTAATGGAATTTCTAAACTCAGCTATTATAACGAGGAAATTACTGGGGTAGCGAGGAGACATACTGTCACTTGATTTTTAGATAAATCTCTCAAGGAAACATGGCTCGGTGTATAAACACATTGGTTGGATCAAGTGAAGAGTTGTGAGTTCAATATCTGGCTGCAGCAGTGATGAACAAAATCTAAGTTAAAGGAAGATAACTAAGACGTCCGGAAGATGCATGGTACTTGCAACTAGAACAACCTATTTCGGTGGACGAAATAAAGGGTTCATTTCAAAATTCCACTCACCTGAAGATGACCCGAGCGTACAACGACCGAAACGTCGTCACTATGGCAATAAAGATGAGGACAACATTCCAAACACTGTACATGATGTTAATAGCTCTAAGATATTTTTCTAATTACTTAGTGCTATTGTTCTTTGGAGAATATGGCCACAGCTTCACCACGCTTGGTCTTGCCACGGTAATTTTTGTAGTTTTTACGGGGTGGAATAGGCAGCCCCATGTCGAACCGGTTTTGAACTGTCCAAACAAGGCTAACAATCAAGTTCTACCAAGTTGGGTGTAGAAATAATGAATTCATAGCATTCCTGAAGATAACTGAGCGGGCGTGAACTGTAGAGGATAGTGGGAGTGGGTTTACGCGTTGTTAAATTAGGAACAAATGCGTTTATTCCTGTTAGAAGGTCCACTACAAGAACATGGCGGACTCAGAGATCTAATCCACCATAAAGAAGTGTAAAGAAAACAAAGAAGATCGATATATATATATATATATATATATATATATATATATATAAACAAGTATATTAAACAACAAAATTTACAATTGACATAGGTATTAACATTTGTGTTTGCGTGTAAACGCAAAGAGTCTGTATTTTGGTGAATGTTTGTACGTACGTGTATTTGTGTATAATGTTCATAGCGTCTCCCACAAGTGGGAAGACGCAATCTTCTACGAGAGCTTACATTGTAGATGTATTTGCTGAAAACGAAGAAATGAAAAACAGAACAGGGCAAGAAATCGAACAGTATTTATAGTGTAGGGAGAGCGTCCCCTAATGAACAATTTGGACAATTAAAGATGTGTTAACTCAGACAGAACCTATCGAATTCCGCAAGGCTTCAAACTCGAAAATAATTATAGATTGTAATAATTTTATTTTGGTGATAATAATAATTTTAGTGATAAAATTCTTAATAACTAACCCATACCTGGGGAGAATAGGTAGATTCATACCTTTCTCGGGGGTATTTCCGAGTAAGTAAATATAACTAACCCTACGAGAACTAAAACTCGGTTCAACTATTAACAATTCCGAGCCAGTATCCATTACACGACACGCACATCCAACCTTACAGCACCTGTATTGCTAAGCGGTTACCTATCTAGTTATAGACCAAATCGTAAGGGACCCGGTGTTTCAAGCTGATATGGCTGTAAGCCTTACTCAAGAGAGAAAGAGAAGAGAATAAATGAACAAATTTCAAGATACAGAAGATGATGATTGACGTTGCATTTAAATTTTTCAAGATCAATGTTGACTGGAAACCTAGAATCTGGAAGATTGTTTCACAACTGAGTAGTTCGAGAGAAGAAAGTGTTATCATAGAAAACAACGAAAACATTTAGCAATTTGAACAGCAAAGTGATGAGATCTAACTGCCAATCTAGTACTGCGCTTAAATTCATGAAGTCTAATAACGAAAGAGGATAGATCATCAAACAACTTCCTTGAAATTATTTATAGGATAGGCACAGATAAGACACGTTATGTTGGTAGGAATGTGATTAAAGCCGAGATGCCTGGTTAGGACCTATGACATTGGAGAGTCACTAGAAGCATAGCAGAAGCACTAGACCAGATTATTCAATGAAAAAACGATTTCTTGTCTTATAGAAATGCAAGCGAAATTCCGACGAGAAGAATTCTCTAGTATGACGCAAAAAAAAAAAAAAAAAAAATGTTTCCGCGACATGTTTCCGCGTATTGTGTTGAACTTATTTTCTGTCATTGAGGAGAAGCCGAGTCAATAGATTTTGAAACGGATATTTTTAAACGAGACGCTTCTCGGGAGAAACATCACATCTTATGCCAAACATTTTAGCAATTTTTTCCTCGGCCTAATAATACGTTATGGTCGCTATCTGCGAATTTTAGGATTCGATTGAAACAATATACAATTTATAAAAGTTTGAATAAAAATATTTTGATGAAAAAATAAAAGTGTCGTTGAGGACAAGAAAGAAAAACATTAAAGGAAGCTGGAAAGAATAAATAGAGGGGAAGTAAAAGAGAAAGAAAGAAAAGAAAAGTACAGTTGAATCCCTGACAACCTCATATAAAGAATTGGTTGCAAAGTCTGGATATGAGGGGTAAAATTTAAATTAAAATAAAAGAACTGAAATCAGGTTTAACATTTATTTTCAATGTTTTATAGCAAACAAAATAAGCCAATAGTGAAATATAACTGAACTGATTTTAAAGGAAAAAGAAATAAATTCTGTAATGTTAATGAAAATTCATTAAATTAAGTATGCCACGTATGCAAAACAAATAATGTAACGAAGACTTTTTTAATCACTGTTGCATCATGATCCTTTTTCTTCTAATGTCATTATCAACTTTTTCCGCATTTCGTTTTGCTTTTGGTCTTGAAATTTTTCAAACGAAAAACACTTTTTTACTCTGCGTGCGTTATTGCAATTGTCATAGCTGAATGCTGGCTTTCTTTCCATAAAACTGACAACCCTTTCAATAGATTTTTCAATTTCAGTCCAAGTTTCATCACAATCATGCATCTCGTCGCAATCGTGTCATCCTTTCCTCTTATTCCGATCATCTTTTGCGCCAATAGAAGTCATTAGGGTGAAATAAGCATAAGCAATTATCCAAAGTAAAATTTTTCCTGAAAAACAGAAATTTCAAATCAGTTACATATGACCCAACTAGTTCAAATATACTCATCAAAATCATGTCCAGGTATGAAGGATTCCGGATTTGAGGGATTCTACTGTATAAGTAAATTCGAGACAAATTTAAGATGGCTAGAGTGAAAAGAGAAATAAAGAAACAGAAGAAAAAGAAAAGTGAGATAGAAGCTAAAATATCAAACAAAGAGAAGGCAATGAAAAGAGACAGAAAAGAGAAGATAGAAAAGGTAGTAAAGAAAGAAAGAAAGAAAGAAAGAAAGAAAGAAATTATATTAAGAGAATGAGAATAGAATCAGAAAAAAGCAAGAAGAAAAGAAAAGAAAGACATAAACAAAAGATAAGGAGGAATTTAGCGGAAGAATAAAAGGTCTGGTTTGGTTTGATTCGTTTTATTTTACGGCATATCAATCTCAGTGGGTTATTTAATGCCGACAATATTCATTGTTGGTAATATTTTTTTCCAAAAATCTATTTCTGGTAAAAATTCTTTCCTTCAAAAATCAAATCTATTTCTGGTAAGAATTTACCTTCGCTGGTAATTTTTTTTCAATAAAATTATTACTGATAATAATTTTTTATACAAAGTATTTCTGTTAATAAAACCAATTTTTACACTTTCATAGATCCGAGTTTGGGGTTAACTGTTTGCCCATAGCTCGGACCCTAGCAGGTGCTACCATCTCGGGTCAGGGCGGACCTGGGAACACCAGCAATTAAGAGGTAGTTCCACGCTCCTCAAAACGTCCTGATCAGAGGCCTTGCTGTCGGACGTAGTTTATCGTCTTAACCAGGACTCGGATGTCGTTTAATGTCAAACCAAAGACGGGAAGAATAAAAGGAAAACATAAAAGAGAAAAATGAAAAGAAGAAGAAAAAATTAAAGAAAAAGAAAAGTAAAAAGAGAAGAAAGAAGAAGAAAAAAGAAGAAAAGGAATAATAAAATTTGCATGAAAGACAGGACGGAAGATCGTATAAAATAGAGAAGGAATGAAAAGTAAAAGAAAAGGCAAACAAAGAGGAAGAAACAGAAAAAACAAGATCGGAAGGAAAATCCCGAATACAGTGAAATAATGAATTAAATAATGAAAGAATAAAAGAAAGAGCTAAAGAAAAACATAGAAATAGAGAAAGGAATAGAAAGAAAGAATTCTTATATAAAGTTATTAGGTTGGTGTGCAAAAACAATGACGTAATAATGTCGTTTTTTGACGTTAAAAATACGTCAAAAAACGACATTATTACATCATTATTTTTGCACCAACCTAATACAAAAAGATATAATCAAATATTTATACGTAAAGGCGTAAAAAAATCAAGAAAAACAATTAACAACGGAATAGAATTCATTAAAAGGTTAAAACTGGTAGTGCATAAAGAATGAAAAAAAATACTAAATATTAAAAGAAATAACATATTATAGAAAGGAAGGAAGAAAGCGAAAAAGTGCAGACATTTAGAACTTCCTCCAATCAAAATTGCCGCTCATGTTGAATAACTTCGTCAAACAACATTGAGCAGACATTTTTCTTTTCCATTTTCTTTATTGCTTATCTTCTTCCTATCATCTCTTTCAAGCGTTAAGCAAATAATTTCTTCAGTTATTCTTGTATAGTTTACTTTTAAGGTCTGATCTCCCTCCGACTCACAAGCCAAAAGCTGTAAGACAGACTTATAAAGTTATCCGATCAGAAAAGATGTTAAAAACGAAAACGGACAAAACCAGCGAATTATCTGAACCTGAATCCAAGTTAATATCAGCGCCAAAATCTAATTTACTTTAGCATATCTCAAGGCAACGAAAGAAAGTCGGGACAGAAAGCCACATCTCTTTGCCGTACCCTTTCGTACGGCTTCTGAGATATAGTACAAATAACTGATCAATGTTGGAAAGAGCCTAACCACTACACTCCAACCCCATATATATATATATATATATATATATATATATATATATATATATATATATATATATATATATATATATATTTACAGGGTGCGATGAGTAAATTTTCGCCAGTTGATATTTTTAATGTTTTTTATTTTGTTGACTGCACAGTACAGTTGGCTCAGTCGGGTGACGTATGTGAGAAAAAAAGAGCACTATGAAGCAGTTCACTTCGCCAGAAATTTGGAAACGGCATTCTGTACTGCTTGGCATTCGTGCCGGAAGCTCCAATACGAACATTTCAGAGTGTTTTGGTGTCAATCTAAGGACAGTGTAGCGGACTTAGAAAGAGTTGGATGAGTCTAATGGTGATTACGAAGGTGTTTAGAGTGATCACTAGTGATGGCGTGGTTATGACTTCATTCATTTTCTTACAGGGCCAACACGGAGGCCTATATCAAGTGTCTTGAGATGGTAGTCCTCTCTTGGTTCAAGAGAGTAGCTGTTGGAAACCCCTATGTCTGGCAACGGGACTCTCCACCATGCCATACAAGCTGAAGAACTCAGTCATGGCTGTTCGACCACATCACTATTTACATCTTGCCATCTAACTTCCCGAGATTGCCACCCTGTTGATTATTATGTGTGGAGTGAGAGACCAAAAAACTCCTTGTAACATCAAAGATCAACTGAAGGCATTGATTATGGTAATGTTCACCAACTTAAAAAAAACAGTCCGTCCAAAAGAGATGCAGTAAATTCCGAAGTCATCTGGCGGCCGTGGTTGAAACCAATGGTAACTTTTTTGAATAAATGTACTCTTTCAAATTTCAAGATTTTTTTTTGTAATTTTGGTAAATATATCTGCTAAAATGAGATTTTAGTGTTATTTTGCTTTTTTTCGAAATTTAGATGATTATTTATTCTTCGCACCCTTTATATATAAACTAACAGATAACAAAAAATCTGCTCTCATGTAACTACCATAGAGAAAACCTTTGCCATCTGCAAAACATTATGCCTTCCTGGCTATGCGTTTTCAACTAACTTGAAACAGACCGTCAGGCAAGTTCATGGATGTGAGGTGATAAGTAATTATTACAAAATAAAATTCTTACATTTGCCCTGATAAAGTCCCTCGGAGGACTAAACATGTCAGCTAAGATAATTTTTCCTTTGTCTTTAAGGACAATATATATGTGTGTGTGTGGGTGTGTGTGTGTGTGTGTGTAGAGAGAAAGAGATAGCGAGAGAAAGAGAGAGAGGTAGAAACAAAATTTAACATATATATATAATTTATTTTAGGATATTACATCAAAATTATCTAAAAACACTACACAAATGCAATCATGTGTCTCATCATGCGTTAAAAAATATTGCTCTACTTTTGTATTGATCCCTATTTTAAATTGAATGCTACAAACTTTGGAAATGAATTGTACGTTCTCATTTGACAAGAATATATATATATATATATATATATGTGTGTGTGTGTGTGTGTGTGTGTGTGTGTGTGGTGGGGGGTGTACAAAACATTAAATTTCATGGTAAGACTATGGGATAAAAAATATCAAAAAATCACCAGTACTTTTTGCGCTTTTGAGATAAAGATTATGCCAAATCGCTTTATGAGATTCGAGACAAAAATCACTACAATATCTTACAAATTTTTTGTTAGTATGATCTCCATTTTGTAGGCTGATATAGAAGATAGCCGATCACATTATTTGTATTGTTTTTGCATGTGGAAAAAATATTGTGCCAAGCAACGAATGGGAAAGAAAAAATGGCTAAGCTGTAAATCGTGCCGTCATGTGAAAAAAAAATGTGTTTTAAACTTTTGATCACATTCCGTTTTTCTGCCGGTACAATATTTTAAAAAAATTCGTGATAGGCACAACGTAATGGGACTGAGGCATTTTTTACGTTCTTGAGGTGACGACTTTTGTTTAAGAGTTGTAGATTTTCCTATAACGAAGATTTTCTTTAAGGGATTCCGATATTTATCGTACACTCACATTGTCTGACACAAGGTCAGATGAAGTTGAAAAGAGTCTGGAATTGGCCAGAGTCTATTTAATCGGAATTCTGCAACGACTGAACTCGAAAAGGGTAAAATAACTAAGTAAAAATCATAATTCCCTACGCGTAGCTTAGATATGGTACAAGGCCGAAAGTATAGGGATATTAGTGAGGATCAAACTCACTCCTCAGTCGCAAGTGATCTAGTGAGACAAGCCTGCTAACCTCCGCACCTCGTGAAAGTCCCAGGTCATTGTTGGCATGAATAAATATTGTTAAAATATAACCACTTCAAAAACACTATAATTATCTATAACAGAGATTATTTCTTAAGCATAGATCCCAATGTGTGGGCGTTATATATGTTTTTAGAGTATTTATGGTCTGGACCTTATGCTATATTTGATTTATTTTTTAATATACAATATTCTATTTTTATTTTTTTATTCCATACATTTTCATTTATTTATTTGTATATTTTCTGAGGTAGTAAAAATTGCATAAGAAATAAAATTCACTTGTTTAAGATTTTGCTAAATATTCTCTCAATTCAAGATCCAATAACCAAGATAGAATTCTGTTGAATAATATCATTATAAGTGAAAGCCAAACACTCTGCAGGCCTGCTTCTAGTGTCACCAGGCAGGCCCTTGGATGGAATCCGCAAGGTGAGCGAAAATGGGAGGACCATGGCGCAGAAGTGTTGACGCCGAGGTGAAGACAGCCGGCATGACATGGCTAAGCTGAAGAGGATTGCCCAGAATTGCGTCCCTTGGAGAGTTCTTGCGACCCTATGTTCTCCAAGGAAACAAGAAGCATAAGTAAGTAAGGAATTAAGCGCGTATTATAAAGAATTGTAGGAGAGATAACGGATCACTCTAGACTTGAAGAGATTAAGACTGCATTGACAAAGAAATAATCTGCTCAGACGCTTGTTGCACAAAGTAGGTGTTTACGAGATGCAGACGTCTAAGTGTAACTTGCTTCTTAACCATGGAAGACAAAGGAAATAAACAAGAAGTGGTAGAAATAGTAAACAAACTGCATAGTGGTTGAGAGTCTTGACTGTCTACGTTCTGAAATGAGACCCAAAACCCAAATAAAAAAACTTTTTATTTATCTTTGCTACAAAAGGAGATAAAGAGGAGGGGCGGTGAAGGAGGTCAAGCGTGACAGCAACGAAATCAGCAGGCAGGTAATAACAACATTAGGCTCGAGGCTCTAGATTCAGGAATCTTGTGACAAAATGCGTAGGCTGATCCAAAATACGTCTTCGTTTATGTCTTGGTATAAAACAGAAAGTTGGGCGGAGACTAATGCAAGAATAGAAGAGTCAAGACTTTTCGCCGTTCTCAGTTTCCTTAATGAAGCAAGCCATTACGTTTAGATGGGTTGTTGGCCAACCGCTTAACATAGTTCTTCTCCGTCTCCCTCTCCATATCGCTATCGTCTTCTTTCTCAAAGAAACATGGAGAGTAAAAAGAAATCTGAAAAAAATGTCTGTCGTTGACGTCTGACGAACTAAAAACAGAGACGACAAGAAACGCAGTGATGTCCCTTGTGAATTAAAAGCGTTAGTTCGTGAGTTTGGTGACAGTGACTTAAGATATGCGCCAGGTAGTAGATATTACGCGACAATAAAATGAACACGTGTCAGAACGCGGAAAGAACACAATCTAATTCCGTGTGTAGTTCAAAGATCCATGGAGGTTTATCCTGATCGACAGACAACTGAGCCAGGCTGGAAAACTAAACTGTTGAAGCGTTGACATAATAACAATAAAGATGAGGATATTATTCTATAAATAATGATAATTCGTCATCACCGATATTCTCAGAAATAACAATAATGCAATCAATATTTAATAATGACTGAAATTCTGACGAAACGAAAATTTTGTTTACAATATTTTAAACTATTACGTTTCGTTTTGGTCCTAATTCCAATTTTTACATCAATTCTTTGTTTAACTTTATCTTCTGTCCTTTCTTTCTTTTTACGTCTTTTTAAAGACGTTTTTCTTTCTTTCTTTTTTAAAATATTTCTTCACTTGTGCATAAAAAATGTTACATTTGTTTATTTCTTTATTGTTTCTTTTGATTTTCCTTTACTTCTTTCTTGATGATTTATTTCTTTTTCTTCTTTCTTTTCGTTTTTTTTTTCATCAAATCCTCTTTCCACTTTCCTAAGTGCATTAGCATTTTAAATGATCTAATGCTTTTGATTGAAGTTATTCTCATCCGAATGTTAAGCCTCAAATCTCACCTCGCCTCACTTTCCATTGTAAAGCAAAGAAAATGGAGAATACAAACGAGCAAATAAATAAATAAGCAAATAAATAAATAAAAAAACTTCAAATTTTCTTTTTATTTGAAATTGTTAATCGAAAGACAAACGAATTTAACTTTTCGTACATTAAGTGACAAATTACCATTAAACACGCAAAGCATTTCACTAACAACTCGATCTTTTTCATGCAGGTTTACCCCAAAGTTTTATTCTTTTCTTATGAAAATAAAAAAAAAACATTCTGTAAGTTATTGAGTACAAGACATGCAACTAAATTAAGCAAAAACTGGTAGTTTAATTATGTTCTAGAAATATTTTTCTGGATTTGTACATATGTCTAATAATCAATGTTTCCTAAACCTATATTCTGCACTGTCGTTACTGTATCTAATTACAAAATTAGCGATACTGAAAACTGAGATGAACGTGAGGCTTTATTTGTTGGTAATTCTCTAGCATTTAATAATGGCATTCTTCTTCTTCTTCTTCTTCTTCTTCTTCTTCTTCTTCTTCTTCTTCTTCTTCTTCTTCTTCTTTTTATTATTATTATTATTATTATCATTTTTATTTTCTTTGCTTTCTGGCGTTTACACATTTCTTTCCGGGTCCCACCCAGGGACCTAAGGTTAGAAATGGCATCATGACACTTTTCACTGACAAAAAAAAAAAAAAAAAAAAAAAAAAAAAAAAAAATAAAATAATTACATAGATAGAGCCCTTCGTAAAGTGTGGGCTGTACTTGTCAGAACAATTTTTTGTATCTCCTTGAGGCATGGGCTTCCAGGAATCCCTGCAATTAGTCTACTGCAATCTTTTCCAACCAGTCCTAGGGCTCCAACTACAACGGAGATTGTTGATGTTCCCATATGCCACATTTTCGAGACCTCTATTTCAAGGTCCTTGTATTTTGACAGTTTTTTGAATATCTTCAAAGATACATTGCAGTCAGCAGGGACTGCCATATCAATAAGGAGGCACCGTTTTTGTTTGTGGTCTTTAATAACAATATCTGGGCGGTTGGCCTTGATTGTTCTGTCAGTGTGAATTGTGTAGTCCCATAGAATTGTAACAGGTCCTATCTCCGTAACTGGTTCTGGGTTGTGTTGGTACCAGTTTCTTTCAGTTTCCTTCCCGTAGAAGTTGCAGATTTTCCAGTGCAGATATTGGCCCACTCTGTCATGTCGGGTTTTATATTCAGTGGGTGCCAACGTCGTGCAACCTGATACAAGATGATCAATCGTTTCTGGATATTTATCACAGAATCTGCATTTTGGGTTGACACAATATTTTAGTATATGTGCTTGATAATTCCTAGTTAGCAAGCATTGGTCCTGCGCAGCAAGGATAAAACCTTCAGTTTCCGCTTTCAACCCTGCACTGCGTAGCCACTGATGGGTACGGGTTTTGTCTACATCAGCTTGTTTGATACGGGCAGAGTATTGGCCATGAAGCGGTTTATCTTGCCATCGCTTCTGTATCTGGTCGGTTGCATTCGTCTTTGCTGTCTTTTTCAAGTATTTTGCAGTTTAAGCCGGTGTATTGTGCTGTAGTTGCATCTCTACGCCCATTTGAAGCTCCAGTTTGAATTTGTTGGCTTCTTTCATTACGGAGTAAAGACGCTTACTACTTTCATGTTCCTTGACGCATACCATCATCCAGTCTTCTGTAGTTTCCAAGTATTTTTGGAGGCCAATTGTTGTAGTTTTGTAGGACAGTTCTAATCCTCTGCCTCCTTCGGATCTGGGCACATACAGACGATCAACATCAGCTTTGGGATGATGCATGCGATAGCAAGTGAGAAGCTTCCTCGTTTTGGCGTCTATTCGCTTAATTTCAGCTATGGTCCAGTTAAGGACATTAAAGCTGTAATGCACCACTGGGACAGCCAATGAGTTTATAGCTGATATTCTATTTTTTGAGTTTAGTTCAGTATTTAGTATCAGACGTACACGTCTGTAGTACTCTTTTCTTATTTTTTCTTTCATTTGGGGGTGTTGTATGCCATCTCCTTCGCTAATTCCTAGGTACTTATAAGCTTCTTCATGCTCCAATTCCCTAATCTTTGTGACAAAATCTAAATCTATTGAGGGTGTTTCTGTAATTCTACCTTTCTTGAATGTTACTTTTGCACATTTATCTAATCCGAAGTCCATACCTATGTCGTCACTAAAGTATTTTACAATATTGAGGAGGCCTTTCAACTCATTGTCGTCTTTGGCAAAGAGTTTGAGATCATCCATGTATAGTAGGTGATTGAAAATTTTCTTATTTATTTTGTAACCATAGCTACTGTTGTTCAGTTCATGTGTAAGAGGGGTTAAGGATAAACAAAACAGAAGGGGTGACAGAGAGTCTCCTTGAAAAATTCCACGTTGGATATTCAGACGGTTGGATATGGCAGTGCCCCCGGTGTGCCTAAGGTATAGTTTTGTGTTCCACATCCCCATGCTGTGCTTAAGAAAGTTTAATACCACAGGGGAGACTTTGTACATTTCCAAAGCCTTAAGGATCCAAGAATGTGGAACACTATCAAAGGCTTTACGATAATCAATCCACGCTGCACTGAGATTTCTGCGTCGTCTCCTGCAATTTTCCAGGATCATTTTATTTATCAGAAGTTGATCTTTGCAGCCATATGAACCTCTACTGCATCCCTTCTGTTCCAGCGGGAGAATGCTGTTTGTCTCGAAGAAGGAGTAAGTACGGTTCGTCAGTAAAGACGTGATCAACTTATACGTTGTGGAAAGACATGTTATCGGTCTATAATTTTTCGGGTCGTCTGTTTCAGTTGTTTTTGGTATGAGGTATGTAATACCTTCAGTAACCCATTCCGGAATTTTATTGGGATTATTTACAAGCGTTGATAATGTTTTTGCAAGTATGCCATGGGTAGATGAGAGATGATACAGCCAGAAATTGGGCAACTTGTCATTTCCTGGGGATTTCCATTTTTGGGATTTCGTTAGTGCTTGCCTAACATCATCTGTGGATATATTTACCCATTCTTGCAGAGGTGTATCCAGCAGTCGTTCTTCTTCACGCCGTATCCATTCTGCATTTGGGTTACATTCCTTTGGGTTGCTCCAAATATTTTCCCAAAATGTCTGTACATTATCAATCGATGGTGGCGTTTCGACATGTATAGGCGTTGTTCCAATTTCCCTGTAAAATTTCTTAAGATCTGTTCGGAATATTTTATTTTGGCGATAGAATCTACAACGTTTCTCGTATCGTCTTGTTCTTTGTGCTTTTAGCTGAAGTTTCTGTTTCAGCATTTCCTTGATCGATGGAATATCAATTAGGGATTTAATGCTATATTTCCGTTTGATCTTTTTGGATTTACGTGTGGAAATATTAGGGTTACTGGTGAGCTCATCTAATATAGACAGCTCACATCTGATTTGTTTTATTTCTCGTATCAGTTTGGTTTTCCAAGCTGGTTCTCTGTGTTTGTTAATTTTATTTATTGTCTTGACACCAAGCTTCCGAGTCGCTGCTAGAGCTGTTGCGTATATGACGTTGTTAACTTCTGTTATGTTTCCCGGTGGTTTATCTGTTAACAGTGTTTCTAGGGCAGCATTGTATATTTTCACGATGTGCTTGTTGGGATTTGTCATATGGATTTTCGGGAGCTGGTCTCTGTCTGTTATTATTATTATTATTATTATTATTATTATTATTATTATTATTATTAATTTGACTAAAATTTTTTTACTGTTTTTAGATAAAAAAATTTGTTAATTATTTCATATCTAATTAAGGTTTTAAAATAGGATTGGTAACTCTAGCACCTCATTGAAGTCACCCGCCTACCAAGTGAACCCTAACCCATCAAACCCATCGCATTTGGTCCCTGAAATCGAGAAGTATTTAGAGTTTGGCTCACGTTTCAATTAATGATTCGATATATATATATATATATATATATATATATATATATATATATATATATATATATATATATATATATATATATATATATATATATATATATGTGAAGGTTTTGTGTAGAACCATCCACGCTCTTTGAAGGGCAGAATACAGAGATCTGGTGCACTACGTGCCAAAAGGTCCCCAGTTGTGAATTAAGATTTGTCCTTCTCCTAGACCAGTTGCCATAGAACCAAATCTGTCCTGCTATTTCCCCATAACTGGAGGAAGAAGAAAATTCATACATTTCCCAAGGGTATTAGCACGTAAATGAATGTAATGGATTCGACTGGAATTCGAATTTGGCTCTCCGATTCCTCAATCCAAGCCGCTATCCATTACTCCACCTCCTTCCTATCTATCTATCTATCTATCTATCTATCTATCTATCTATCTATCTATCTATCTATCTATCTATAGGGTGTAGTCTGGCTTACTTCGGGTTTTGGTAACTTGTGTGACTCTAATCTAAAGTAATTCATCGATAATTTTTTTTTACACGCATACAGATTAGGTGGGTGGGACTCTCTTTCTTTGTATATATATATATATATATATATATATATATATGTATATATATATATATGTATATATATGTATATATGCATATATATGTATATATATATATATATATAGGAATGAGATTTATATATATATATATATATATATATATATATATATATATATGAAAAAATCTCATTCCTGGGGAAATAATATATAATCTATGGGCCCTTAAGGTACCCTGTTTTTAATTTAACTAATATTCGCTTTGTTTTTACACTGAGCTCTCTGGACGACATCCTCTTTAGGATTATCCGTACGGATTACCAAACATTTAATTACTTATATATATATATATATATATATATATATATATATATATATATATATTGGGTAAATATTCTACTGTCGAAATGTTGGCGACTAAACCAGATACCCGATTCCAAATTCTTGCGATTAAGGCGGCTTGTTTGCGATCTAGTATGACCAAAAATAAAACCTAACAAAAAGCAAAAGAAATCTCGATGAGTCAACCACCAGCTAACTGGAGGCGGTGTCTCCATAAACCACTGTGGAGAAGGCAACGGGAAACCACTTCACTATTAATCCCAAGAAATATCCTGCCAAATAGCACATACATTAGGAAACCTAACGGCGTGAAGTCGGTTATGTCTATGGGAATTATTTCCTCGCACGGTAAGGATCGACATGTGCAACAGGTGTCACCTGGCCCCTATGCAGTGACTGCTAGTGCAAACGTATCCCTCGCCCGGAAGTAGCAACATGACATCGGACCATTATCCAGCGACTGCTCGCGTCAAACAAAATATAACTCTCAGCACATGGAACGTTCGGATGTTGAACAATTGTGGCCAATTAGATTATTCGAAACCAGAGATGAGTAGGCTAGAAATCAACATCTTATGTGTTATGTGAAACTGGGTGGCCAAACAACGGAGATTTTGTCAGTGATAATCACAGGGTTATTTATACAAGCAGAGAGAAAAAGATCGATAAAGGAGTAGGATTAATAATAGATCAAGAAATCAAGAAATGCGTTCTGAGATACTACCAATTTTCCGAAATAATTCTTGCAGTCAAGCTGAAAGGAAAGACTTTCAAAGAGGCTGCCAATATAGTGTATGCACTGACAGCACAAAGTAAGGAAGAAAAAATCGAATCTTTCTACTTCACGCTAGACAACGTCAAGGCTCTTTGCAAATCACAAGAAGTCATAATTATCATGAGAGACCTGAATACCAAAGTAGTCAGGGAGAGGGCACGGTATTCTGACTAGGAAATCACAACGAACCTGGAGAAAAATGGATCCAATGGTGTACGACCAACGACCAGTTAATAGCCAACACATAGTTCCAGGAACATCCGAGACGATTGTGGACATGGAGGAGCCTATGAGGAGAAATTAAAACCCAAACTGACTATATAACTATCAATAAAAGGTTCAGAAATGCAATGGTTCACTGCAAAAGAGGCCTCTTGGTAACTCCGATCATGCTGTAGTATCTGTTAACATTTCCTTCAACTCCACACCTCGCAAAGAACCTCCTATCACTAGAACCTCGTTCTACTATCAACGAGCAGATTGGGACTCGTTACATGACTTCCTCTACGATGTCCCCTGGAAATTTAAGGTCAAGTCGCCCTCCTCTCCTTGGTTCTCCGCTGCTTGCTCAGCCGCCATTGCCCATAGGAACCACTTCTTTCACCTCTTTTGTAGCGACATGTCGGACTGCAATAGACGTCTCTTTGCCTCCGCCCGTAACGAGTGTAAGCGTGTCCTCGACGAAGCTAAGTCAACCTTTGCTGCTCGGATGAAGGTAGCGTATTGCATCTCGCAAATTTGGCTCCAAAGATTATTGGCGGCTCTGCAACAGCGTCCTGAACAATAGAAAACCCTCCATACCTCCTTTGTTCAACCAGTTCAAGGTCCTGACCTTCTCTACCGACAAGTCTGAATGTTTGCTCGGAAATTCTCATTTAATTCAACACTCGACTCCTCCGGTGTACCCATACCAGACTTCCCAAGTCTAGTAAATGTGATCTCTCTTTCTTTCTTTGTTTTTACATTGATCTCTCTGGATTACATCCTCCTTGGGATTTTCCATAAGGATTACCAAGCATTTAATTACCTATCTCTCTTTCTCTCTGTATATATATATATATATATATATATATATATATATATATATATATATATATATATATTGGGTAAGTATTCCACGGTCGGAATGTTGGCGACTAAACCGGCTATTGTTTGTTTTACGCAGTTTCGAAAGTCAGTATTTTAATTATATCACGATATCCGGGTGCAACTCTAAAACTCTTGACGGTCGCAAATTTGCAGCTATCTATCACAGACTTCCACATTAGCGAAAAAAATTGGCTGCTTACATTTAATGCCTCGAAAACAAAACTAGATACAGTCCATCACTGCCTATCGGACCCCGAACTACCCAAGTCACGATGAACTGATATCCCCCTCGAGGAGACACCACGCCTTGAGAAAACATTGAACTTCAAACTCACAATGGACCTCAAATGGTACTCGTACATACCATCCATTGACAAAGATGCAAGAAAAATGGATATTTGTACCGCTCTAATAAGTACCCGACTCCTCATGCTACCCTCTAACTTTGTAAAAGCCAGATCAGGCCTAAAATGGAGTAGCGTTGTCATATTTGTCCGGGAGCTACCTAGTCTTCTTTTAGTCGCGGTAGCGTCTCAGAGTCCTTGTAGGTAACAAATTATTTTTCACCCTACAACCTCTCTCTCTCTCTCTCTCTCTGTCTCTCTCACACACACACAGAGGCGGGATTTGGCGAACTCTCATTGCTCTATTGCTAATTCCAGGGAAAGTGCTCAGAAGAACTATATTCCTTGGTTCCACCAGTTCTAACCTTCACGACTAGGACCCAGATTCCCCACGCCGTGTTCCATCGGTGAGAATTAAGTGCCACTTGAGCAACATCTTCCCGCGAACCACTGCTCTGTGGAACAGGTTCCGAAGAGGATGTTTCCCCGATCACTACATTTTTAATCTGTTCATGTCTAGAGTTAACCGTTCTCTCGCACTCTGTGTAAACTATCTCTTAACGTAACCTTCTACCTCGAGTGGCTCCCAGGCCTCGTACAGGATAAACCTTACTTAAAATATATTTATTATTTTCCCTTTTAGTTGCATGTGCTACCCGTTGTTTTGTTACTGCGATGGAAGTCTTCAAGTGACTTACTAATATTCTTTTTGATTCTGTAACCCCGGTCTTTGTAATCTGTTAAATGAAGGCGTTAAGACCTAGAGGATTTCTTCATTTGTAACGATTTCCAAGCAGTGATACGTGAAAACGGTTATGTATATATCGGATACTTTTGACATTTCTTAACGAGCTGGTCTCCATGCAAGGGATCCATATGAGAGTATCTATCTGACAAGGATATTTAAGAAGGCAGACTCCGAGAAGTAGAAATTCTCATGTTTTTGGATGCGAGTTCAAACCGAAACAAAATCACCATTCTTCATTTCTAATTTTTTGCTGCTTTTTTCATTTACTGGTCGAATAATGTATTGGACGAGCATGTTGTAAGAAGAAAAAAAAACTGGAATAGAGGGTTTAAATAATCTATATACGACGTTTTAAATACAAAACAGAATAGTAACAAAATCAGATGAAAAAGAATCTTTTATTTCGAAATCAAACAATGAGATTAATATTTCACAAAACATATTTCTCCAAACATCAAGTATGGATCAAATGTGATAACTTTCATGAAAACATCGAATACGCTCTTTCAGTTGGAAAAATGTCTTGTCGCATTTTTTATATGATCAGTTTGAGAATTCTTCCCAGTATTTATGGTAAAATAACCATTAATTTTTACAATTTAATGTTTTTCCTTTTCTTTCTAGATTACTTATTGTCAGTGTGGGTAAAATTTGCGTCGGTTTTTCTATTTTAAACTGGGGTTAGGTTACCCATATCAGGCACTGTATGCGATATGAATTCAAAATGATTTGCATCAACGGTAACTGCAAAAGAAATATGTTCTGTGTATAGAAATGAAGTTTTAGGTCTCCATACGTAACAACGATACTTTGACCAGCTTCGACCGTGAAATTTCCCTTGTGCTGGACCCTTAAGTTCTATCGTTAACGAGATTCTTCTAAAAAGAGATAAGAATCAAGAAAATACCACAGGAATTACTAAAGCAGGACAATGAAAGATCTACTTGGATCTTAAACTTCATGAACCCCGAAAAATGTAAAGATGTAATCGAAACAAATTTTGGTTTAATAGGATTTCTAGAATATTCAGGCTGGTAAACGAAAATAAATAAATATATTGTCGGAGTTAGCTCCTCCTTAATTCCCTAATTGTTCACTAGGGGTCGCTCTCACTACACTATAAATACTGACCAACTTATTGCCTCGTTCTCTTTTCTACTTTGCATTTCAGTGGACACATTTAAAAATGTAATCTCTCGTATATATCGGTCTTGTTTGTTCTCATTACATCTTCGATTGGACTCAGTTTGGGTCCGCCATTTTCTTGTAGTTGAACCTCCTAGCAGGAATAAACAGCACGTGTCCATAATTAACAACACGCGGTCCTCTACAATATTATTTAATAAATAAACGGAGCGTCTACTCAAATATGGGAATCCACTAAATATAAGGTTTAAAGTGATAAAATATCTCGGATTAATAAATTAAAAATCTATTACTTCATTAGAATTCTCTTTTGTTTATATTCGTATACGAAACTGAACAGATATGAACATTCGACACTCTGACAAGGATTTACGCTTCTTTCGGATTTGCTTGATAGGTGAGACCCTTAGTGGCCGAATTAATGGAGTCCTTTGCTTGTTATTTAGTTGACTAATGAAATCTTTCCTCGGTAGAATCATCACCAGTGATTAAAAGTCGGTTCCCTCTGGTCATATCCAATGAAATCGGTAACGGCTGACATTCACTGAAAAAAGTGAATATATCCCCGAACTCGAACTACACCGGAAACGTTATAATTTCTCTTTCTTGAAATGAAAAGAGGCGTTTTAAATGTAAAATAAAGTTATAAACAAAAAACGAATCATTTAATCTGAAGAAATAATCTCATCAGTTGGTAGCATCGCACAAAACATTACATAAAAATGCGTCCATCATTGGCGTATTCCAAATGTGTATTGCTCTTACACAACAATGTAAGTCAACGTATTGTCAAGGCACTCAGGAAAATATATAGATATTTAGACTCGCCCTGCTTACTCTCCCTGCCTCGCCCCATATGACTTTTAGTTGATTGCAACATTTTTAGAGTGAAAACAGTTTATTAATAATGAAGGCGTTAAAAATTATATTGAGAGTTCATATGGAAACTTGAAGTATTTTACGCCAGATGGATCAAAAGTGTGTCAAACAGATTAGATTATTTGCACTATTTACATTGTTTGGGTCGCTCTCCTCATATTTACTGTCATATTCACCACATATGAAGGGAAAAGGAAGATCACTATTCTCTGTGGGATCAAGGTGAATTAATAAACAGAGAACGTCACTGGAAAATACGAAACGAACCCAAGGAATCAGCACCAATGTTACGCCTAAAAAAATCTCCTAAGCATGCAATTAATACAGTATAGAACCAGTCATACGGAGCGCTAGAGAAAAACAATAATAACACCAAATTTTATTATGAGCTCTGGTAAAAAAACGGTTACTGTGACAGTAGTTGCAAAAATTAATTTCACATGTCAGAGTAGATAAAAGCGTTTGTAGAACAAATGCAGTGACTTGATTCAAAACGTTATGAGTTCAATAGCTGGTCACAGCAGAGGTGCATATAACCTTCGAGTGATGAATTACTAAAGGGAATTAACTGAAAACTGAGATATCCAGAAAAGGCATGACACGTGGAATTAGAACAATCTACGCCAGTGTACTAAATAAAGAGTTCGGTTCGAGGAAGACCGAAGCGTACAACGACTTAAACGTCGTGAATATGACAACATATGAGGACAACATTCGAACAATGTAAACAGTGTAAACATACAATACCTTATCTCAGAAATATGGACCTAGATGAGATTATGTTTACGATAATGAAGGAAGGGTTGTGGTCTGTTTAAGGGCCAGAAAGAAAGACACGGAAGACGAAGGTAGGTTGAACAAGTATATTGAAGATATATACAAAGCATGAGTGTTAGTAATAAACAGATAGAGGTGTACGTCTGAACGGTAGGTTAGCACTGCGTCTGGCTCCTCAACCGACTCTCTCAGTTAGTATTTATGAGAGGAGGAAGAGTTCATTTTACTATAGGAGGGTTTGCCACAACAGGAAGTAATATCGTAAGAACATCTATAAATGAATACCAAAACAGCAGGTTTCTTGCAATCTTCAAATGCAACAGGTTTTTCTTTCTAACTTAATACTTATAATGGGTTTTATTTCATAATTCGTAGTTGAATTAAATTTTCTAATTAAATCTCGTTTCTTGATGTTCGGCACATGTAAAAAAAAACTCATGACTTTGAATTTGAAGACTTTCTGTAATTCTATCGGTTAGGATTCTATGAAAATGATCAATGGTTCCTTGCATGTCGCAGAAGAAATATCATAGTTGTATTAAAAATGGATGATCCTCCAAGAGACTTCCGGATGTACCAAAAAAATATTTTACAAAACTTAGGAACATCCAAATTTGTCGCATGATCTGCAATTTTTTTTAGAAATATTGATAGTTGCAGCGAGGCACAGACACAAGATGACAAGCTAATGCACATTTTTGTGCGAAAGAGAGGATAGGTTATAAAACATGCTTCAGGAATTCTACGAAAATTCTTCGGAAAATTGCACTCACAAGAAACGACGTACAGCATTAATCGAAATGTCCTGTTCACAATATCTTGGCCATTAACTCTTGTGTAACATTTATGGAACCGTGTTCACGTAAATGCTATAAAGAAGAGAGATGCCAAGGGTCAGGCATAATTATCATGGACGTACCCCGACTTAAAGAATATTATCTGAACAGAAGAAAAGCGCTTCGATTTTAATGCATATGACTATTAATTGTCATTTTGGCTTGATCTACAACAAGAGACAGAAAAAAGTGTTGCTTGTAAGTTTGGTTGGCGAGAGATAACTCTCTGGGTTATGTTTTCTACCTGTGGGTCACACTTTCGATTTATTGTTAACAAAACTCTGACAGCACACAAGTTTCAAAAGGAACTAGAAGGCAGTTTGATCCCAAAGCTAACAATAAACATAAGAGAAAGGTGAAATATCGTCTTTCAGAAAGCCAATACGAGTTGCTATTTTACAAAGATAACGGTTTTGTTCCAGGGGCGTTACTTTTAATCTGTAATGAAATCGTCTGCTTTGTCACCTGACATGCCTCATAGAAAATTATGAACGATGGAGAATAAAAGTAATGATCAATATCCCACATTTAAAGAAACATGTTACCATGAATTCAAGAAGGATAATCCTTCAGTATATGCTCACCAATTGGCAAACTGACAGATCGAACTTTTGAAGGTAGTGGTCGTCAAAATTATTTAATGTTTGGTAAACAATAGTCATAAAACTATTGATATTATATTGTTTTTTTATGATTACTGGGTGTGATATTTTAAATTATTTTTTAATTAAAAAGGCCCCAGAAAGGAGAATGAAAGAAAAAATTTTTAAAATCCTATAAAAATATCTAAAAGAAAAATAGGGATTTGTTCGTAATCTAATTCCGCTCAAATTTTTAAATATTCATCGTGTTTTGGGAATTTCTAACCAGAGTGGAGCATTTTGACACATTTCAGGTGTTACCTTATCTGCATTTTTCCTCTTAAATTCTTTAACGCTTGAATTGTTTCAAGATTTCGTTTGTAAGCTGCATTCTTAATATAGCCCCTGACAAAAAAATTAAAGGTGTGATATCAAGGGACCATTTTTTGTAAATCATTCTCCCGACTCTGTCTTCGTAGTTTTCAATCCGAAATTTCTTTGAAGGCATGTGAGTAATATGAAGTTGTCCTCTCTCACTTAAAGAGGTTTGATTGCAAATCCCTTCTGAATGCTTATGGGAAAGAAAATCAATGGTCTACCATGTCTAGGTAGACTTCATCTTCAATATTTCAATCAATGAAGAAAGTCCCGTAAAGTCTTATTGTTGCAATTCCATTCAAAGATTTCTTTTGGTGGTTCACTGACCCAGATCCATTTGCGCCCTGGGTTTGACGATAAACTACATCCGACAGCAAGCCCTCTGATCAGGAGATTTTCAGGAGCGCGGAACCACTTCATAATTGCTAGTGTTCCCAGGTCCACCCTGACCGGAGTTGATAGTACCTTGTAGGGTCCCAGCTATGGGTAAATAGTTAACTCGAATCTGGGGTCAAAACATTATGAAAGTGTAAAAATAGGTTTTAGTACCAGGAATACATTTTTGTAAATAAAGGGTTTAGTTGGACATTCCAACCTCCTGAAGAAGGTCGGAGCGTACAACGGCCGAAATGTAATAAATATGGCGACAAAGATGAGGACAATAGTCCGAATAATGTAAATAGTGTACATAATGCCCCATCTCAGAAATATAGACAGGTACTACCAGCAATACTGTTTTGGAAAAATATTACCAGCAATACATTTTTGAAAAAAAATATTACCAGCAAAAAAAATCTTGTCGGCATTAAATAACCCATTGAGATTGGGATGACGGAAAACAAGACAGACCAAACCAAATCCGTTCGGCTTATTGTTTGATTTCTTAATTTTGTCTCAATTTTTTTTAAATATAATAATTACTTTCATTAATCCGTTCACAAAAACTCGAGGGAAGTGGCAGGTGTTCTTAAAAAAAAGCAGATCAAAACGATAAACAAAACAGTCGAAGATTTTTTGATAAAAAAGACATCAAAGTTTCTTTTTAATCATTTTACCCCAAGTAAGGCAATAAAGCCACTAAGAGGTAAGTGGTTACCGAGTGTGAGAGAATATGAGAATAAGAAAATAATAAGGAGAATGAACAATCAAATAACAATAAGCAGATAACAATTGACATTAACTCTTAGAATAGAACTTACGGTTATATTTAGCCATTCCAACTGTAAAATGAGAAGTCATTGCCGCCAATGTAGTACTGCGCTTAAATTCATATGGTGTATGTAGCAAAGAGGAAAGTTCATCAAAACAATTATCATGAAAGTATTTATATAAATACACAAGAATCTACTTTACTGCGCCTGGGAAGTGACCACAGAGGAGATATCACGTTAGGACCAATAACATTCCAGCTTTTACTTTCTATTTTATCTAGAATTTCTAAACAGATAGCAAAAATATCAAACCAATCTGACAGCAGTATCCAGTGCATGGGCGAATGGTTGACCTATAAATGTGTTTGATAGATGCAAGAGAAAGGAATTATCTCGAAAGTCACCGTAAACCTGCATTCCTAGCAGCAGGACTAGAAATTGATTCACTATAATAATTCCACTTCATATCAGCGTGAAAGTTTAGCCCGAGAAGAGGCAATGATTTACTCTTCTGTGCGTTAGCATCAGCCATAGAGATGGAAGGCAAAACAGGCTCTATCAAAAGATCAAAAACAGAGCAGTTTTCTTTTGGAGTCATTAAAATCAACAAGCCATTCTTGCCCCAGTTAACAACAGATTATAGTTAATTTTTAGATCATCTGCCAACTTAACCCTATCAAGTCGGTTAGATTTATTACCACGATAGTTTATTGCTTGATTTGTTAATTTTTTCACAATTTTTTAAAAATTTAAAATAAAGCAAGTAAGGCAATGAAGCCACTAAGAGGTAAGTGGTTACCGAGTGTGAGAGAATAAGAAAATAGTATTAAGGATAAAGAACAATCAAACAACAACAGCCATGCAGATGGAAGTCAAAAGGGAGCAGTTACGTTTTGGAGGCATTAAAATTATTAAGATATTTCTTGCCCCAGTTAACAGATTGTGGTTAATTTTGTTAGATCATCCTACAACATCGATCGGACTTAATCTTAAGACCGGGGAAAATAGCTGTATCATCAGTATAGGGAACTGATGACATCAGGAAGGTTATTGATGAAAGTTAGGGACAACGTTGGTCTAAGGTTAGAGTTCTGTAGGAACACATCATCGATGTGAAAGGACCTAGAAGATTGCTCTTTCAAGACAACTTTCATTTCGCGATTTGCTAATCAGTTCAAAAATACTTGTAAATATACTATAATCTTTCAACTTTTCAAAATGATTTCGAGTTATCCGAAGCCCAAGCTTGACCATTCTTACTGAGGCTTGATAAACCCTTTCAACAATAATCTGTAACATATCAGCAGTTGACCTAGAGAAACGAAAGTTATGCTACTTATGTGAAAGAAGACACTGCGAGGCGAGACACTTAATCAAATTAAAGCCTCTAGTACTTTGCCAAAAACGAGGTAGATGGCTAATAGGCCGATAGTTATAAGGATCAGACGGTCTCTCTGAGTTCTTAAAGACTGGAATTACAGAAACTGACTTTTTTTACAAGCAGGAAAGCAAGAAGAACTAAAGCATTTATTTTAGAGTTTATAGAGAACATATAGCCAAGTAAGGATGGCATTTCTTAAAGATTAACGCTGGGATACTATCTAGATTATATGCTTTGAAGAGATACAATATAGAAATGATAAGAGAACCCTAGAAGGCGTTATATGCATATCATATAATAGAGAGACAAAGATATTCCAGATGAGTACAACCATCACTCAAAAAATATTCTTTCTTTCGACGCGTGAAAGGAAAATACTCGGCATTTCCAGATAATCTTTCTTTTAGTTAATCCGCCTTATATTTACAGCGAAGTATTAAGTTTAAAATCGTTTTTGGACATCACAGTTTCTGATTACTTGCTTCCCTCATAATTGTAATCTTCAAAAATCTAAATGCAACGTCAATCGCTATCTTCTGTCTTTTTGAATCCCCTTCATCTTTTGTCCTTTCCTCAACCCTAGACTCTTTTCTCTCACTTTTACTCCCTGTAACCCCGAGCGTACTACTGGCATTTCTGCCTTGATTGGGGTGAAATTATATATATATATATATATATATATATATATATATATATATATATATATATATATATATGCAATTAAGATCCTAATGAACAGCCAGTTAGATCAGGGCTACAGGAATGTAGGACGCCCATGGCTAAGATACAAAGACAAGCTGAAAAGCAACTTGTCAGCTGTCAAAATACCACAAAACAACCTTGAGCGCTTAGCCTTGGAACGGGTACAATGGAGATCAACGTGTTTTAGTGGACTCAGCAGTTTTCAATCTGCTTGTCTTAATCCTCATGAAGCGAGAGCAAGATCTAAAAGGTCAGCCAACCTAAAAGTGATCTCATCTCACAATAAGCACTCTTGCTCCATATGTGGCCTCCATTGTAAATGACTAGAGGGTCTTAAGTGTCACTTAAGATTATCACACAAACTTTCATAACCTAATTAATTAAGCTGTCAGATCCGCATACGTCGAAACTGACGGGAGAGTCCATTACTAATACAATCATGCCCACGAAAATCTTACCACGAAAAACCTGATTCGACAAAAAATCAGTCATTAGTTATGCGTACTTATACTTACAGGGCAAATAAATTCAGTATTTTCATGAATTTTCAAATTTTTTTTTTTTGCTGTACGTGTACTTTCGAGAAATATAAATTTTAATTATTCTTTAATTTCTTTACAAAGATATCCTTTTATTTTCAATGTGTTAGCCAGATTTACACTCAGTAGATTATAGTAATACATCATCATCTTCGTCGTCACATTTTTTTCACGCATGCGTATGTATACTTGAATTCATGACGCCATCTTTCCATGTATCCATGACAATTTGTAGTCTGTCCTTATAAAAACCAGCATCTTGAATGAGTTAGTCAATATGAATTTTCAAAGAGCATCCAATTCTTTTATTCTTATAAGATGGTTTACATAAATGACTGATAGTCTCATAGTTACATCAAATATTTCGATAGCAAATAAACCCATGTCTACCATTACTATAGATATCACAACAATTCATTTTCTGAACGAGTTGATAATAACAGTTTTTGGCATCTCTAACATTGTGTGTGGTTCAGCATCGGTTGTAAATTGAAAATAAGATCGACACCGCCGTCAAATCACCACAAGCATCATGGCTTCTTGTAATTCTCTTTTCTGTCTGATTTCTACTCTCCATCCTGTTCGATTTAATTTAGAATTGCTTGCCTGGCATATGCAAACCAACCACTATCTTAAAACGAGACACTTCGGTGAAGATTGCCGCAAAACAAATAATTATATAATACTAATAATGAAACGTGTATCATCCAAAGGTCTTGCTGGTAAAAAAGAATAAGAGCAATAAAATATGATTAATAATTAAGCGTTTCATTACTTAGTGAATTGTGACAAAAGGCAATAATGAGAATATGGATTGCAAATATCAATATAAATAATGAAGACGGAAAAGCAACAACAATAGAAATTTCTACTTATTGCCTGCTTTGTTTATAAAAATAACCCTTTTATTCCATATGTTGTAATAAGCAGCAGTACATGTTCTTCTCGTGTATGCATCGCTGGCTTGAATTAATGACACCATCAATTCTGGTCATCCACGAGAATTGGCACTACGCCCATATTGCAACCAGCATGTTGATTCATTGATTAATGTGTTTTTACGGTTTATCAACACTTTGAAGATTATTTAAAGCCATTTTATTATTTTTTTAAATCAATGATTTACTGATACATGTCCTACTAATTAACCCATAGCTGTAGAGAGATTCATACCTTTCTATAAGTTATATGCGCGTGAGTGAATATAATGAACCTGACTGAAACTAGAACTCGGGTCTCCAATTTCGAGCCGTTATCCAAATCATCCAAACATCCATGATTACAGCACCTGTATCCTCAAGCGGTCACTTTCTAGGTAATGACCATACCCGAAGTTGCTTAACTTCTGTGATCGTACAAGATCCGGTGTTTCAATGTGATATAGCCATTAACTCCCGGACCTTTGCCAATAAACAATGAACGTACTTCACAAAGCTTCTGAACAAATATTTCTGCCGATACGCTCTATGGTCTTTATGTGTATTTCGAACTTGTTGGATGATATAAATATCTTCCTTTTAATTCGTTATCTAAAAATATGTTTAACAAAGTTCATTTTCTTTAAGGTCATTTCTAGTAGATTTTTTCTTGCCAGCGAAATGATTTTACATTAAATCTGCCCATATCAGTGAAAGTCAATTTTCTAAAAGTTATTTTGTTCATATGGAACTTACTCAGATAATTCCGTAACATTGTTCAGTGCTCTCATAAATGGATCTCACATAAAACCATTTACTTGATATGAATATGTTTCCTAGTCTCATCAAATGTCTTCAAGCACGAATCATGGGTCTTGATTTTATGTGTTATTAAACTGCGGTTTGCATTTACTAGATAACGAAAATATTGTGACAAGATTATTGAAATGGGCGCCCTATAATAAAAATGAATTATTTTGAATCTAATATTTCCGAGGATATCGCCGTATCATAGCAGTTATCAGCGTGTGAAGTAGACTTGGCGTGTCATGTTCAAATTTCCAGCCGCGAACGTTGCGTTCACTTTCACACAAATACCTCTATCTCTTTCTCCAGCTAGGGGTTAAATAGCAGTATCGTCAGGCATCGGTCGGTATCCATTTGAGGAAAAAGACAATTATAAATTTAAAACCAGTTAGGTGTGGGACTAGCAACCCCAGTACGTATTATGTAGTACATCTAATCTAGGGAGTAATATAATCCCCTGGTATTTTTTCAAGAATGACAAAATCTTTCGGACAGAAAGGAGAGTGGATAATACCCTATATATGAACTCGGGAATGTATTCTGCTGTTCCCATCTATAAATAATGGTCCTTTATAAAGAACAGAACTGTAGTTCTACAGAAGGATACTGAGAATTCCAAGAAATTAATATGTGAATAAGGTGGAACTTTTAAGGAAAATGAAAACGAAAAGGATACTTATAGTTAACATCAGAAAAAGACAGTTGAATTTTCTATGGTACATAATGAGGAAAGATGGCTTGGAAAATTTGACACGCATAAGATATTAAAGACGGGGAGAGGAAAGCAACGAATAACCTACCAACCAAGCTTATGGAAATGGTTGGTAACAAAAAGAGTATGAGGGAAAGCAAAAAGACGAATCTTCCTACGATCTACAAAAGATAAGTTTTAGCGAGCCATGATGACCCACGAAGTGAAGGGACCACGGCACATGAAAGAAGGAGATCTTGAAGCTTGATGGCTGATCCATTAATATGAAAACTATTTCTAAGAACAGTTATATTGTGTAACAGACTCCCAAGAAAATACTTCCTTGACCATTACAATCTTATTCTCTTCATGTCTAGGATCAACCATTTTCTATCCTATATATGTCAAGCACTATTTACTTTCTGCTTTTATGCACTTACAAAAATCTCATTCAGTTGACCTCAAATCAGAGTTGCTTTTGGGCCTTCGAGGTGGCTCTTGGATAAAGAATATTATAAAATATCATAAAAATAACTCGGGTATCTAAGCGTGTTGTGACGGTTAACAAGCTTCTCTCGTTAGAACAATTACGATAGACTAGTGAGTTCGATGATTACTAGGTCCCCTATACTTTCGGAGTTGGGCCACATCTAAGCTACGTTTACAAAATCACTAGAATAAAACATGTCATTTGGTATTAACAGATTAATATTATGATGATAGGGAAAATCCGCCTTGGAATGTCTTACTCGAAACATTTTTGGCATGCTTCGATAACCAACATATACGGAAAACATTCACTGATACTGATTAGCTTATGTTAAGTTGATTTCTTTGGGGACAAGAGAGAGCCATACCAATGTTTTTTCTCACTTTTTTTCAATAATCATGACAAGAAGACAGTGTCGAGTTATTTTATTCAAGATATAACGCTATTGGATAGAGAACATAGACACCAAATCTTATTATAACCCTAAAAACAGACATTTTTAAAATTAAGAACAATGATAAAAATATATAATCACCGTAGACGTCAAATGAAAAAGGAGAATAAAATCATCACAATTAGTCAGTTTTCGTTCCTATTTCCCTGGATTCCGATCAGGGACTTCATATGAGTGTAAACATGTGAATAAAATAGAGGAAACTTAATACAGTTAAAGCATACACATATATTAATAATCTGTTGGGGTAAAGAAAAGACTGTCAACTGATTGTAGCAACAGCAATAGATTTCTTGTTTCTCGGCCGCAACACTTGTAGCCAAATTGCAGTTCACACGATAGTCCGACGTAACAGTCCAACAAACACTGTAGAGACGACAAAATGGGGTCACAAATCAACCTTCACTTCTCGCCAACAACAACGCATGTTCGTCCCACAGCTCAAAAAAAAAAAAAATCATTTCCTTTTATAAGCGAAAAACAACGACTTCTGTTCACCGAGAGAATTTTCTGATTGGTCACGCCATTCAGGGGAGGGAAGAACATTAGCATAGCTTCCAGTCATTGATGTAGATTTTTGCTAACTACTTTTAGTAATTTTTCTTTTTTTTCGGGGTACCTGATTATGTCTTTCACTAGATAATCTATACAAATAAAATAATTATCTGCGTTTAGACAAAATTAGTTCCCAAGTAAAATTAACTGTTTAATTAACCAGTTCTTTTACTTTTACGTTTATTTGGTTGCAGTCTTATTTGTTCATGTCTTTCATGTGAGGCACTCAGATTTCTTTGTCTATTAAGTGATCGTCTTGCCTCGACTTAGTCTTGAAATAGGCTTTGCTGTCGCCATCTTTGTTGTTCTGTTGCTAAACTTTTTCTTCTGAGAGATATTTGTTTTTAACATGAAAAGATATTGAGCAAAAGTGATTTATATAATACCAGGAACAATCAATGAATCATAGCGTTGAAGGTCAGCTTAAATGGTTCTTTGACGTCTATTTTTGTTGTAAATTGAATCGCAATACATTGTTTCAATACTTTTATTAAATCTCAATACATTGTTTCGAGACTTTTGCTTCATTGCATCTCACTATTAAAACTTTCGAACAATTGCCGTAATTTTTGATGTCACATGTATACTAGTATGCCAATATTTACTACTATACTAATATTTATTTAAGAATTTCAGAAGGAAGATTGAGAAACTTCATCTACCGAAAGTTTCATATTCTATTTGGCGCGTCCCTTGTGGTGACTAAAATACGCAGGCGTAGTCTTTAAGAAAGCTTTATTCAACTGAGAATACAAGGTTCGCGTGTAGTGTCCTTTTATAGTCTCAGTAAACAGAAATAGCTCTCTCAAAGAGGAGAGTAACAAAACAAGTGGTGACCACATTTGATTATTCATAACGTCTCTTAAGAACGTTGGCGATCGTGGTTTTCCACACTTTCCTTCTCATTGTAGCTCTTACAAAATTCTTTCTCTTTCTTATCACCCTTAAAATTTGTTCTGCCATCCATTTACTTAAACTCGCTAGGTGGGTTCTGCGTTGATTTCCACTGCCCGTCTTGCCTCCCTTCTATCCTAGAAGAATCAAATTTTACAAGTCCTCTTCCCTTATCATGTGCTCTCGAAATTTTATCTATATCTTTATGATGTTAAGTCTACAAAATCGTTTCATCTGTTAGGAGATAGTGTATCGCTTTTAAGTCATTATACACATACAAATTTCCTTTGCATAAATATGGATAATTTATATAGATTTTTCCCCGTTAGTATATGTTTTGCTTTTCATTTTGCTGTAACTCTTCAGTTTTTAAAGATTAATAAAGTCATTGACATTGAATCATATATCTTATGCAATGATATATATTTTTTTTTTACTTTAAACTCTGCGATGTTTAAAGTTGGTCAAAAATAATTTCTTACCGATTTTATCTTTCTACGATATATTCAAATTCGTTTATTATTTTGGATTGTGTGCGTTTGTTTTTTTTTTCTTTTTCCCTCATTTTTTTAATTCATAAATATTAATTGCATATGAAGTCAAGAGAAAAGATACACGAAAGCAAAGGAGTTTGTGGAAATGACTGCTTTATATTACTGTTTATTAATCTTAGTGTTGTATGACACAAGGCCAAATACAGTTAGTGAAAGTATATAGTAAAACCGGAAAATATTTAACTACAAAATGATATTATGTTGATTTAAAGTAATTTAAGTTTTGGGGGAATCAATTGTAAACAAATTATACGTGGCAGTTAAGAATAAATTCGGGGTTCACTAATATATTCCAGGTTTTACACGAAAATGGCAACGTACACAATGGATTAAAGAAAACTTTTCTTCATCCCATTAATGGGGGAATTGAGAATTCTCTGTTATAGGAGGTCAGTCAAAAGAATTACGCCCTGGATAGATAGAGTAAAATAACTAGTGTTTAAAGTCAAGGAGTTATAATTGACTGGCAAATAAGAAACATTTGAAAGGTTTCCTTCTAGAGTAATGTCTTTGTAAATGAATCTAGACAGGGGCTTTCATCGAACAGAAATGATGAATCTTTCAAATGATTACTGTAAAGCAATTCACGGCAATATACTTCGGAAACAGTCGAGTAGTCGGGACATATGTTGCGTTGCGTTTCCTCATTGAAACTCATCGCTACTATATAGAAGAGAGAGAGACAGGCGTGGAAGCTTGGATCCTAAGAGGCAGCGGGAGAAATGACTTCAAGGATAAGCAAGCTGCCCGTTGGCATAGGATCCGGCCACGTGTTGTCTTAGCCTGTCTCTTGAACCTGAGTGTGGCAAGAGCATTGATGGTTCAAAATTCCTCTGGCCCTCTTTTGAACTGGCGCTGTTGTTAGACTTATATCCAAACCTCAGTCACAAGCAATCCATCAGTATCAGAATACCACGCCCACGAAATATTCTCACAAATCGAACACTATCCTGGTTCTGGCTTTTGAATTATGTAACACATGGAAAGATGTTAATACAATCAACTAGGGAAAATCAGCAAGTCGAACACTCTGGCTTCAAACGCTCTTAGAAAAAAAGACCAAAGCGTATCATTGATAAAGAAAAATAGAAACTGTTTATGACTCAAGCTAACATATTTGTTGCATATCTTCCATTAAAACATTCAGAGGGGATCACCCTTACTACACAGTAGAAAATGTCCGCTTCATCTGTACGCTACTTACTGATATAGTCATTTAGTGAGTTTAATTTAAGAACAAGGTTGAAATAATGAAGCATCCACTGAGCTTTGAGCTCCTTACACTTGTAAATTGATTTTCAAATTAATGTTGCTGACCATCGCGACACACGAGGCGCCTCACGGATAGTAACATTTCTGCTAGTTAATAGGTTTACAGATCCAAAGGTGCATGGAAAGAACTAGAGATGTAGTCCGGAAACTAAGCAAAACATTAACAGGTAAAAAAATCATGTTAGAAACAAAGCAACAAGTGTTATGTAATAACTATTCTCCTGTAGTACCATTATCATATGTGGGCTGAAGCAACACAGTCCTCATTTTCCAGGCTCAACGGCCTTGAGAGTAATGAATTACTTTTCACCCTACAAACCATTCCCCAGAGACCAAACTTTGATAGCCTTTCGTTAAGATATCGCTATTTCCATGACATCTATATTCCATAGATTAACGAGTTATGACTTCCCCAGATATGGCTTACTTGACTGGGTTGACTCTTTCACATTCCCTTCGTATTTCACTGGAATGGGGGGAAGTTATGACCAGACAGATTCTTCTCCAGAATTGTGGAAGAGACTCCAGGATGCTTCCCCGAACACTACGAAATTATTTTCTAATTTAAGGTCAACAGTCATCTATCTCACAGAATGTTTAATATCTAAAAAATAAATAAGATAAATAAACACTAAACCGAGTTTCTTTTTTCCAGGTTTTCAGACAAGACCTTTAGCTATCATGACACAATTTTTCGAAAGAATCACTGTAAAATCCTTTTCAACTAGAAAGAGAACAGGTTAAGATCGTTTTGTGTCAGCCCCACTATGTCTTCCCAACTGAGCAATGGTGAGAGGAAAAAGATGAATCAGCTCTTCAGTAATCGTACCAACATTCCTATTCTGGCTTCCATCTTCAATTCCTATGGAATAACTATCGAGAACGGTGAATAAGTTTAAAAAAGAGGGAACATTTGAGAGGAAAACTGATTCACAACAGAAAAAAGGGATCATCATTTCAACTTAGATCTAAGGAGATCAATTAAAAAATTCCAACTCAATCCATATGACATTTGACAACGGAGAGAAGAGTTTCAGCTATGACAGCCTAAAGAGCAGTGAAAAAGACTTGAAAATAAAATCGAATCACATTTTTTATTTTTACGAAGGTAAAATAGTGTGACGATCATCCTGAATAATTGTTAAATGATCCTGGAACAATATATATATATATATATATATATATATATATATATATATATATATATATATATATATATATATTGAACTTTATTTCAATCCTTCATCAGGTTCCAATCATTACCTATGTTTAATTAATTGTCAAAAGAGAGTAATTATACTTTCTTTTTGTTCAAATTAGAGTCCAATAGTATTATAAAAGCATGGAGAATTCCAGTAAGATATATTTAATCATTGCCAAGATACAACGGTTCAGAGCTTAATGTAACAAATCGACAATTTTGCTGTTACACCTGGTATCCTCATAATATTCACTTATTTATTTCTTTTAAGCACTTAAAACAACTTCATTTAGTAATCAATTATTTTGAGTGGCACTTGAAGTAATGTCCATCGTAGACGATGGCCGTAGGAAAACTAATAGACAATCGAGACAATATTGTCTGGGCGTGAATAAAATCTGCTGCTATCACGAATGACGCTATATTTTTCAATACCAGACAAATTTCCTCATACACACCGAAAAAAGATTCATATTACTGCAGACAACTGCAAATGACCTAATCTGAGGAAAGAACGGAAAATCGATTACACCCTGTCACTCCAGTGGGTCTAAAACTGACCGAATGTTGAAAGAAAAGAAAGAAAAGCAGTTTTTTTTCAATTAATTTGCACAAGGGTGTACACGAAAAAAATTCTTAGTTTGGAGAAGTTTAGCACAATACTACAGGTTTGGAACACGCACTAAGGTATTACATTTACTAAAGTATAGGAGTCATTTGGTAAACTCACTGGCGAGCTATTAGTCCAGAGGGTTGGCCCAAATATATTTGTTTAGTGAGTTTATCTTAGTTTAAGAAGAATTACTTGTCATGATCCTACAACAAACTAATAATTAATAGGAATCATCCACAACCTGTACGACGCCAGCTTACGTATCCACATGGATCTAAGTCGCTATATATCGAATTGATCCAAGAAACGTTCTTAAGAAACACTCTACCATGAAAAACACCCCACAGAGAAGCTTATAAAAAGCTAAACTAAGTCGAACAACTTCAGAGAACTGTTTACTAATCGAGTAGAAAATTATGCAAGACTGATTCCGGATCAATTGAGTTGGAAAGATTTGATTAAAATATTTCACTCGCATCATGAAAACATCCCTGTTGGAACTGAACGGACGATTTCGTTTGAGCTTCTCCCATAATCAATATTTGAAGCGATTTGTCTTATAGAAACTGCAGCGCA
>OZ010585.1:16917603-17075103 GCA_963932145.1 Acanthosepion lycidas
CCTATTTTTGAAAGGAAGGAAATGACCGAGTGTCCCAGAAACCCACGACACCCAATCTCAATAGGCATCACGTGACACTCGGCACGCATTGACTCGTACCGGTTTTTCTTTAGTTCGTGCGCCTCCACCCTGTTCTCTTCCCAAGGGACTGTTAGTTCTATTAGGAAGACAGTCTTTTTAGAGTCGGACCACAACACAATGTCGGGACGCTTGTCTGTCTGTGCGATGTGTATTGGAAATTTTAAGGATATCATTAAATCAACTGAAACCTTCCAATCACTGGTACCACTCAGCAGCTTTATATTGGGGGTTGTTTGTTTTTTCTTTGCAAAGCATTCCCCTTCCTTATGGAATTCAATCTTAGTTTCCTTGGTTTCCATAAGCTGTTGATTTGCTGTCTCCCATTGTGTTCTTATCAGATCCCTTATCACCTCTAATACCTTGTGGTGCCGCCACGTGTACATATGGAGCGAAAGTGGACAAGAAGAAAGCACATGACGCAAGGTACCTCGGTCTTTTTGACACGAAACACAGAGATCTGTATCTGTGTATCTCCACATTTTCAAGTTTGTTTCATTTGGAAGAAGATCGTATGTAGATCGAAGAAGGAAAGATATCACCAATGGTTCCAACGCAATTAATGAATTCTACGAAAGCTTAATGGGTTCGATATCATTCCATTTGCACTGTTTCGCTTGAGTAATAGCAGTAGCTATTCTATGCTCCTCTTCGAACATTTTGATTTCTTCAACTACCATACGCCTTTTCCCCTTTGCATTCTCCTTGGAGAAGTATTTGTGTGTCGTGTTACCCAATCCAGCCCTATTATGCTGAATCACGCCCATGATATCTCTGATTCGCAGGCTGTTTTCTGCTACTTGTGTGGCCTCTGCAGCTGACCACTTTGTACCAGATTTAATCTCTGGGTGCACCTTCCGTATGCAATCATCAACTGAGTCTCTCAGCATCATATGAAGGCGTACCTTCCCAACCTTGAATTCCTCCACCAATGAATGTATAGGGAGCTGCAGATATCCGGAGTTGGTATATAGGCCCACTTTCGAAAAACAAGGAGGAACTTCCAAGCCACTTACGCAAGTACTTATTGATCACTTGTTCAATGCGCTCAATACGAGATAATGCAATTTCATACATTTGCAGAGGCCACAAAAGGCGGGGTAATAGACCATGTTGATAGCACCCCGTCTTCATTTTGCCAGGCATATAGGTTCTATCGATCGAAATTAGTCCATTTAGAGCTGATTTATGAACCTCCGTGTCGATCAGTCAGTGGGATTGTATACAGCCGTCCGAATCTCTTTACTGGCATTTCCTTAACTGTTGGTATCGTGTCATCACCAATTTTGAAGTGAATCTCCTTAACAGATCCCCTAACTAATGACAGACTTCGACTTTTCTTGGGCTTTACCTTCATTCTCGCCCATATGAAAAGATCGTGATACTTTTCTAACAGGTTATTGGCAGCAATTTTAGAAGAGACGAGAATTGTGATATCATCCATAAAAGCCCTAGAAGGAGGAAGGACTAGCTGCTCTTCAGTCATCACTCCTTTGGCTGTGGTTGATGCGCCTCGTAAAATCAAATCCATGGCCAAAACGAAAAGAAGCGGGGAAATCACACAGCCCATCATGATACCAATCTCAAGTGGTTGCCACTTGGTAGCATAATTTTTAACGGTGAATTTCATGAAAGCTGAGTCTAAATACTTCATTATGATTTCCCTAACATTGCCAGGGAAATTGAAAAAGTCAAGAGCCATTTCTATTAATTGATGTGGGACTGACCCATATGCGTTGGCAAGATCAAGCCATACTACATGGAGTTCTGATTTATTTCTTTTGGCTGATAGTATGGAGTCCCATATCATTTGTGCATGCTCCAGACAACCAGGGAAGCCAGGTATATATATATTCTGTTTATACGTTATTTTATAGATACAAATATATTATTTTTATAGATACAAATATTTGAGTGAATGATGCCTTTATAATAAACAGTATTAAGAACATTTACCGGTCTGGATTTCTAATAAAAAATATGCGTCCTACGACAGGAATCGAACCAATGACCTACGCGGAAAACTTATATAACCTGACGTCCTATACTATTTAACTATAGGGGAAGCGTCTGGATATAGGTTCGATTCCTGTCAGAGGACACATGTTTTCTACGAAATATCTTGGACATTCAGGACAGTAAATTTGTTTTGCATTTAGTTAGATATTTGTATCTATAAAAATAACGTATAAGCAGAAAATATATTAAAATAATTGAATTGTCGGATTTAATACATTTCATAATATATATATATATATATATATATATATATATATATATATATATATATATATATATATATATATATATATATATATATATATATATATAAATAAAAGGCTCAATCACGATCATCAGACCTACAAATTTGTAGTTATGTTGAATTGGATCGTGATTACGTAATAAATTATAATCATGAAATATTAGTGTTTGACCCTTTTGTATTATATTCTTACTCTGTCCTGGACATTGAGGTCTACCTGGATTCTATATATATATATTGACCACTAATATTATCAATTATCTCTCTATCTATCTATCTATCTATCTATCTATATATCTATCTATCTATCTATCTATCTATCTATATATATATATATATATATATATATATGTGTATATATATGGTGTATCAAAACTACTTTTACAAACTTTGGGGTCGAGTTCCTTACGCCAAAAACAAGGACAAAGGTCTATATAAACATATATATATATATATATATATATATATATATATATATATATATATATATATATATATATGAATTACATATATATAAACATATATATAAAAGCCCATCACTGTACGTCAACAACGTAGCTCAATACAAATGTGCAAAATGTCCTTCGCTTTCTTCGCATGCACTCGTCCGATCATTGACTGCCGGGCTCTTTCATATACTCCCACATCGTGTCGAATGGCTTAACAGGTTCCCTTGACACGTTGATGAAGCGTGCCTGAATAATGTCTGATGCGTAAAGCAAATGTTTCTGGTCCCTCCTCAGATGAAAATATAATGGATTGAGGTCGAAGGAACGTGCAGGCCATGGAACGGGTCCTCCCCTACCAATTCATCTTTCATAGTATATGTCAGCCAGTGCATCGCGAACAATGTGACTAAAATGTGCTTGAGTCCCATTATGTACGGACCACATGCGTTTTCATATTAGAAGGGTAAATCCTCCCGGAGTTCTGGAAGTGTGTTCGAAATAAATGACATGTTGACATTTGTTGTAAGACGTGCTGGGAGAACATATGGACGTATTAGACCGTCACCTATAATTCCATCCTACATATTAAACGTAATCTGATGCCGGTGTCTAGCTTGTATTGTACCATGATAATTACGATTTTCCTACAAATCTTGGTTGTATAAATTTGTTATTTCCTCCAAATCTTGCCTCGTCCATAAACAAAAATGAAGATACAAACAACGGAGAGGCAGTTAAAATTTCTCCTATGGTGAGTAATGAAAGGGCGAAGGACCCTGCACATGTTGTAAATAAAATAGATACAGGAGCTGCTCTTATTCTACATGAGGTAGTATGAAATGTACATGCTAGGTCCACTTAACGTGTGTTGATAAATGGATCGTCTCCAATAGCCAATGTGTTCTTCGGGGTCAGGCGTTCGGTCGGATTTCGGCTTTCCTCAACCCATAGTTTGTGGTGTTACGGATCCCGTCTCAGCAGCAATGTTTGGATGACTCGGCTACTTTCGGTCTGGAATCGCAATCTGATACAGACGTGCAGCCTCGCATCCATTACCATTCACGCGGACGTAGGTAAAATCAGATCTGCCTGCTCACGATATTAATATCCTGCCATTTTTAAACAGAACACTCCTCATTTAACTCACTACTACACGCGTTAAGCGTTGAAGAGAGACAAGCCCCAAATGTACATGAGTGACAAATGTAACCTATTCTACATAGTCTGGGAAGATAAAGCTTTTTATTCCTCCAATGTTTAGATTGCTTGCCTTAGTCTATTCTGTTATTTTGGCGGGTGGATAGTTTTTAATTTATTTATTTGGATTGAGTATTGCGTCTAGCACGAAACAGCCTATCGCCTCTGAGTGTTGACTTCAATGTTCACTTTTATATTTATACTTACATACGCTCTATTTCTGATATTGAGCACTTTATCTCATAAATATAGCACACCTTAAAACTGTATTTCTTCATATATATATACAAGGACATCAAGAAAAGAGAGACAAGAATTAGACTCCATTTCGATGAGGTCACTGATGATATTAGAACTATTGGGTCTATTCGCTCTCGTCTGTATGGTTTTCCGAAGACTCATAAGGACGATGTACCCCTTTCGACCCATCCTGTCCATGTCAGGCTCATCTCAACATAAGGTTGTGAGTTTTCTTTCAGACCTTCTTGAATCTGTTCTTGAACATTTTAGCTCGTGTACTATTAAGGATTCTTTTTCATTTGTTCAGGTTTTTGTGATACTCCTTCTAAAAATAAATATGTGTTCCTTTGACGTATGTTCTCTGTTTACTTGCGTTCCAGTAATGGAAACTATTGATATTTGTTGTAACATGTTATATCGAAGTGGTTTGTCATCTCCGGATATCCCAGAAAATGTGTTTGTTGAGCTTATGCAATTCGCTACTATGTCTGTGGAGTTTAGCTTTAACAATTTTATGTACAGACAGATTGATGGGGTTGCCATGGGCTCCCCTTTAGGTCCCGCTTTAGCCCACATTTTGTGGGGTTTTATGAGTCGTCCTTCCTCACTTATGACAATGCACCGTCTATGTATCGTAGGTATGTGGACGATACATTTTGTCTTTTTAATAGTGAAGTGGAAGCTGATTTCTTTCTCACAGTTATGAACCAACTTCATCCATCTTTGAAATTTACCATCGAAAAGGAGTCTAATTCCTGTCTCTCTTTTCTTGATGTCCTTGTGCATCGGACACCTTCTCAATTTCTTACTTCGGTGTTTCGCAAACCAACGTTTTCTGGTTTGTGTACGGGCTGGGACTCATTTTGTCCCAGAAAGCGTAAAATCAGTCTCATCAAGACCTTAACTCATAGGGCCTTGATGACTTCCAGTGAACAATATTTGGGTGAAGAATTGGATTTTATCCGCTGCACTCTATTAAAAAAATGGATATCCTAGTGATACTCTTGATAGTGTCATGTGTGATAAGATTATTAATTTTCGAAAGGAAAAACAATATTTAATTCAGAAATGTCCTATTTACTTGCGGCTTCCTTTTATTGGTTCACGGGGCGAGCTTGTGGCTAGGCGGGTCTTGTCTGCTGTCTATCTGTGCTATTTTTCGGCTCAACTAAAGATTCATTTTGCGACTCGTTCTGCCTTTCCCTCTATGCGTAAGGATCCTCTTCCTCCCCATCATGTTTCTTCCGTGATTTATTCTTTTGAATGTGGTTGCGGTAGCAACTACATAAGAAGGACTTCCCAACGTTTAGATTGTAGGATCAGGCAGTATGTCCCATTGCGAGTTCTTAATCCGGATGCCCGTAAGAGCCAGTTGGTTAATACTTCCGGGTCAGCGATCACTGAATATTTGATAAATTGCAGGGATTGTGCGAAGGATTTCAGTCCGAATTGGTTTACTGTACTGTCCAGTTCGCACTCTCCATTTCATTTGCGAGCACTTGAGTCTCTGTATATTCGGTCCAGGGAGCCATCACTTTGCAAGCAAAAAGACTGTCTCCTTGGGCTTCACGTTATTAGACTCTAGTGTGTATCATAAATTCCCCTCACACTCCCCATTTCTTTTCCTTTGTGCTGTGTAAATTCGCGCGATTTGAATTTATTTTCCCTCATACCATTAATCATTTCAGTTTTTAATATTTTAATTGTATGTAGCGTGTTTGTGTGAGTCGAAATATATATTGCAATAATTGTTAAATTGTTCCCAGTTGACCCTGATGAATTGGGAACGAAACTGGTTGGTCTGTTCTGTAAGTGTTTTCATCTCTTATTTTTTATTTTTCTTAATGCCTTTAGGAAATAATTTGTATCTATTCCTTGCAATATATATATATATATATATATATATATATATATATATATATGTGTGTGTGTGTGTGTGTGTGTGCGCGTGTAAAGGCCCTCTGCAAATAGAGTGCTTAATATAAGACTTGAGCGATAATTATTATTAAAATATAATTGAAAAATTTCAATACTTATTGAACGTCAACACAGAGTTTTGTTATATTTGCAGTTTTTTTTACTTTTCATACCATGTCCGTTCTGTACGTAAGCGATCATGGGTCTTTGCATATCGCTTTAGTTTATTATTATTGAAAAGGTTTACCGTTGCCATCTTCACGAGAAATCTTTCTTTTAGACTGCTTTCCAACCAAGGCCAGAAAGTCCAGGCTAGTCTTTAATTTAATCCATAGATTGTGGGAGAGAGAATCCTACATTTACAAGGCAATTCTTACGCAATTGACCACAAGAGACTAGACCCGAATTTGAACTCCACTTTTCCCCACTAATATTCGTTACACGCTCTTAACTACCTCTTAGTTTTGTAATGTTCTATCTGTATGAAAATGTTGTTGCGTAAAATGAATGCTTTATTCAATGTCAGAACAACTTACTGCCCCCCACACACAGAGACACAGACACACGCATATATATGCGTGTGTTATTTACAATGGAACAGGATTTCTCAGTTCTTTGAGGTCACATAGTTAAATCGATCTAATTTTATTTTAACTTCTTCTGGTTGGCATCCCCTTTCAGATAAATGATGTTACTATAAAGCTAACTCAGCAAATTAAAAGGTACGCTGTAATCTTTGTCTTAAAGGCAGAACAAAGAGATTTAGAGATTACTCACTTCCTGAAAGTTTTCATTTGTTGTCAAGGTTCACAAAGAGCTGCAAGCCGTTGATGGGGATTCGACATTGGCATCCCAACTTAGAACGCCTGATAAGGGTCATAATAGCATCAGAATACCCAAATGTGTGCGAAGTGAATAGAAATTATTGATAAGAACAGTAAGTAGTCAATTAACATCATATCTAAGGAGATCAAGGGTTTAAGGTATCCTATCGGGTGAATTGTGAATGAAGACATTCGAAACAAGATATACTGGATAAGGAGAGGTCACTTCATGTATGCAAAGACAAAAATAATTGTCTGATCCGCACGAAGTGCTTGTTGATCAGACTAAATGATCAAGATAAAAAAAAATCATGATCAAGACCAAAAGATCAACCAAGGAAATAACATGGTCTTTTCGAGATTCTAAGGACATCTCATGCGTTATGTATACAGAGTTTCCGGCAACTGTGATAGTTCTGAATGACGGTGAACATCGAGGGATATGTCATACCATCTCATATTTCCTAAAGCTTACTATGCTATAAGGAGGCGTGTGGAGTGTTGTGAAGACTTGGATATAAAGTGTGAGCAAACTCTTCACGGCCTCATAAGACCAAGAATTGATTAGTTGCAATCCTCATGACAACGTCACCCCAAATATATGGCCTCCCAGCTCACCAGAACTGAATACTTTCGACTCCTACGCATCAAACAGTCGAGAGGAAGTCAATTAACGCTCATATAACAATCTAAAATTTTTCTGAAGTTCGCCATAACGAGCACAATATCCACAATAGATAAAGACCCTCTGATTCGGGCAAACCAACCTTTCAGATCTCGCATATCAACAGTCATGGAAGTTAAGGACGGATTCATTAAAAAGGTATCAATTATTTTCTCAAATAAAGCTCTTCTTTCATTACACGCGCCTTTTTGCTAAATTAAGGCAAATATACTGAAAGAACATATGTTTAAATGCTTTTAAATCATTTCCCGGTTAACCTTCGATTGAAAACACAGAAATTGTGATAATATATATATATATATATATATATATATATATATATATATATATATATATATATATATATATATATATATATATATATATATATATAATGAAATGGACAAAGTCCGACAATTATTTTAAGACATTTTTTATGTGTATGCGTTCTTTTTATAGATACAAATATTTAAATAAATCTTTTGTTTATTAAACCGCATTAACGACATTTACCGACCTGAATGTTCCAGAAGTTTTCATAGAGAATATGCGTCCTCCGACAGGAATCGAACCTGCATCCTATACGGAACCGTCATACGCCTGACGTGCTGTTACCGATTGAGCCACAGAGGAGCGTTTCGGTTAGCAAGTTCGATTTTACTGTTTTTGAACTACAATGCTAACCGAAACGCTCCGCTGTGGCTCAGTCGATAAAAGCGCGTCAGGCTATATTTTTATTTGAGTATTTTTTTTTAATTATAAAGAAATGTATTACAAAGATACAGTGCAAAAAAACATCACACAAAATATTTTGTGTATCAAATAACTGTCTAACCGCATGAACTGCGTTAGCTTAGCTTGAACGCGAAATTCGTCTACAGGTGTGCAGTTGTATATGACACTGATTTACATTGTTTTTACTGTATAAATTCCAGCAGTTAGCCGCATAAAGGCAAGGAAGTTAGTTGCAGCATGCAAACATACTATCGCTAAGCGTTATTTTGTAGTATTTTATACTCGAATAAATATGCCAAAGATATGAGTAATTAAATATGAGAATTTCAGTTCGTTTGTGTGAGAAACGATCGAACAAACATCCTTGTCAAAGGTTACCTGAAAGACTAGTTAGCAAACAAGAATTGATCATATTTATAATAAAAGGCTCCGGATGAAACTAAAATTTCGATTCATTAATCTCAAGTTCCAAACATCTCTTTTGTCAAATGCCATAAGATCACTTATTCATATAGCATTTGAGAGAAGCGATGTTAGGAACAGTTTCGTTAAAAACTCACCCCACCCCCTACACCCAACAAGATATCTTCTTATATATATATATTTCAACATATATGTTTGAATAATGATCTACTGCACAAATATCACGATATATATATATATATATATATATATATATATATATATATATATATATATATATATATATATATATATGGGAGTGCGTGCGTGGGTGCGTGTATATCTTTGTGTCTATGTAGGCATTTACTCCTGTCTGTGTATTCTAGATTTTATACAATAACATATATTTCGAAAATTCAATAATGTATCTGCCTATATCTATTGCGAAATAGTTGTAGATTATTTGATATATTCGAGTTACATCTGACGCTCTACCTATAAAAAACGAACGTGAACTCTGGGGGTTGAAAACTAGCTCGGAAGTTTAAATTGATTCAACGAAAAACACATAATATCTCTGGCTCCTTTTGGTTCCTGGATCCTTTCACTGAATATATCGCAAAAAAATGGAGATCTTTTTACTCATGGTCATATAAACCGGAAGTGAACCCAATTGCCTATCCCTCTATAAACATTTATCAATTTCTGAAAACTATTACAGCAGATGTTATTGACTTTGCGTGTAGCAGCAGACATATTAAAATAACTTGTATTCATTTCGCACTTTGACTTGAAAAAGACATAAAGATAAATATAGCGATCATAAAACAATGGCATACATTAATTTTGTTAATTAGTACAGTGTTTTGAACAAAAGGATTTTAATCATGAAATTATTAAATTTATAAAAGCAAAATAGATCAGTTTTCCTAATTGCTTAGTTGCAAGAATTCGGATAGAATCAATATTCTTGAACGAACTGAAACATCTTTGTCAGCATCATTTCAGATTATTTGATATAATGTAAAGTTTATTTCATTAACTTGAGAATACGGCTCATTCTTCTAATCTATTATATATTTATGAATATATCTAGTGATATATATCAACCTGCCATTGGTTAATTAACGCAAGTAATAGAAACAATTAAGAAAATATAGATGCAAATGGGTAAGTTTGTGTAATATATATATATATATATATATATATATATATGAAGAAATATAGTTTTAAGGTATGCTATATTTATGGGATAAAGTGCTCAATATCAGAGATAGAGTGTATGTAAATATAATTATAAAAGTGAACATTGAAGTCAACACTCAGAGGCTACAGGCTGTTTCATGCTAGACGCAATCGTCGACCTGAGGATTGCGTCTAGCATGAAACAGCCTGTTGCCTCTGAGTGTTGACTTCAATGTTCACTTATATATATATATATATATATATATATATATATATATATATATATATATATGGAGACACACATATACATACAGATATAGCCCCCTTTTTCCCGTACATATCTTCTAGGCCACGATGGTCAAGTATCGCTTTATGTCGACGTTCAGAAGCTCAGTTCGGACACCGCTTGTTCCAATATTTCTGCCTTTGCATGGCTATTGGATAAGGAGAGTTAAACAGCTCCTCGAACTGGTTTAGGGATTGGTGCCATCGATCGTCAACTCTTTGTTCTTCAAGTGTTGTGATTCTTACTGACAAAGAAAGCTTTCTTCTAGTTCATGTATGGGCTGACTGGAAATATGGTCAAGCTATCACCAAAGAAATAATAATGCAGGTTTTTATTAAATGTATGCGATTTAAAGAAGGTGAATAGAATAATTTACAATCAGATATATTAGGCAGCTATTAACATAAAATATCAGAAGACGTCAACATGAAATCACCATTTATATGTTCAGCAAAGTTCAATCAGAAATTCAAATGAATATTGAACCCCTTACTGCTACGGGCGTGCAACTGCGTGTGTGTCTGCCGTTTCTTTCGTCTCGGTTCATCTCTTGTGTATCCTTATACATAATTATCAACCCTTATATTAAGCTGCTCATACGCCAAATTAACTCAATTTAAAAGACTAAATCCTATATATTGATTTTACCCCATTTCATTCAAAGCCATTGGTCCAGAACCATATCATTTTTGACTGACATCAGAAATGTAATCAAAAATACATGTTCTGAACTGTCCAGTTCGGGCTCTGGACAAATATTCCCGCCTGGGAAAATTAATAAATATTAGAATAACATACACCAACCCAGTCCAAATTGTCGGCTTGAAATTTAAAGACTACAATATCTGCCAATAACAAGTTACTTTGTTTTAAATACACACACACATACATACATACATACATACATATATACATACATATATATATATATATAAATATATATATATATATATATATATATATATATATATATAGGTTCAGATTTAAATAAAATATGCATCTCAAAAGATGTATATCAGGTCAAAAGAAGAAAAATTTACGGACGTGTTTGCACGCCTGATTTGAATTAATAATGTTCCTCAGTGGATAAGTTTTTATTTTTGTCTTCATACTTAGAAATATATATATATATATATATATATATATATATATATATATATATATATATATATATATAAAGGGCGGAAAGGAAAAATAATCACGATGTGTGTGCATATGAGCGTGGTGTGTGTGTGAGTGTGTGTGTTTGTGCAAAAATTGAATAAGCTCTCTTATTTGCTTTGACCCTGGTTGTATTCCAGAATTACCCTAGAAAAGTATCTTTTAGGAAAATAAAATATTTCATATATATATATATATATATATATATATATATATATATATATATATATATATATATGCTGGTGAAAACATCCAATATAAATGCAGGTATGTTATTTGTTAAGATTTTCAATTAGAGCAGATCGTAAAGGACGAGATGAACACGGGGGAGTGCAAAACCTCCCGAAACATTACTTGTAACACGTATTCTATTTGCCACTGTTGAAACACCTTATGCTCATAACCCCAATTTGGTCTCCATAAACATTCAGGAAGTATTGATGCACGTCAATTAACGTAATTCTTTCCCAGGGTGAAATTCAATGACTCCGTCTATTTCATGCCATGTACACTGCAAACAAAGTAAATGGTGGTATATTTCAATCTTTGCCGACATGCTACCTGTATTCTTTTGACATTGTAGACCAACATAATACAATAGGAAACATTCCCGACATATGCGAAATATTTCCCCACGTACCTGATGGACCGCTTTCAACCGTTATTAATCCTTATCAATTTCACAACAATAGAATCAAATATCCGTTATATTGCCCGTAAATAATAACAAATTACTAAAAATTATCAAAAACAAACCTTAGAAGTGGTCTTTATTAAAATCTGCTGATATCGATGTATGTATCTATAATTAGAACAAACACAAAGAGAATATATATATATATATATATATATATATATATATATATATATATATATATATATATATATATATATATATATATATATATTTATGTTTATACATTCTCTTTTATAGATACAAATATTTAAGTAAATGCTCTATATATAATAAACAGTATTGATAACATTTACCGGCCTATGAAAATTTCTCGGACATTCAAGCTGGTAAATAAAAATAAAAAATATAAATAAGAATGTATAAACATAAAAATATATTAAAATAATTGTCGGACTTTGTTCATTTCATAATGTGCGACGTCATTTGTTTTACATTTGGATACGCTTTGAGCAGATATGAATGTACGTGAGAGATTCATGGAAGATTATAGTGTAAAAGCAGTAAAGTAGACCTTGCTAACCGACCGATCCTCTATGGCTCAATCGGTTAAGTCACGTCAGGCTATATGACGATCCCGTATACGATACAGATTCGATTCCTTTCAGAGGACGAATATTTTCTATGAAAATTTCTTGAACATTCAGGCTGGTAAATGCTATTAATACTGTTTATTATAAATAGAGCATTTACTTAAATATTTGTATCTATAAAAAAAAGAATGTATAAACATAAAAATGTCTGAAAATAATTGTCGGACTTTGTCCATTATATATATATATATATATATATATATATATATATATATAACGCGGGTGGCCTGGCACGATCCGGGGGTCGTTTCAGACGCTAGTCAGTACTGCCGCCTGCCAACTGATGGTTATTTGCTTGCCGTTTTGTTCCTACATCTGCTTGTGACCCACGTTTTGTTCTTTGATCACAGAACAGTGAAAACCGAATTTCGTCCGTACTCAAGAGTTGGGTCAAACCGCGGCGAAACCGTGCTACAAAAGAACAAAGTACTTTAAAATTGAAAGAAATTAAATGATTCTAAAATAACGAAACGTACTAATAAGATCAAATGAGGCATTACCCCATTTCAGATAGCATTAGAAAAGGTTTCCAAACTTTGTGGAACAAAAAGTAACTAGAATAGAAGATATCAATTGTAAACAGGCAATCAAGAATAATGAAGAAGAAATAATATGAAAAGTAAACGGTTGTAGCAATAGCACCAGGAATACTAGTCAACACGAAAGACAAAAGAATGAGTCATTAAGAAAAAACAATGGAACAAATAAAGGAAGAATAAAATGGCAAGGCCACACAGATTGACATAAATTGTTTTCATGAAAAGACCGAACGTTAACAAATACAAAGGTAATAAGATTATGTTTCAAGATAATATCCCCAACCATATTTCTGACAGAATGCAACGATGTTCCAGATATAAAGACTCATGAACTAATGTTTGTGCTTGAAAGTATTAAACGTGAGAAAGAAACCAGTGAAGATGGCAGAGTAACAGACCTTTTGAAATATGCAGGATGATTATTCAACATAGGCATAGCATAAATATCTATCTATCTATCTTCTGAAATAGTGTTCATTTTTCTAATATCAACAATTATTTCATTTCCAAAGTGATTAATCCTGTTCGTGAGGCATGGCTGTTTATACTTCACTTCCACTGCTACATTATCTTGTTTTCTATTATGTCAAACATACGTCATTCCACTGAGCCTATTTCTACAAATTCAGAGAGATAATCTATTGACTGTACTGCTGTCCCTAATATTTTATGTATCAGTTTCTTTTTTTTACTGCGTAGACTTCTTGGAACATCAATCTACTTCTCTGTAGCCTCTCTTATTTACAAAATAAGATTAAATATTGACAAAAAGTGAATGAATATTTGAGCAACACATGTCAGCAAAGCTGTCTTACTAGCCAAGCAGTAGCCGTAAATAGCTGGTACATCAGTTGGCACCCTTGAATGACGCTAGATATATATGTACATTGAGAGACGATAGATATATATGGATTTTAAATTTGGGCTGAAAACAAAGATAATAAAGACAAGAAAGGATTTGGCAAGCATTGTCCTATGACATTACTCTTGAACATATATAAACTATTCCCAAAAGTATTTATAGTCTAAGAAACACCTTTGATGAAAATCAACCACGCGAATAGACGGGCTTCATGAGTGATTACACAACGACTGACCATTTAAAAAGATAGTTCAACTAGAGAATATAATAATTTGCTTAGTGTTAGTCGACTATGAAAAACCATATAAATTAGTCAAACATTCGACTCATCAATACTCACCGTTCCATTTTTGGTATGGTTGGAATTAATTGCTTATAAATAAAGACCAATTCATAATACTATATTAATATATTATACTATAATTAATGTCGAATTTTTAGGAAACCTATAACTAAACTGGGATTTAATCCGGAATATTATAATTAATGCCGGATTTTACGGTGGCCATTAATAGGTTAGAGTTTTAAACGTACAGATAATAGCGTTTTTTTTATAATTCACTTATACCGTGCTTATTACAAACCTATAATAATACTGACTTTTTAGCTGTCCTGGGTATGAGTATAAACTACATCCACGTCCTGGGTATGAGTATAAACTACATCTGCATCCTGTGTATGAGGATAAACTACATCCGCGTCCTGGGTAAGACGATAAACTACAACTGACTGTATGTTTTTGATCATGAGGTTTTGAGGAGCGTGGAACCATTTCTTAATTGCTGATGTTCCGTGGTTCACCCTGACCCGAGGTGGCAGCACCTCTTAGGGTCCTAATTATGGGCAAAAAATTAACCCCAAAATAAAGTCAAAACACCATGAAAGGGTAAACATACGTTTTAGTACCAGCAATAGATTTTTGAAAAAAAAGTATTACCAGCAATATGTTTCTGAACAAATATATTTCCAGCAATAAAAATCTTGTCGACATTAAATAAACCATTGAAGTGGATATTCTGTAAACCAAACCAAACCAAACCTAATTTTTTAAACTTATCGCATATACCGGATTTCTATTTTAATTTTTATAATTTAAATTGTTACAATTAATCCCAAATTTTACAATTGAGTATTAACAGATTATAGGTTGATTGATTCATTGATTACCTTTTCCCCTATTTATCAACCCTTTAGAGGATATTTAAAGCCACAAAATATGACTTTTACAAAGTAAGAAGTGTTTTTATTTACTGTTGTGGTAGGATCCACCTAATTTGCATAGTGGAGTACGAGCATATAAATATGGTTGGTACCGGGAAGAGAGGGGAGGAATCAAGAGATTCAACCAGAGACTCTGCCCGACTGCGACTCAGTCAACACATTCTCCAGGAACGGTCTTTCCAGGAATATACAAAAGACTATATGTAAATATTGTGTACACTTTCTTGTTTCAATACATTTTGTTCTAAGTACATTTTGTGTTGCATTATTATTCCATGCATTAGTCAAGTTTCAACATTTACACACACAGATATATATATATATATATATATATATATATATATATATATATATATATATATATATATATAGTTTTAAGGTGTGCTATATTTATGAGATAAAGTGCTCGATATCAGAGATAGAGCGTATGTAAATATAAATATAAAAGTTAACACTGAAGTCAACACTCAAAGGCGACAGGCTGTTTCATGCTAGGCGCAATCGCCTTTGAATGTTGACTTCAATGGTCACTTATACACACATACACACACACACACACACATATATATATATATATATATATATATATATATATATATATATATATATATGGTGTACTGTTTAGCATATCCCCTAAATGTAAATGACAAACTGCATAACTTGGAGAGCAACAGGGGTAGGAGAAGGACAACTCCGAATTCAAAGTCCAGTGTACTAGTTTTCAGTATTCGGTTATGTGCAACCAGGTCTCCCCCCCCCCCAAAAAAAAAATGCAGTTGGTTCTGCACATGGCTTCAGCACTATAATCAAATCATACGTGCGGCTAGTCTGGCTGTTCAGTTTTATGATTTAAGTTGCTGTACACTCATACGTCGAAAATGACGAAGAGTTTAGCACATATATATATATATATATATATATATATATATATATATAGAGAGAGAGAGAGAGAGAGAGAAGGTGAGAGAGAGTGGGGGGAAAGATAATGAGAGAGATACTTCATTCGTGTTGTGGGTAATAGATACGTCTCGGGAATCAAAATCGCTGCACTAAATTTGACTTCCGGCTTAGACTTATTTTGACATGAATGTACCACCAGAATGTTTTTCTATCTCCAAATATTCTGACCTACAATGTAAAATATATGGAGATTTATGAGAACGAATACATACACTTGGATAAGTCAATATGTAAGTATTAAGCTTCCGCGTTTTAAATATAGAAATAATGAAAAGTAAACATCAATAATAAAAACATAATGTGACCAAACAATTAATACAATATTTGTTCTTGCCAATTGTTTTCAAATAGTGTCCAAAGTTTGCCTATTCTAGGATTTTGCTGTAATTTCGTCAACTGTTGAGGCGAAAATTCTCCAAAACGTCATTTAATCACGCCTTTAGTCTTTCTTGCTAGGATTTCATCTCTGCATTAAATCCTTTGTGATCACCGATGAATAAGGATCTCTAAGATCAAGAAATAATGTAGGTGCTTCTGACACATCTATTATACGTTTAATGTAAATGTGTTATTGATGATATTACATTAGAAATGCATTGGAAATCAGAAATGGATTGACCGTTGTTTGGAATTAATGCAGGCGTTACTGACAGAATTGAATCTTATATGTATAATGGAAATGCAATGACAATGGTTTTTAGAACAACATTTGAAATCCGGAAGAAAGGTATTGCCAGTGATAAGGAATTAAGACAAGTATTGCTGATGGAATAGCGTATAGTATAAATAATATAAATGCACCAAGAAGAATATTCCTTTATAGTTGTTCATTTCTTTTCATACGCTTAGAAATGAAGCCTGATATTTGTGTTTTAAATTTCGACACGGTTTGCTGTTTTTACTTGAATTGAAACATTCACACTCTTGGCTTTTATTCAGGTATATAGAGACTGCTAGTTATTATATGTAAATGTGTAGTTATATTATCCACGGTGTAAGCACTGATTGTTAATATACATTTAATTCCATTTCTTCGTACACAGTGATGTGCCAAAATACAAAGGATGAGTGCTTAGTATTGCGAGGCACCCTCTAGCCTGTCAAGGTGTATTAACTTGACATTGCATCAATTCCACCAGTGGACAGATCTCTTCCGGGGTGATGTTGATCAACCAAGTCCCAATTGTTCTTCATGCCTCCCTGGTGGTTATAGATCATACATTTGAAAAGAACCCTCCACTGCGGCCAATAAATGCTTGATAGCACTCAGTCTGGCGGAAGTAGTGGCTAAATCATTAGCTGGAAGTCTACATCATGCTTCCCAAATCAGCCGCGGACAACATGTTGCGTGAGGACCCAATGTTTTGTCCAACTGGAATATTCCATTAATTGTAAGTGTTGATAGGGGATCACGAAGTAATTTGATCGAACCTACTGCAACAATGAATCTTTAATCATTTCATAATCTTTATTACTGAGCTACCTGTCAACACACAGGCTTATTTACGTAAATATTCGTACTTCTCTGTCGATTAATGTAAGATCTTTGACCTTACCTATGATTCCGGAAGTTCTGCTTTGGAGAGTATCCGTAGATTTCCCGAAAGAGGTTTATTTGTATTTATGCAGCGTTGCAGAGTTTCTTATCTAGTAGAAAATATAACAACGTCTTCGATGCTTGAAATGTCATTTAAAGGCAAGAATCGAGCGGAAATGTCTCTGTGTGTATGCTTTTGTGTGTCTGTGTGAGTGAGAGAGAACGAGAAAGAATTGGAGAGAGGGAGTAAAGTATTTAAAAGTAAACAATAAAATGGTTAGTAAGTTATTTTTCCGATCCCCTATTACAAATATAGTATATTCTTTCTTGTTTATATGCGCCCTATTTGGGGCCTATACTAATCGATTTATAGTAATTAATTATTACCGAGACACCAAGCTTTACTATTATTCACTAGTACCAAAGTAGAATAAACAGAAAAATAAATACCACTATGGATTGATTTCTATCTTCATTGATTACTGTCTGTAATGACATTTTGCCAGACTTTCGTATAACTAATTAATAAGACCGTCCATCAGGATGCCTCCAAATGTCACCATAGGGGTTTCAGTTACACATATATTAGGAATCATAAGGCAATGTATTCTCGAAGATTCTATCTGACATGGAATAATTATGCCCCAACAGAAGTGTAATACTATTTGTCGTTGCCACGGTAAAACAGAAGAAAATTTTGTTAAAACATATGAAAGTGTTATGTATTGAGAAATATTTAAACGAGAAGGGTTAATACCGAAAACCCGTGGGGGAAAATTGAGGATTTAATTCACACATAAACGTCATGAATGGTATGTTGAGCAGTTCTAAAAATGGAAAAGTGACCCAGACTTAGGGGGTAATGTTGATTGACACACAGCTGCAAATGCAAGCTGTAAAGAGAAAACTTCATTTTTTTTGTAAACAACGAATTTGGACTTGATTCCGCTAGTAGAAACTAGAGTTGAAATAACAGTAGGGAGTGGATAAGCCACCCACGCTCACTAAGGAGATTTAGTAAAAAGTAATAATAAGAGAGAGTGGAAGAAGCGAATTCCCCAGAATTATAGAATTCCCTAGTTTGGGCGAATGTCCATAAATATGAATGCGCGAAGCGAAGTCAGTAAATGAGAGGAGGGAAGCAGAAGAGATGAGACAGAGACTGGTCGTGATATACCCCACGTCATTGCCTGCCGAAGACGACCACACCGACTTCAGCCTTGTGCCGAACTTTGCCAAAACAACAACACAAACTTTACCAAGTCAATAATAATGTCACTTCCGATTTATATGTGGGTTGTGCTGATAATTAAATCGATGTGAACTCTAATATAAGCCAATTATTGTACGAAGGACTGATATAAAAAACAGTATTTACTTTTTGTTCAATTTATTCGAGTGTTATTATTTCCTGTACGTCTTCATCCGGCTTGGACCAGCCTGAAACGAAGATAACTGCGACGATTGGGTCTTGGCTGTCTTATGATCAAACTTAAATCACAACGTGGGATAAGGTTAGCTCTGGATTGAAGCGGTCACTTCAGCGACCAATTGCGGTGTTAGAAATCGTGGACGTCCGGGAAGGTGCTGTACGATTACAGAAGGATAATCTGTATGACACCATTTCTGTTCAATGATACAAAAATGGTCTCTTAGATTCTGCCATTGATTACATCTAACATTCTTCTCCCGATATCTTTGTAGCAACCCTTGTAGTGATGGCTTCCAAGTGTTATGATTTGCATAGGGCAGCACGTAATTTAGCCCAAGGTTCACATAAGGTTTTGAATTCAGAGTTCTACTCATCCTAAACTGATTGCTAACAACGACTTGAAAGTCCATTCTACCCTGAAAATGAACCCTTAGAAAGGTGGGGATATGGATTCTTACCTTTACGAAATGTATTGCATGTAAGTCAATGTAATGAACTGCACTGGAATTCGAACTCGGCTCTTCACATCATGAGTCCCTATCCATTACACCATCCGCACATATACTCACTAAATAATAAATAGAAAATATATGATGAAAGACAAAAGTAACATAAGCAAAGATAGGTGAATAGGTGAACAAAAGAAGTAAAAATAGAATGTAAGAACAGACAAGATGACGGCACGAATTAAATAAACAAGACGTGAATGTAACTCAGCAAGAAATTGCAATTTCTACAAAGACGAAATTCAAAAGGAAACTGGGATTTAAATCAATGTTCCAAAATAAAGAGAGGAGAGAAGCATTCAAGGAAAAATTTATCTTTTGCCACAGACAAAATAGTTTCCTGCTAAATAAACAACACAGTATTTCACGTCTTTGTCTAATCAAATGTTCATTTTCAAAACCTATTTCATAGTTCCATTTCATTTCTGTATTTACCAGAATTCTTAGAATTATTTCTATAATTACCAGAATCATTTCTATAATTAACAGAATTATTAGAATCGTTTCTATAATTACCAGAATCATTCTATAATTACCAGAATTATTAGAATCATTGCTATAATTACCAGAATCATTTCTATAATTACCAGAATTATTAGAATCATTTCTATAATTACCAAAATTGTGTAATAACACCCCGTCAATTTTTTTCCATAAATTTGTCGAATGATAAATTTCAATAAACCCTAATTCTCTTTACCGCCCACAATATTCCTCAAAGACATATTCGTGCTAATATTTCTACACGTTGTACGTGCTAACTTATAAAAACTTGATCGAAAATATAATAATTTTATTTTCGTGAAAAATATGAAATATATATTCAGCAATCTATACTCTTCACGAATAACTTGGGAAAATACAGTAGGCAGTCATTAGAATATGACTAAATCGTATGGCAAGGAGGAAAAACACAGAGAAGGACGGGGATCAGGATCAAGGCATTAGAAGATGTCGATTGACATTACATTTGAATATTTGAAGGTTAGTGAATGAAGTAAGGATGGTAAATAAGAATTCGTTGTTTTAGTGTAAGGAAATATAGTGGTACGTTTGGGTCAGTGTTTGGGACTAGCTAAGTTTAATGTTAAGACAGAAGACCGTCCTTTTCCCCATTTTTGGCCTTGTGCCACATTTTGTATTTGTGCAAATAAATAATACTCTTCTTTATGGCTACTAGGTCCCACCCTTTTACTATTGAAATTGTTAAATAAAACCGTACATTCTATTTTAATAGTACCTTTTCTTGCACTTTTCACTTGTTGCTGTGATGAGGGTCTGGCAAGACATAACATTTAGCAGTTGTGATAATAGCATTCAATAGTCAGCTAGAAAAATAACAATTATCAAGGACTATTTATCATGAATGGATCCGTTCATTCATGATATCCCATAGAGCTATTTACCTTCTGACCAGAAAATTGGGATCTATCTTGAGGCTCTTTAATGCTTCCTTCATCGTTTCCCTGCTAACACAAATCTTCGTGTTCCTACACCAGTGATCAGCAGGGAGATCGTCCTTATCTTTACGGCATCAATTGCCCCTGGAAAAGTAAAGAACTCATTCCGTTTAATGTAGGACTCATATATTTCTTTTAGAGCTTTATAATATTTGGCATCCTTTTGGCAGTTTTTTTTTGTGGTGACGTTTTGTCTGCGTTCACCGTCTCCATTTTCACCGCTTATGATAGGGCCAGCTTACCACGGCCAAATAAATGTAAAAGTTCACCTTATAATTTCCACCGTTTTGTCCGCAAACGGAATAAAGTCTTGCAACGTCGTAGTCGTGGGCAGGTAAAAAAAAGAAAAAAACTATAAATAAAAACTAAAACTTGGCGTGGAAACGTTAAAATAAAACGAAATAAACGTCAACAACAAAATAAAATGAATTTCACACAAAAAAGAAAATTAAAAGTTTGGCTAACAAAAAAAAAAAAAAAGAAAAAAAGAAAGGAGACACAAAAAAAAAAACACGGAAAACGTTTTAAAATAAAAAAAGAAAAATCAAAGCAATAAACTGAAAATCAAAACTTCACACAATTTCACGGATAACAGAAAGAAAATGAAGAATAAAACGATGAACAACGTCAACTGACCGTCATTCAAAAATCCTCGTTAGGCAAAACTTAGCTGGGCTAGAAAAAAAAAAAACACTTATCAATTGCTTAGCAAATGTATTAGGTTGGTGCAAAAATGATGACGTAATAATGTCATTTTTTGCCGTTAAAAAATACATCAAAAAACGACATTATTACGTCATTATTTTTGCACCAACCTAATAACGTAATACCAACTGCATCAAATACCAAATCTTGCAATGGTATTATCTTCTTTCCTTTCGACATTTATCCAGGATTACTTACCCTGAATTCAATTTTTATTCCATCAAAATGTTCAGCCAAACAAATAAGTTTCCTGCGTGATATTGTAGAGAAACCTTGTCACAGATTTTATGAACGAGAAGTATTCACTTTTTTTCTGATTTTTAGAGATTTCAATAAAATATCACCAAAAAAATTAAAGTCATCTAATTTAAAAAATTCTAAAGTCAAAACTGATAATATACTCACACTGGATAATTTAAAATCATTCCGAAATCTGTTATATAATTACCGACATATAACAACATTCAACTTTCCTGATGAGAATATCATAATAAATCATAATGTTTTTCCTCATCTTTGTACTGACAACATTAATATTCACTTTTAAAATGTTTCCCTTATTATCAATTTTAAAGTTACTAAGATAACGAATTGCTTCATTGATTTGTGACCAGAGCTAAAACGTTAATATTCGACTTTTTGAAAGAGAATTTTTTTTTTTGTATATATCTCAGCATGGTAACATTCAAATCTCACGTTTTCATTAAAACATTGGAATACTTCCAGTGAAAAAATAAAAAAGATAAAAAAATTGAATGAACAGATGATTTTTTTAATTTATAGCATGTTACTACTGAGAAAAATCCTGTTGATCAATATTCACGTACAGTGTTTCAAAAGTGGAGTTTATTTCTCTCTATAATCATTTATTTTTCTGAAAAGAGTTGCGAGTTCTACACACGCCTTTACAATTTTCTTTTTCCTATAAACTCTCAATTCCTTATTTTGTACATTTAATTTTTGATATTAACACCGTGAAATCATTCTTTAATAAGTATAATTTTACATTAATTTCGCAGTGAAAAAAGTTTTGATTTTATGTCTTTTATTTATTTACGAATGACAGAAAAATTCAACGGACTTTATAAAAATAATAGCTGTTTGTTCCGTTAAAGAAAAATAATTATTCATAAAAAATAATTTTATTCTTAGTAAATCGTCATGATTAAAGACAAAGAGCACAGAGAAAACTATTAAATTTATATTAACTTTTTATGGGATAAAATTCTTAATGTAACTTATGAATTTCGCGCTGAAAAAAATGTGTTTAAAGAAAAAATATTGCACGTTCAAATAAAATAAATAAACATTGCTTACTTCTGTATCTTGAATAATAAACTTATTCAAAGCGAAAAAGTAAGCATTTCTTTCAAAAAATGAATTTCTTAATCAAATTCCAACAACGAACTTTCGCGTGTGACCTGCTGGCCCACAGTCGCTGAAGAGCTAGATGCGCTTTACAGGCCTATATTAAAAATCGCCTTGATATATACTCTCCTGTCGATTCTGACTCATGAGCAATTACCATTTTAGTTAAGAACGAACCGTTAAACTACCGACATATATTCTTACTTTATGACTGTAAAAGCGTGCGTAGAACTCGCCACTCTTTACAGAAAAATAAATGATTATAAAGAGAAATAATGCAGAGTGTGCCATGAATTATCTGAATAACATACTTCACGACTGATTGTCACTGAGTTAATCTCTGGAAAAGACTTTTCCTTATCTTAAACTCGTTGTTATCTACAAGGTGACTATCAAAATTTACCCTCAGTTGAATTCATACATTTTGTGAACCAAATATCAAAAGTATTATTATTTGAACACTTCCATTATAAATTGTCAGCATATGTTATGATAATGGAAAACCGTCTGAATTAAGTAGTTAATTTATCACGCTATTAAAAAAAGGACTATTTGGAAGGAAACTCGCATCAATACAAGAAAGACCAATAACAGTGAACCTTTTTATCTTATGAAAAAAAAAGATTTTATGAATTTCAACTGACTGTTACGTCAACAGTTCAGTCAATGAAAACAGAATATCTCTTATATGGAAAGGCAAATTTCACTATTACGACCATCGTGAATGGGTTTGGTTTGTTTTACGGCATATCAACCTCAATGGGTTATTTAATGCCGACAAGATTTTTATTGCTGGTAATATTTGTTTTTATCTATCTATCTATCTATCTATCTATCTATCTATCTATCTATCTATCTATCTATCTGTTTGGTTTGTTTTGTTCTACGGCATATTAGCCTCAATGGGTTATTTAATGCTGACAAGATTTTTATTGCTGGTAATATTTTTTTTTATCTATCTATCTATCTATCTATCTATTGGTTTGGTTTGTTTTGTTCTACAGCATGTCAGCCTCAATGGGTTATTTAATGCCGACAAGATTTTTATTGCTGGTAATACTTTTTCTTCAAAACCTATTAGGGTTTAGTTCGACATTCCAGCTAACTGAAGAAGGCCGGAGCGTACAACGGCCGAAACGTTGCGATAAAAATGGCAACAAAAATGATGGCAATAATCCAAATAATGTAAATAGTGTACATATTACCTCAACTCAGAAATATAGACAGGTATTTACCCTGGTTACCCCACTGAAACAGGATGTGACATAAGGTCGAGTTTATTGTAGGGAAAACCAATCGAATACAATCGGGGGGCAGGGACAAAAATTCCCCGAGCCCCTGTGACCGTCAGTTGAGCTGGCCTCGGTGGCGAGCACCGATCCCACTCTTTAGTGCCATAAGATGGTTCAGTCTCGGACAGCTGTTCTCCAGGGCTGGGCACCTCGCAGTGTGATTTTCCTCAGTTGCGCCCCTGTCCACCGACGGAGCCGCAAATGAGTCGCACTTTGCCCGAAGACATAAAGGCAACTGAGAGATGATAAACCCTACTCAGTATGTGCCAGACAAGTACAGATTTGATGTATGTTAAAATAGGTGGGTTTTCTGCGGCTATGTGAACACACGCTGGATTACTGTTAGTAGCTGGGACATGACAAGAGAATAGTGTATTCTAAATAATGTTTCGTCTATTTCTTTTAGCAAACACCGCATTATCCAAGTTCCTACAGTTTAGATTTGGCTCTGCTGAGATCTGGCTTCTTCTAAAACTAAAATGGTCGTTAAGAGGAATTGATATTACAAACCTTGGAAGAATTAAAATCAACGTGGAGACAACTGTCGGTAACCCAAAAAGAGTATTTTAACAGTGTTTTACTAAGGGAAAGAGACGCTGAGATAAATGTGTTTAGTCGCTAAGGGAATATTTTAAAATGACTAACACGCAGTTACTTTAGCTCAAGTATTTTCTGTTGTTACTAGTTAGCTGGAGACTTTTTGGCACGACCTTGTACAATGAGCTTTTAGCCTTGCGTGGTAGTCGCATTTTACGAGATGGAACAGCCTTGCGCATTTCTATACATAAGTAACTGAGTAAGATGTCTTTATAAAAGCGTTGAGAGTATTCAAGTCCGTGTGCATGTTCACCAACTAATATACACGCCCAACAAAATGATTTCAACCACTCAATGCATCAGTCATATGCGTTATTGTTTCCGTTGACCAGAAATGCATTTGCGGAAATTTCGGAGTTCATTCTTGCTCGAACATTATTTTTGAGTATGTCCGAGGATTTCGTACTGTAAAGCTCTTGTTGAAAGCCCAAGAGGTAAGACAAGTAGTAGCATGTCACGCCACGAACTGATAATATTTCCTCGAGAGTACTTAACGTTATTGTTCCATTTTCAGGGTGAAGTAAACGTGTGCATTTTACCCTAGAAGAATTTTGGCGTTTGCTGCCAAATGTTTCCGTTTCTTTTTTGTTTTTCGTATATATTTTTTTATTTCTTTACTTTTCTTCTTTTTGTTCTTTCCTCTTTTTTTTCCGTTTTATTTATTTTCTTTTTATTTTCCACTTTGTCGTTTTTCTATTTTATAAATTAAAATATTTTTTTCTTTCTTTCTTTCTTTTTTTCTTTCTTGTTTCTACATCTCTTTCATGCTTTCATTATTTTCATTATCCCTTCTCTTTTACTCCTATTTTTCTTCTTTTTTTTTTCCTTATTTATTCATTCTTTCGTTCCATGTCTCTCTGTTTTACTTTGTTCTTTTCTTATCTTTCCTTTTTATCTTCCGTTCAATTCGTTTACTCTTCACTTTGTATCCTCTCTTTCATTTTTCATTCATTTCTTTCTTTCTTTCTTTCTTTCTTTACAAGATTTTCAATTTTTTTCATTCTACCTTTTTATGTTTTCCAATTATTCTATCTTTTTGATTTCCATTTTTTCGTTTTCTTCTTTTCTGTTTTGGCAAATATATTTTTCTTTCTTTCGATGTTATGTTTTTCCTTTCCTCCTGTATAATTCTTTCTTTCTTTCTTTCTTTCTTTCTTTCTTTCATTCTTTCTTTCTTTCTTTCACTTAAATAATTACTCATTTTCCTTTTATATTATTGTATTCATTCTGTAAATATTTCTCTCCCCTTTGATACGCTATGCAAAACTCTTGCACCCTGTCTCTCTCTCGCTCTCTCTCTTTCTCTTTCTCTCTCTCTCTGTATATATATATATATATATATATATATATATATATATATATATATATATATATATATATATGACATAATATAATAATGGTAGCTACTAATACTAGTAGTTAATAAATGTAAAATTATATAACTATATTAAATTTAACAGAATTTCTGCTTATAGCGCGATAAAAAATAAACGGGAGCAACAAATATTATTAAATTAGATATAATAGCATTCAATGCTTAATATATAGGTATATAAAAATATATATAGGCAATTAAAACCTTGTTCTCTGAAGATCGTTTCCTGTAACAAAATTGATAGTGCCTCAGTTTGCTCTATTTAGCATATTAAGCACTTTGCTTAGTTATTTTTACTTTACTCGTGCGGGAGTTTTTTTTTCTTTGGACTCTGAACTTTCATTCTAGACGATTATTTTCGCCGGAAGTACATGTTCTTAGTTCTTTCTTTTTTTACCCTTTTTTCCCCTTGTGTGTTAGTTTGTTCATTTACAAGCTAAAACACCTAAGGATTTGCCGGACGAGTATAGCTGCTTACATTTATTTATTTTTATTATATATATATATATATATATATATATATATATATATATATGTATGTATGTATGTGTGTGTGTGTGTGTTTGTGTGTGTATGTATGCTTGGAAGTAAATTCATGTCAAAATAAGTCTTACGCAAATTCAAATTTAATCCAGCGATTTTTTCCATAGATCGTATTAATTACCCCAATGTGACTGCAGTACCTCCCTCTTTCATTCTTTATTTCTCTCTCCTCTCTCTTTCTCTCTCTCTAGACAGACAAAAACACACACACATATATACATATATATATATATATATATATACATATATATGCGTGTGTGTGCTTGCGCATGTGTGTAGATATATACAGTGCGTTCTGCTTGATTATGCAAAGTAATGTTTTCATCTTACGTGTCAATAAATTCTGTTTTTTTCAGTCTTTCTGATTCTTGCAGATTAAATTATATTTTCAGACAAGAGAATATGATCAATGAAAAAAAAGTTGTATAGTAACAGGGTTCTTTTTCTCAAAGTATGTAAAAGGGCACAGTTTCAAGTGTTCGGTCTGATTAAGCAATCACCGTATAAATCCTTAATATGGGTAAGAAAAAAAGGGTTTTACTGAAAACGATCATGCTGAAATTACTCGCATGCTTGGAAGTGGTCTGTCAACGTTAGAAATTTCAAAAAAAGTTACATAGAGACCATCGTACAATCAAAGCATTTGTCTTAGGCAGCAAATCATGCAGAAAGACACCTAAACGATCGCATTTGCGAAAGTTAACTGCCAGAAATCTTCGTAAAATTAAATATGAAGTCTCGAAGAAACCGCATGAAACTAGTAAAAAAAATATTTGAAAGCACTGGAGTGCCCAAAGTTGGTAAAACTACCCGTTCTGAGGTCCTCAAGACCTTGCCAAAGTGAAGAGTCCCATCAAGAAGCCCCCATTGAGCAAAGCAAACAAGATGACCAGATTTGAATGGTCACACAGTTACATGAAGATCGATTTTAGCAATGTGATTTTCACCGGCGAGTGCCCTGCTACCCTTGATGGGCCTGATGGGTGGTCATCTGGATGGGTGTTAAATGGTCGACCGACAGGAGTACGCATTCGTCGACAACAGGGTGGCGGAGGTGTGATGTTTTGGGCTGGGATCAGTGGAAATGAACTAATAGGCCCACAGAAAGTAGCCAAAGGGCTTAAGCTAAATTCAAATGCATATTGTAGGCTTTTGGAAGATGCCTTTCTGCCCTGACTTGATGAACAACCAATTCAGAAAAGAAGATCGTTGATATTTCAGCAGGATAATGCTCCAGCGCATAGATCAAGAAGCACCACCAATTGGCTATCAGACCATGGTTTCAAAGGGTAAAATTTAATGGTATGGCCTCCAAACAGCCCTGATTTAAATCCAATAGAAAATTTGTGGTCTACAGACAAGAGGCGGACTAATGCTGAAAACAAGCAATTCACCAGCTTAGAAGTCCTGTGGAAAGCAATTGTTAGTGCTTGCCGATCAATCAAACCTTCTGAAATTGAAACATTGACGTCAGCAGTGGACAGACGCCTCATAACGGTTTTGAAGAATGGAGGATGTCATGTTTGTTCGTAGCCGCATTAACAGACTTGTTTTGTTTTGTTTAACATGCTATACATATGTATTATGTAATGTAGGACTTAGAACACACGATGTATTGTCATATGCGCCACAATTCAATTAATAAAATTTAGTATAAAATGTGTTTTTCTTGTTTTATTTTCCATTTGCATAATGAAAGTGAACACTAAATTAGGGCTTAAGTTCATAAATCATTAAAAAGAAACACGTTTTGTATATTTCGACAACTTAAATGATTGACAAAATAATAAAATAGTATCAACAACGCTTCAGCTTCTATTCTTCAGAATAAATTGCTTAACTTGAATATTTTTAGGTAAAAATTAACTTTGAATAATCAAGCAGAACGCACTGTATGTGTCTGTGCATCAGTTAATGTTGACCTTGAAATCAAGCCGTACAATCCATGATGACCATGAATTATTTTGAGTGATATCTGAGAAAATAATAAAATCAATAAATAATGACATATTTAAAACTTAATTAATTCAATTCTTAGTTTCGTTTTGGCAACTCCATCGCTCATCTTGTAGAAAACATCAACATCACATTCAACCTTCATCTTCTTCAAACGGAAGAAGCTGGTTCCCCCACTGCTCTTTTGTTTTATTGTTAATAGCTTTCTCGCTCACACACCCTCAACACCACAACGGCATTCTCTGCGCCCGCGCATACAACTTTCACAAGAGCCGTCTACGACAATAGAGGCACTATTCTCTTGCATTACACTATTTCATTATTTATCCTAAGAAATGAAGGAATAGGACGTTTTAAAAAACCATCATGTGTGCAAGGAGGATAGTAAAATACTTTTATAACCTAGAAAGGATTACTGAATGAGGAATAAGCAAAATGGCGTTTGGAAATGAAATGGTAATTTTCCAAAAAATACAGTACTCATCAGCGGCTTGAAGTAGGTAAACCACTGCTAGTGGTGGACTACTTAGACTGCATATTTCGATATTTACTCTCCCCCCACGTCGTGAGATACGACACAAGGCCAGATTTAATGTGAAGAAATCCGACCCAGTGGACTCGGGAAAATGTTTCCCATATACCTCGCATACGCAGGATCGGGTATCTGTCTACCTCCCCGGGCGTGATTCTGTGCTTCAGCATAGCCTCATATGGATCCCTCTCTGCCCAAAGGCAGAGAGTTCGATACAGCAAGAGCTTCCCACCCTGACACCTCACGCTGCCAGTTTAGAACGCATATTGTTATTTATTGTATACAAGTATACAATTGTGGTACAACGTCGAAAAGGTGGAATGAGTTGAAGCTGGTCTTCATTGAATATCTTATATCTATCTAATCCGATTCATGACCCATTCACTCATTAGAATTCGCACATTCACCACAAGAACTCATCCGTCACCAAACAAACCTACATATACCATAATGCCGCATACTCTCAGGAAACCTAAAAAACGCCCCCCATGACATAATTTAATGATTAGTCAGAATGTTGCGATATTTACCTGCTTTCCCACGAGGTAGGATGGGACACAAGGTCAAATTTAATGTTGGAAAATACGAGCCCATGAGATCGGGCAAAGATTTCCTGTAAACCCCGCATACGCGTGATCGGGTATCTACCTCCCTGGACGAGACTCTGCCTTTCCGCATAGGCCCGTTCGGGTTCCTCTCCGTCCAAAAGCAGAGAGTTCGTCACGGCAAGAGCTTCCCACGCTGCTAGCTCACGCTGCTAGCTTAGACAGCATATTACCCCCACTTACGCATAGCCCCGTTCGGGTTCGTCTCCGTCCAAAAGCAGAGATTTCGACACGGCAAGAGCTTCCCACGCTGACAGCTCACACGGCTAGCGTAGACAGCATATTACCCCCACTTACAATAATGTCCAATGGAGGATTGAGACATGACCATTAGTGTTCGTAGGTAAGGTATATAACAAATACCATTTTGAAAAAATAGCAGAACAGGGATTGAGAGGAGAAGAGATAGATCCGTTTACCCCGAATTTAAATAACCATTCTTAAGTGATTCTCATCGTATTCCACCGACATGAAGGAAGCCACTTTACTAAATTTTCAATTCTAGGGACAATACTCATCTATTTTACATATCCTCGTAATATTCGCTTCCTGCTTCCTTCTTTTTTTCTTAACACGTAACTCAACCCATTCAGTAACTGCCTACCTTGAGTGGCTCTTGAGCCTTTTATTACGCAAACCTTAGTTTTAAAAATAGCATTACCAGTAGTCCCATGTGGCTGAAGAGGTCAGTCCGTTATTTGCCTAAGAATCAGTCAGATTAGAGTAGGAATGAATTCCATTTGAGATATTCGTTCGGCAGCCAATAGCAACATTTTTCTGATCTAAGAGCACTGAATCAAATTAAGAGATTATGTCAGTTTCCCTCCGTTCGCATTTCTTAAATTTCTTTCCTTCTTTTTGAATTACACTAGGCCTTATCTTGTTGCTCTGTCTCTTCGCTGAAACGCTTGCTAGCGTTTCGACCCCACCAACACGTCTCATTCAGTCAGAATGTTTGCTTCCTTTCTTGCTCTTCTCTACTTCTTTTCATATGATGAAATCTTAAATAAAGCCAATCTAAAAGCCAGATCTCTTTGTCACTAGTCTATTCTGCACGTCCGTCATTTTCCAAGGTGCTTATACCATTATTTAAATTGATAAACTTGACAGAATACTTTAAATTTCGCGAATGCATATATATTGGATCAGAAGCTCTTGGAATGGGGTTTCTTTGAATAGGGAGATTAATATAATGCAAAATAAATGAACCATTAATTGATTCGAAGGAACAAATTTTATCTCGTTGGATCGACGCAAAACTTTCACCTGGAATCAAGAAAAGGCACGACACATATTTTTTTTAACTGAAATTACGTTGTATTTGAGCGGTTACAAGTACCGCAAAGAAAGGAGAAAGAAAAAGATGTAGCAGTGCCTTTTCATTGGTCCGTCAATTGACAAATCCGCAATTAGCAAAAGGTCAAGATTTCCTTCTAAAAAGGAGTTCTTTCCTCCAAAGCTTTCAGTCTGAACTTTCACATGAGTCTGCAAATCTCTCTCAGTTACTTCACCCTCTCCATCACTGACAACTAGCCGGTAAAATTGACCCACTGTCGACAATAAAATTATCTAATAGTGACAATATGCGTTGCGTTATTTAATACCGCGGAAACCTTTCCTCTGATGAAAATACGACGGATTTCATTTTCAGTAAGATAGTGCGTCTTTGGCGTATTGACCTGAAGACAGCTGTGGAGACTATCGTACCGCCGACCAACGCGGCCAACTAAGGAACAACAACTGTGATCACCAAACACTATTTCGAACCAGTTAATTAAATAAAATACCTTAACTATGTCAAGTACTGTTTCAGTTAGTGAGTTTAGCTTAGTTCTGACACATGGCGACAAGAATAGGATGACAACGAAGATTAAATTACTAAGTAACAATCAGCTTAGCTCACAAGCTATTAGTGAACGCGAGACGCCTAGGCCTGTTATAATATAAGAGGCACGTATCAGGTAAACTTCATTTCGAGTAGATGCAGTTGCATATTTCATTTCAGGTTTTCTGTATTGGTGAAATCAATATCATGGGAACTCAATACAGCTTTCGTGGTAATTACATATTTACGTAATGAGCAGGCCTGTTTCCTAGTAAATGCAGTTTTTTTTTAATGTTTCATCTTTGCTGGAGTACTAAAATAATTGTACATGTTCCTCTAGTTCTACTATAGTGCTAGTCAGTTGTCCATGTCACGCATCGAAGCAGCTGCACATCTATTAAAAGAATCAATAATGAAATTAGAAAGATCCCTATCGGTTCATGCAAAATCTTTACTAAAATTACACAAGTTTGGTGAAACTTAAATTCACTTCAATATATCGATTGACAAAAGTTAAGTAAAGTAGAATCCCAGACAACCGGACTAAAAGAAGGCCTTCCGGATATGAGGAATTGGTTACAAAGTTCGAATATAAGGGGTTATATTTAGATTAAAATAAAAGAACTGGAATCAGGTTTGACATTTAATTTCAATGTTTTATAGTAAACAAAATGAGCTAATGGTGAGTGAAATATAACGGATTTGATTTTAAAGGAAAAATAAATAAATTATGTAATGTTAATGAAATTCATTAAATTAAGTATGCCACGTATGTAAAACAAATAATGTAACGAGGATTTTTTAATCACTGTTGCATGATGATTCTTTCTCTTCTAATGTCATTCTCAACTTTTTCCGCATTTCGTTTTGCTTTTGTTCTTGGAATTTTTTAAAAGAAAGACGCTTTTTTTTTTAACTCTGCGTACGAAATTGCAATTGTCATAGCTGATTGCTGGCTTTCTTTCCATAAAACTGACAAACTTTTCAATAGCTTTCATCACAATCATGTTTTTTATTTCCTTGTTCATTGTGACAGTGTGAATGCTGGAGAATAGTTTCTTTGGAATATTTCATATACAATGTTGACATTCCTATTTTGAACTCAGCCATTAGTTACAAGATTTTACACCAGTCTAGTCTGTTGAAAATTTCCACTTTTTGCGATAACTCCAAAGTTGTTCTTTTCCTCTTATTTCCACCATCTTTTGCACCAATACAAGTCTTTAGGTTTGAATAAGCCTAAGCAATTATCCAAAGTAAATTTCCCGAAAAACATAAACTTCAAATCAGTTACATATCACCCAAATAGTGTCTGTCTTTATTTCTGAGATGAGGTATTATGTACACTATTTACATTATTTGGACTATTGTCCTCATCTTTGTCGCCATATTTATTACAACGTTTAGGCAGTAGAGAACTTGGAGAGGGGAATTAACAGGAGATAACTGATAACTGACGTCCATTAGACATGGCACGTGGAACTAGAACAGTCTACCCCAGTGAGAGAAATAAAGGGCCCAGTTCGACATTCCAACCACCTGAAGAAGGCTGGAGTGTACAACCGCCGAAACGTTGTAATAAATAAGGCGACAAAGATGAGGACGATAGTCCGAATAATGTAAAAAGTATATCACCCAAATTGATCAAATATACGCATCAAAATCATGTATGAATATGCGGGATTCCGGATATAAGCCACTACAAATATGTGGGATTCTGGATACGTATATTAAAAAAAAATGATAGAAAACAGACCAAAACTGCGGGGTACTAAAACCGTCAGAACCCGTTCTAAAAAAAATCTGGATCCCACCACTGGGTAGAATCATATGCACATGGAAATTTGGAGTAGATGCAATGTCTAATTTCGGATTGAAGTTTTAATTTTAGCACTCTATTAAAGGTAGGTAGATCACACTTTAAAAAAATAATGCTACATTTTAAGGCAGTTTGTCAAGCGTGAATTTGAAAAAATGGCATAAAAATTGTTTGCTTTTCCCTTTTCGAACGTGTGTCAGACAAGATTATTATTAAGTTTTTTATTTCTTTTTCTTGACTACTGTTCAACCAATACAAGGACCAAAGGCCACTCAAGCGAGAGATACACTGAATGAGATTGTTGCAAATAAAAACAGTTGACTAGAGACTAGAAGATATTAAGATTACAATGATCGGGAAAGTATACCGGCGAGAGTCTGTTACAAAAAGTAGCGGCTCTTAGGTAGAAGCTGTCCCAATGGAACGTCGTTTTTACCAATGTAATAAGAAAGGACAGAATATGATATGTCCATGTCTTTATAATTTTCATGGACTAAATTTTAAGTTAAATTCAGAAATTATTTTTTATCCACAAAGAAACTTCATTTTTTGCCTTAAGATTATTAATAGCCAAAACAAACTACAACTTATGAAAAGAAAGTGCTATATCTCATTTCATAGCCTAGGTAGTGAATTGCCAACTGCAGTTTTCTAATTATTAACACACATAAAAATTGCACAAAAATAGGTTTCTCAATTCAAATGTGAACGAAAAACGATTACAAAAAATACAAAAAACACACTCATTGGCTTAAGTGGAAGTCCCTGTTTTTCCTGGTTCTAACATTAATTACCGAAATTCCATAGGGAATAATGGAAACCTCAAAGACCTTTTAGAAAATAAGCACAAATTTAAACATGGCATGCTAAGATAAAGCAAGAGAGGTAAACATACAAGCAAAAGTACAGAAGCCCGCAAGAAGCCACACACTAATCGAAGTTTTACATCATTTGTTTTATTCCCCAATGCATTCTCCTCCAGGTTTTCAGTTTTCAATCATCTTGACAGTTTGTTGAACAATAGGACTTTCTAAAAGAAGCAGCTGCAGAAACAATTTACTGATTTCAAGAACAATGATTTTTACAGCATAAATAACATTATCGAGTGTTAAGTAACAGTGCAATCAGTCATCGGGAAAACTCCTTCCATTAAGCATATTTTTCTATCGCTTTCAATAATTTTGGTTTTAAAATGCTCTATTCAACTAAAAAAGCTATTTTCTGGATATTTAAATTCACAGTTCACCACAAAAGTTTATATATTCTCATGGCGTCCTGAAGAAGACCGAGCATACAACAGCCGAAACGTTGTGAATATGTGAATGAAGATGAGGATAACAGTCCGAATAATGTAAATTATCTAAATTAAGTTTATTTTTTATGCTAAAACGATGCTTAAGTGGTTCTTCTATATATCATAAGCTATCTGATATCTTCAACGCACGTGATGAGGGAAGAAAGGCTTTGAGTATGTTACCAGAATAATTCGCTTCTCAAAACCCAAGAACTGTAGCTTTGGACTCATAATGGTAATTGTCAGCGAAGCACTATCAAAACGTCTGTTGGTTTATTCTTTTATAGTATTTTCCAATTTTCGAATACGATTTAATACAGGCTCGACGTTGTGGATGAATTCTGTTCATATTTCATAGTTAATTATCTGTCTGTATTTTTTTTTCTGTTGTCCTCATTTTGTTATATTCACGACGTTTTGGCCTTTCTACGCTTCGGCCTTCTTCAGGTGATTGCAATTTCGAACTGAACCCTTTATTTCGTCCATCAGGATAGTTTGCTCTAATCCCACGTACCATGCCTCTTCCGGGTGTCTCAATTTCGGTCTCAGTTATTTCCCTTTAGTTACTCGACTCTACAAATGAGATATCCGTAAATGTAAATAGTGTTCATAGTTCATGTTTCTGTTTTTGTCCAATTATTTTTGATTATCTAACTCTTTATCAAATAGCCGGCGTTGCCAGCGTCTTAGAATAGATATTGTTGGTTATATCCTTGAATATTTTGAGAGCTGGGATTTGAATTAGTAACGCCGTGTGTTATACAGACAACAATGGAAAAAAATGTATGAAATGTACGTTCATAATATTATTATTTTGTAAAATTTTAAATAGTTTATAGACACATACGGTCTTTTTCTTTACTACAAAATTTGGATTTTTTCATTTATTCATTAATGAATTCTTAAATTCTGAATCTTTCTTTGCGAAAAGTGCCATGCAGTGCTATGATATTATGCCAATATTTGGTTTGTTTTAATAGTTATATGTTAACTGTGTTTTTTGCACGTGAATAACAACTTGTAGGTGCAATAGAAAAGAAAAACATTAAAAACTGGCAAGAGAAATGATTATCTTTAAGAATGTCACAAAAAAGAGATTTTTGAAAAAGAAAAATGGCTCTGAAGAAGTTGGTGTTCTGAATACAATCACATATAATAGAGAAATATCGTAAGTTCTTGCATAAGATGCCTTTAAGTGGCATATTTTACAACCAGGAAAGGTTAAGCTAAAAGCATAATTCATACAAGATAATGGTACTTCACGGTTTATAGAATTACATATTGTCTATATTCACGAAAAAGATTTCGAACAGCCCAAATTAACTGAATGAGTAGATAGATAGATAGATAGATAAATAGATCAAATGGATTTAGTTGTGTATAAGAGATGGAGATAGACAAAATGTGAAACTGAGATGTGTAAGAAAAGCCAAATATATAAATAATTATCTTTTAATACATAGGAATAGATATATAGATAGATAGATAGACATACATACATAGATAGATACAGACAGATAGATATATTAGTAGATAGACAGATAGATAGATAGATTGAGGAAGAATAGGATGATTAGATGCAGATAGTTGGATAGATATTCTGAAAGGTGAATATCTTTTCACCGACCGTTCTCTTCCCTGATATATACATACACAACCACACACCCACCCCCACACACACATACGCACACACGCATACACACACATACATATATATATATATATGTATCTTGAGAAAGAGAAATATGTTGAGGATCTGTGATTATGATTAGATAGATAATAAACAAAAGATAGACAGATAAAGAATTATTATATATATATATATATATATATATATATATATATATATATATATATATATAGATAGATAGATAGATAGATAGATAGATAGATCAAATGTGTGTTCTTGTATATAAGAGATGGAGAGAAAGTGAGAGAACTGATAGGAACAGAAAAATATATAATTATATTTTGATATATGTGGATAGATAGATAGATAGATAGATAGATAGATAGATAGATAGATAGGATGCAAAAGAATAGGATGATCAAATGGCGATAGTTGGATCGATTGATAATCTGAAAGCTGAATATCTCTTTACCGATGACTACCAACCTTTCTATTCCCTAAAGAATACGCCTTTCATAACTTCAGTGATTCTCCCCAGAAATCTATTCGATTGGCAATAATTCCTCTTTGCCCTTCGTCAGGGAGCTAATGTTGATGCCATTCCTGTTCTCGCCCGCGTGTCTGCTTCTCTTGACACGCTTATCCGATATCTGCACGTAAAGACCGCATAACTATAGCCTTAAATGCGACGTTTTATGTCTACCTTTTGACCCATGATGGAAATGGTACAAGTAAAAATCACGGAATTTTTCATTGAAACTCAGCCGATCGGAAATACCACAATAGAGCGAATGTTGGAAATCAAATGAATATTTCAAAAGCAAAATATAATATAAGCGAGTGGCCTCATAGTTGAGAGAGTTGTTCATTTCTCACTAGTGCGTGTGGTTGCTGATCGAACCCAAGGGAAAACAATGGATAGCCTACAGAAAAAAATTGATTCTCACATAGAAGTTTTCTTATTTCCTTTCATTCAAATACTCTTGGGTTGTATTAAATTAACATTGATTATAAACAAAATATGTTGCACCCGAAATAATAGTAATAATAATAATAATAATAATAATAATAATAATAATAATAATAATAATAATGGACTGCACAATACACAGAGACATAACAATGAAAGTTAATCGTCCAGACATCGTTATTAGAGACCGCAAACAAAAGACTTGCATCCTTGTTGATATGGTAGTCCCTGCAGGCAGCAATGTATCTTTGAAGATCTTCAAAAAGCTATCAAAATACAAGGACCTTGAAATGGAAATATCAAAAATATTACCCATCAATCCCTGCTGTACTTAGAGCCCTCGGATTGATTGGAAAATATTCCAGTAGATTCATTGAAAGGATTCCTGGCAGCCAATTCCTTGAAGAAATACAAAAAAAAATGTTCTCAACATGAACAGAGAGAGAGAGAGAGAGAAAGTGACAATTTTAGATCGCAATCAACCAGATAACGATCTGCTAAACTAACAGAAAAAAAAAACGATTTGCATTCATATCCAAGCCTCCTATCTATCTGACGTGAGAATTAAAAATAAATATTAGAAGATGGACAACTACAATGAAGTAAATTTTGAAATTTAAAAAAAAGGAAAACAAAGAAAGTAATTATAGTACCAGTGGTAATGGGAGCACTGGTTTGCTTTACAATAAAAATGAAAAAAATTCAAACACTTAATTGGGATTTGTAAATAGTGCCATTACAAAAATTATCCCGGCTCAGATCTCCGAGAGGAAAAAAACAAATGGTTACTTTATTTTCTTAAGTAACGAAAGGTGAAACAGAAATGTTATTCCCGGCAACCGTCATTAAAAAGGCGAAATAATAATAATAATAATAAGAAGAAGAAGAAGAAGAAGAAGAAGACGACGAAGAAGAACGACAAAAAATGTAAACCTCACACTAAAATCGTTTTATAACTTCAGTAGGCAGATTCGTCTTCATAGCGCTGCCTAAGAAAACCAGATGCATATGAATGAGAACTCCATCGGACAATTAGCTTGAGCGACATAACGGTACTTATCCGAATTCTGATGAATAAAGCACGTAGATTAACTAGAGCAGAAAGAAAAGAAGATAAGTGTGTTTTCGTTGAAGACACCGGAACAAGAAATGCAATATTTATTCTGGGAATGATATGTGTTGTAGCATACATACGTGCGATAATGGGTATGTACCCAACTCACATAAATACAGTAGTAACTACTGCTTTTTAGTCTGTTGTTTGAGATTCTTCTCTAGCTGTGCTGGTCAAACTCTCTGCTTCCGAGGAGTGGATCCACAGAGGATGATATGTCGAAGGGCAGAATCTAGTCTCGAGAAACAGCTACCCCACCCAGTTTTATCCGGCGTCTACGGGGAAATTTTGGCAGAGGCTACGGGCACATTTAATTCGGACGTGCCATATCTGACCACGTCAGGCGGTTGGTAGTTATCCCACAGTTAGAGATTTGTCTGTAGTAGTGCTGGTTAAACTCTCTACCTGCGGAAGAAGAAGATCCACAGACGAGGCTATATCAAAGGGCATAGTCACGTCTCGAGAAACAGCAACCCGACCCTGTTTTATATGGGCTTTACGAGGAATACGACTCGGATACCCCGCATTAAAATCGGCCTTCTATCACATTTGGCCGCGTGGGCAGTTAGTAGATATCCTACAGTTGGAGATTTTTCTACAGGTGTGATGGTCAACTGTATGCCTACAGGCAGAGAGGATCCCCAAACGAGGCTATGACGAAGGGTAGAGATTCGTCTTGGGAAAGAGCTACCTAACTTCGTTTTATACAGGGTCTCCGAGGAATTTTTGGCTGAGCCTACAGACTCGGATAGTCCACATTAAATTTGACCTTGTCCTACATCTGACCGCGTGGGGCGGTTGGTAGATATCCTAAAGTTGGAAATTCATTGTGGAATTCATTTGACCCACTTCTAACAGTTGTCTACTACTTCTACGCGCCGCTGGCGAATCGTATATGCGTCCGTGGCCTAAGTATTATCGTTCATTATGAAGCTTCGTGTGATTATTCTGTTCAGTAACCTACCCTAGGTTACAACAATCTGAAGGAGCAATACAAATGCAGAATTTTGCATACTTATCTTTTATAGATTTGAAAAAGTGTTTGATAATGTAGGTTACAAAGATTCCTTTAAACGTTTAGCGAATCTTGACCAATTTCCGAAATATATTAGAATAATTAAGTACTTATACAGGAAAAAATCACCTTGTATACGAATAGAAAAGGAGTTCAGTAAATGCACAAAACTAGAAACGGCTGTATGGCAAGTATGCGTCTTCTTACCTGAATTATTCAACTTTACAGTGAAGCCATATTGAGAGAATTAGTAGTCCTCCCAGGATTACTTATTGTCGAGCACAGTCATGAACAAGACAAGACATGCAGATGAAAATGTTGATAACAAACCATGAAAGGAAACAGGACTCCTTCAGAAGGTAGTGCGAAGAAAGCGAGAAGAAATGACTAACTATCAATTACAAGAAGACAGAATTCTCAGCAAAATAAACAGCACAGGTGGCGAATTAGAGATAAGGCAAGCGGGACGATGGGAAACCGAAATAACCTACTTAATGATCGTCTGTAAATGGTTGAACAGAAATTATGAGAGACAAAGCTTACTTAGAGTTGCAAATAACTGGATGTTGTGGGGCGCCACATTCTGAAGGGACACTGCACATAGAAGAATTATGAGATTTCGTTTTACTTCACTGAAGGAAAAGTAATATATTATAATATATATAATAAAATTATGAAGACTTCCATTAAATTTTGCATTAAATCTTGACCCTTGTAAAATAATTTGTCTTTGAATGAATTTCTAGGGAAAATCATAGCGATATTTTTACATCATACTCTCTTTCTAATATTTGCACTGTTTTGTGACCTCTGACATTTTATTTGGGATATCATATAATGGGTCTATTGTGGCAGCAATGTTTACGTTAATCTCTGACCAGTGACAAATCCATTCTTCCTGTCTTTTATGCATTTATATTATAAAAGCATATATTTATATTATACATATAATAACCATTTTCTCTTGATAGTGCTTGCATTATTTTCTGACTATACTCTTTTTACACACTAGATTCAAAATATATTAATGTCGATACCTTACGAATATTCCCAGCGTCTTTGGTTCGTACGCATGTATAGTTGCATCAATGTAAACATTAAAGTGAATTTCCACCTAAAGAACGAAATTTGTCAGACGAAAATTTTTCCACTTTCTCATACTTCTTCCCACTAAAATTGTTCTTGATATATAAAAGAATATACATATAAAAGTGGACATTGAAGACAACACAATGAGGCAACAGCCAGTTTTATGCTAAACGCAATCGTCAGGCATATGGCCTGAAGATCGCGTTTAGTATGAAACGGACTGTCGCTCCTGGGTGTTGACTTTATTGTCCACTTTTATATTTACATACGCTCTGTCCCTGATATTAAGCATTTTAAGCCGTAAATATATCATATTTTAAAACTATCTATATATATAGATATTCATCCACAGACAGAATATCAGTGTGGCTAGACATCCGGTTGCCTCTAGCTAGGATCGAAAACCAACTGAATTGGTGACAGTCGGAGATTCTACCACTAAGCCGTCGGCGCACGGCAGGGATGTAGGTGGATTTTTAGCGTATTTATTTTTAGAAACACGCCCAGTGACCGACAGCTTATTTTATTGGGGCATATGTAGGTACAATTTTCCTTCCCATTCCTTTACCTAGTGTTTGGATATAGTGGTTGTTGTCAAATTTAAGTGTTATGGCTTAGAATTACCTCTATACAATCGATAATGAATTCCTTACTAAATCTGGAATGTAGTGCTTCTAGATGTTTTTTTAATCTAGAATGAGATTGCCTAATTAATGGCGTATGTTGCTATGTAGGCTACTGATGTCAAAAGTATCTATAAGTTTTCCTGATCAAATTTATGGGGCATGGAGCTGAGGAAGTGAATATCGACTTTGATGTATTTTTTAAAATCCTTAGTAAATGGTTGTAGTATTGGGTCTATTAGGTTACTGAGTGTGCTAGTTGGACAGGATACTCTGGATCTGAATGTAAGGTCAATGGGGTTTGGAATATAAATGTATTTAGATTTTTGTGTCTGGATAGCTGCTTTTATGACACTCGATTTGTGAATGTTTGGCAGTCCGTAGAAATTGTTTTTGCTGCAAAGTCTATTACGAAATCCTTTTTCTTTTTTTTAATATTTTATTGTGTCGTGCAGAATTTTGTAATTTTTTATATAATATTTTTGTCTATGTTGATGTCGATTGACATTTACTTGCTCTTATTCCCTATTTCTTCTAAAATTTTTGTCTAGAGTATATTTTGTCCATGATCACTATAGCGTTGCTTTATCTGCTTCATTTATAATTACGTTATTATTTTTACGGATGCTCTCTAAGGCTTCTTAATTACGGATGCTCTCTAAGGCTTCTTAATTACGGATGCTCTCTAAGGATTCTTATTTACGGATGCTCTCTAATGTTTGTTATTTACGGATGCTCTCTAAGTGTTCTTATTTAAGGATGCACTCTAAGGCTTCTTATTTACGGATGCTCTCTATGGTTTTTATTTACGGATGCTCTCTAATGTTTGTTATTTACGGATGCTCTCTAAGGCTTCTTATTTACGGATTCTCTCTAAGGTTTGTTATTTACGGATGCTCTCTAAGGCTTCTTATTTACGGATGCTCTCTAAGGTAATTTATTTACGGATGCTCTCTAATATTTGTTATTTACGGATGCTCTCTAAGGTTTGTTATTTACGGATGCTCTCTAAGGCTTCTTATTTACGGTTGCTCTCTAAGGCTACTTATTTACAGATGCTCTCTAAGGTTTTTTTATTTACGGTTTCTCTCTAAGGCTTATTATTTACGGATGCTCTCTACGTTTTGTTATTTATGGATGCTCTCTAAGGTTTGTTATTTACGGATGCTCTCTAAGGCTTCTTATTTACGGATGCTCTCTAATGGTTGTTATTTACGAATGCTCTCTAAGGTTTGTTATTTGCGGATGCTCTCTAAGGCTCGTTATTTACGGATACTCTCTAAGGTTTGTTATTTACGGATGCTCTCTAACGCTTCTTATTTACGGATGCTCTCTAAGGTAATTTATTTACGGATGCTGTCTAAGGGTCCTTATTTACGGATGCTCTCTAAGGCTTCTTATTTACGGATACTCTCTAAGGTTTGTTATTTACGGATGCTCTCTGAGGCGTCTACTTTAAGGATTCTCTCTAAGGATTATTATTTACGGATGCTCTCTAAGGAATCTTATTTATAGATGCTCTCTAAGATTTGTTATTTACGGATGCTCTCTAAGGATTCTTATTTACGGATGCTCTCTAAGGCTTGTTATTTACGGATGCACTCAAAGGCTTATTATTTACGGATGCTCTCTATGGTTTGTTATTTACGGGTGCTCTCTAAGGCTTCTTATTTACGGTTGCTCTCTAAGGTTATTATTTACGGATACTTTCTAATTTTTGTTATTTACGGATGCTCTCTAAGGCTTCTTATTTACGGATGCTCTCTAAGTCTTCTTATTTACGGATGGTCTCTAAGCCTTCTTATTTACGGATTCTCTCTAAGTCTACTTATTTACGGATGCTCTCTAAGGCTTCTTATTTACGGATGCTCTCTAAGGTTTATTATTTACGGATGCTCTCTAAGTCTTCTTATTTACGGATGCTCTCTAAGGTTTGTTATTTACGGATGCTCTCTAAGGCTTCTTATTTACGGATGCTCTCTAAGGTTTGTTATTTACGGATGCTCTCTAAGGCTTCTTATTTACGGATGCTCTCTAAGGTTTGTTATTTACGGATACTCTTTAAGGTTTGTTATATACAGATGCTCTCTAAGGTTTGTTATTTACGGATTCTCTCTGAGGCTTCTTATTTACGGATGCTCTCTCACGTTTGTTATTTACGGATGCTCTCTAAGGCTTCTTATTTACGGATGCTCTCTATGGTTTGTTATCTACGGATTCTCTCTAAGGCATCTTATTTACGGATGCTCTCTGAGGCTTCTTTATTTACGGATGCTCTCTAAGGCTTCTTATTTACGGATTCTCTATAAGGATTGGTATTTATGGATACTCTCTAAGGCTTCTTATTTACGGGTGGTCTCTAAGGTTTGTAATTTACGGATGCTCTCTAAGGGTTCTTATTTACGGATGCTCTCTAAGATTTGTTATTTACGGATGCACTCTAAGGCTTCTTATTTACAGATGCTCTCTAAGGTTTGTTATTTACGGATGCTCTCTAAGGGTTCTTATTTACGGATTCTCTCTAAGTCTTCTTATTTACGGATGCTCTCTAACGCTTCCTATTTACGGATGTTCTCTAATGGTTGTTATTTACGAATGCTTTCTAAGGTTTGTTATTTACGGATGCTCTCTAAGGCTTCTTATTTACGGATGCTCTCTAAGTTAATTTATTTTCGGATGCTTTCTATGCTTTGTTATTTACGGATGCTCGTTAAGGCTTCTTATTTACGGATGCTCTCTAAGGCTTCCTCTTTACGGATTCTCTCTAAGGATTGTTATTTACGGATACTCTCTAAGGAATCTTATTTACGGATGCTCTCTAAGGTTTGTTATTTACAGATGCTCTGTAATTATTCTTATTTACGGATGCTCTCTAAGTTTTGTTATTTACGGATGCTCTCTAAGGCTTCTTATTTACGGATGCTCTCTAAGGTAATTCTCTCAAAGGTTTTTTATTTACGAATGCCCTATAAGGCTTCTTATTTACGGATGCACTCTAATGATTCTTATATACGGATGCTCTCTAATGTTTGTTATTTACGGATGCTCTCTAAGTTTTGTTATTTACTGATGTTCTCTAAGGCTTCCTATTTACGGATGCTCCCTAAGGCTTCTTATTTACGGATGCTCTCTATGTTTTGTTATTTATGGATGCTTTCTATAGTTTGTTATTTACGGATGCTCTCTAAGGCTTGTTATTTACGGATGTTCTGTAAGGCTTCTTATTTACGGATGCTCTCTAAGATTTGTTATTTACGGATACTCTCTACATTTTGTTATTCACGGATGCTCTCTAAAGCTTCTTTTTTACGGATGCTCTCTAAGACTTCTTATTTACGGATGCTCTCTTAAGCTTCTTATTTACGGATGCTCTCTATGTTTTGTTATTTATGGATGCTCTCTAAGCCTTCTTATTTACGGATGCTCTCTAATGTTTGTTATTTATGGATGCTCTCTAAAGTTTGTTATTTACGGATGCTCTCTAAGGCTTTTTATTTACGGATGCTCTCTAAGGTTTGCTATTTACGGATGCGCTCTAAAGATTGTTATTTACGGATGCTCGCTAAGGCTTCTTATTTGCGTATGCTCTGTAAGTCTTCTTATTTACGGATGCTCTCTATGGTTTGTTATTTACGAATGCTCTCTAAGGCTTCTTATTTACGGATGCTCTCTCAGGCTTCTTATTTACGGATGCTCTCTCAGGCTTCTTATTTACGGATGCTCTTTGAGGTTTGTTATTTACGGATGCTCTCTAAGTTTTTTTATTTACGGATGCTCTCTAAGGCTTCTTATTTACGGATGCTCTCTCAGGCTTCTTATTTACGGATGCTCTTTAAGGTTTGTTATTTACGGATGGTCTCTAAGGCTTCTTATTTACGGATGCTCTCTGAGGTTTGTTATTTACGGATGCTCTCTAAGGCTTCTTATTTACGGATACTCTTTAAGGCTTCTTATTTACGGATTGCCTCTTATCTTTGTGATTTTATTCAAGGTTGTTAAATAATTTGGATTTTTTTTTTTTGATCGAGATTCCAGTGATTTTAAAAAATATTTTTAGCGCATTTGTATTATTATTTTTGTTTGTGAATATCAAATTTGTAGTGTCCACTTTTTTGTTCAATATTTGTATTTCTTCCTCCAGAATTTCCTGTTTTTTGTTGGTAATTTTGTATAATTCAATGAGTTCGTCCATAGTTTTCTTTTCTGTTTGCGGCATTCTTTCCTTGTAGTTATACAAAGGGAAGGGTTTATAGTAGTTCCAACGAGAGAAAAGTGTCTATTTTAAAAGAAGAGAGAAACCGCAAACGTTTTTTGTTCTAATGTGGATTTTTAAAAAAATATATTATGCTTTTTTTCCAGATTACCTTATTTTCTTTTATATATATATATATATATATATATATATATATATATATATATATATATATATATATATATATATATATTAGGTTGGTGCAAAAATAATTTCGTTTTCTCACATAGTAACATATGTTAGAAAACGAAATTATTTTTGCACCAACCTAATATATATATATATATATATATATATATATATATATATATATATATATATATATATATATATATATTTGTGCCTGTGTGTATTTTATTTATATCTCAATTATTACTATGAGTATAAAAACCTTTAATTAAATTAATTTACTATTTAAATTAATTTCATTAATAAATTGCTTATTATTTGAATTAAAGATTTCACTTTTAAAATTATAAATTGAAAATAATTAATATATTGCTGGCTATGTTATAATTACTGTAACCGAATCTATGGACATGAAAGATTAAGGCTCTCCATAATTTCCCGTCTTTTCTTGCTCTAACTTTTAATTATTTGCCATTATTTTACTCTAAATTTTGCTATCTATTCTCTTAAATGACTTCATTACAGTCTTCCCCTGATACTGTTGTTTTGAATACGCCTTGCGAATGTTAAATTCTTTAGTCCCTCTTTTGTCATTATTTCTCTTAGAAACTATAAGTGTCTCGTTCTGGTTGGCAGAATCACTTTTTCTTGTAGATCATATTTTACTCACAACTTCCTTATTGCTCACATGTTCCGATTGTGTTATTCTCTTCTTCCCAGCGATTAATCACATAAAAAATATTATATATTACATAGCCGTCAAGCATCATTTTCTTTGCTTTTAAAAATATTTTATTTATCATTGAATACATTGGCTACATTATGGAAGGTAACATTCGCTATTCATATTTTCTATCACAACGACCACCATCATAATCATCAAAAGTCTCATGACTGCGTCGCTGCACAGATGAATACCTGCAGTTCCATCTACGTATCCAGGTAAAGAACCAGAGAGGTATTGCGCTAGTAGACTTGACGGGCGTGTCTTAGACAAGTAGACTCGGTGGAACCCATCCAACCACAGACAGTGTTCTCCAACTTGAAGGCACACCTTGGTCATAGACATGCAGATTGATTTCATCGATATAACCATCTGGGTGTTGACTTTTCTATGAATCCCTACGCTCCGCAATGCTGGGTCATCCTCGCACTGCATAGATATGGTACCCATTCTAACCTATTTTTCCGTAGGCCATGCTTTTAATTCAGTTTGATGTCGATTCACACTCCTCATGTGGGTAGAGAAATAATTTTGTAACCTTTTTGTAACCATGCATAGTAATGAGTTACATTGTACCAGCAACCATAGCTGTCAACAGATCTATTGTCTAGCCTTCTCTCACAGATGAAGTGGGGAACTGAGTTGTAATCTTCAATACCCCCAAAAGAAACTCAGTAACGTTTCCTCATTACCGAGCAGACGCCAAGTTTTACGCAGTCATGATGAACAGTTGTAATTTGAATGTTCTTCCTCGCCTTGAACGTCAATCTATCTCCAGACCTCAAGGGACTCATATATATGATCCTTCGCTAAAGAAGCTGGAAAAAATATTGGTTCCTTGTATCGCCCTAGAAAGTTCCTGGATCCGCCGGTCAAGATCTATTAAGGTCAAACCAAAAAGGAGATTATTGTTACCCTATCTGGTCTGGAGCTGCCCAGTCCTTACTTTCCAACCAATGAATCATTAATTATTTTTCACCCTAAGACCCCATCCCAACAGACGAAACGTTGCTAGCCTCTCGCAAATCTCTGCATTTTCACGACTTGTCAAGCTGCATTCCTCAACTCCGCAGATCCATACCTTTACACATAAGTCCCGCCATGCAACTCACACAAGGTCGAATCATCTTTATTACCTTTATATTCCATTGCTAAAGAGGAAGATCCACTCAGACAGACTCTTTCCAAGAGCTCTTATTTTGTGCAAGTGTCTCTTACTCCCAACAATAATGACCTCTCCAAGCCGAAGTTTAACCATTATTTATCATACATATTATCATATTTCTCATCGAAATTCCTATTCTTATGCCTATATAAAACAATTAACCCTCTATCTTGAGTACCTCTTGGGTTTTATTGGGCTAGTAATAGTACGAAAAAGTATCTGACTTAAATATTCGCTAATACTATTTGAAGAAATGAACCTAGGAAGTTTACTCAATTTCCAGTGTTATTTGTGTGGCTTACTGTTATTAGTTGACCACAGAAGAAATTTTGATGTTGGAAAAGTTGTTAGTGGCTGATATAGAAGAGAGATACACAAAACGCCAATAACATAGAAGGAGATTGAAAGTGAAAGTGAAAGTAGATGGTTTGTTCTCGGTAGCTATTTGCTTCAGATGATTAGCTGAGCATAACAGCAAATTTCGGTCAAAGATTTGGGTGAGTCACCATGAATTACAGCGCACCTTTGAAAAATTCGAGCGTTTGAATTCTGCCCGCTCTCTTAGGAGGTCAGACGATGTCTGCAGCAACAATTAATACACACTTCTCTTGCCACCTAGTTGGAATTTGCCCATAAACATTCCTAATTGCTTCGATATAAGCTCAATAACGTATTTCTCTGCATCTACTCACATAATCATACAGAAATTCAATCGTCTCAAGAAATATTTTATTCACAAGTCTAAACTGCAATTATGGTCATTATTACAGCAGGAAAATACACATTTATTGGTAGCGAAATAATGGTGGGAAGTCTATGTTCAGTAGACGATCCAGATATGTATCTTTTGGACAATATTCTCAATATATATAAAAGACAATGTGACTATATATATATATATATATATATATATATATATATATATATATATGTGTGTGTGTGTGTGTGTGTGTGTGTGTGTGTGAACACACGCGTATGTATGCGTGTGTGTCTGTGTTTCTGTATGTATGTGTTTCTGTGTTTCTGTGTGAGTGTCTACCTGGGATTACCTTGGAATTCACGCACCTGAAAAGCAGCGTCGAAGAGATCGCACAAATACAGACCCAGTGTAGAACCTAATCCCAGGATAGGAAGGACTATCAGGGAGAGAATATTTACTCTATCAGAGATAGAAAATAGAAATAGGTAGGAAGGTATAGACGACCTGAGAAGATAATTACACCAGTGTAGTTATCTGTTGTGAAATGCGGTTGTGGATGGTCACATTAAACAATTTTCAAGGGATTGCTTTCAGGAAACTGGGAACGTCCGGTCGGAACGGGCCCACAGGCTGGAAAAAGGAATTAGCGACATATGTAGTCGTTAATATGGGATCACTCAATTCACACAGAATTAGGCTAAGTAGACATTCTTATAGGGCTCTGGTAATATGACATACTTCTGACGCAGTGTCTACCAGAGCCCTATAAGGATGTCTACTTAATTCTTTGTGAATTAGGTGAGCCCATATTATCGACTACAAATGTCACAAATTCCTTTCTCCGACCGGGAATTCACAGTTTCCCGAAATTAAAGCATAAGTTTCACATAGTGAGAAACTTAAATGGGAATATAATATTGGGACAGACTTGAATGAACTGGGGGATAGAATTTATTTTGATTTAGGCGCAATATGTCTAGTATGTAGCATTAGAAGAAGACAGTCCCATTTCGTCTATAGATAGGATAGCTCGTCCAGTAATGTTAAAACCCCAGTTCGTGAAAACGTGTATGGCAAAAGTTGGACTGCAGGATGGCAGGTTAATGAACTCTTATGAGGTTGAACAATTAAAATCAGGTTTCGTTAGTAACCTATGCGGCATGTAATTAGCGAGCGCGTTAATAACATTGGGTGCAACAAGAAGAATATCGCTACTCGTTGTCAATAATGGGAACCAGACAGTTACTTTGAGACTAGGCTTAACCATGTCGACAGTGTAAATGTCATCTCCCCAATTAAAAGAGAAACAACATCACGTCGAAGAGGGAGAATTAGAAAGGGCCAACGTGCCAGAATAATTTAGGTCACCGATGCATAAGCTACTAAAGAAAAATAGAGATTTATTTGCTATGAACGACAAAGATTTAGGTGGGATAGATAAGTTGAAAATGCGTATCAACACAGACAGATTCCTATCAAAAAAGCCCATATCGCACGCAAAGAAAACTACAAGATGAGGCTTTAGAGGAAATGTTAGAGGTAGAGATTATAGATAGATCTAGAAGTGCTTGAGTTTTCCCAATGATGTTTATAGAGAAGAAGCATGGGAGTAAGAGATTTTGTGTAGATTTTAGAGCTCTAAATAAAATTACTAAGGGAAATGCACACCCACACACTGTTACTGATATCTTAGCATGTTTATGGTCAGCTAGGTACTTTTCCAAATTAGACTTAAAATCCGAATACACGCATGTAGAGCTACGTGAATAAGATAAGGAAAAAAAACTGCGTTTCCGTGTCATCGGGGTTTATTCCCCTTTGACATTATGCCATTTGAATTGGTAAACGCGCCCGGTGTATTTCAAAAATGAATGTCCAGCGTTTTACAGGGACAGGAACAGCACGGTCTACGGGAATTCAACCAGACATTGGTAAAGTAAAAGCTATACGCTCCGTAGCCACTCCCATCATTCTCAGACAGATTCGGAGGTTCATCGCTATGTGCTTCTACTACCGAAAATTTATTCCAGGAATTAAATTAACTAGGAAACATGGTGGGTAATGAATGTCAAGAATGCAGTAGACATAGCGATTTTACAAGCGTAGATTAGATATGGCACAAAGTCGAAATTGTGGGGCACCCAGTGAAGATCGAACTCTCTACTCAGTTGTAATTGTTCTAGCGAGACAAGGTTGCTAACCATTACACCGCCTCGAGGTAACCAAATGCAGCAGCTATATGATGAAGAAATGAAAAGTGAAGTGGAAAAACCTGTATACTTCCTATCTCACAAACTGAGTGACACACAGATGAGGAGGTGGTCATGTTGTTCATGATGACATTCGTCTGAGTATAGAATCCAGAGGTTAGCAGAGAATATTTCGAAGACAGTAGGGAAGCGTAGTTCAGGTTAGCAGTGGATATCCCGGTAAAGTAGCAGAGCGTAGTTCTTCCTTCTGTTCGTCTTTGCCTGACAAGCTGGCACTGGACATTTGGACAGAGTAAACAAAATGGCCTCCTTTATACACGACGGATTGTATATTCTACGTCTTCTGATTTGTTAACCTTTTATTAGTGGACTAACAAATGTTTCAAGTCATTTGGACTGGCTCACTAGCACATAATGTATTACCTCCGAGGTAAGTAAACTTTCCTCCGGGGTAAGTAACAGTCTAATTCTCTTTGGCCGAGTCTACGGGATCGAGAATCCCACGTTAAACCCGACCTTGTGCCATATGTAACCCTCGTGTGTGGCGTGGCTAGATATTACTAGCACATAATGTATCCCCCGTGTTGGAGTGTTGGTTTTTGAGCGAATTGGACAAGCGCTTGGAAATTGCTACGAATTGTTAAGTTTTTGAGTTTATTTTCTAAAAAACCTTTTTGAACTTTTTCAGTTTGACTTTTTACTTGATTTGTTGAAATATATTTGTGCATTTTGTTCTTTTCTTGTTTTTGTTGATTTCCTTTCTTGCCTTTTTTCCCTCCTCACCGTTTTTTGTTTACATCTTCATTTCATATTTATTATTTGAATTATTTATTGTCTTTGGTTGTCCCCGTTTATCCTTCTGTTTTATTTTGTTCATGTGTATTGAAAAAATAATTTAAAAAGAAAAGGAAACAGTCGTTTTGTTTTTGGTCACAGCCAAATATGGCTGAAGACACAAATATTTCACCGCCGGTGTCCCCGGAAAAAATGTATGGAGCGAGAATAGGCAGGTAGGCAAAAATGCCGACTATTATGTCATGCAAAGGGAGAAATTTGAAAATTTCTTTAAAGGGAATGAATTTCTTACAATCCCCGAGGCGCTAAATGCTGTTAACACGCGCACAATATCCCTGCTGACTTCCGATATTAAAACTCGGAAATTAATTGGAGTCAGCAGGGAAGCAATGGAAGACGCCCTGAAAGTATTGAACATCAAACCAAAAGTGTTGGCAAGGAGGAGTAATGCATTGTGGGATATCCTCCTGTCAACCGAACAGCAAGCCAAAGATCTGGCAGGCAGCATGTTGAACGCAAAAAATCTGCGTATTCAAACTGAATACATGGGAACGAGGGGAACAAGAATAACCATCCATGGAGTGCCCGTCGATATTTGTGAAGACTGGATGGGAGGTTTTTCTTTCAAGATATGGACAGGTGCAGGAAGTAAAAATACTGAGGAGCAAGACGGGGATTGCGACTGGTGACATGGAACTATCTATCACGGTGGACAGAGACAACTTTAGAGACATTCCGAATGTACTCGTCTGCTGTAATAAACGAATGTTGTTGGTGGTGGAAGGCAGGAGGCCGTGTTGCTGGGCATGTGGAGCCTCGGGGCACATGGCTAAAGAGTATCCTGGGAAGAGTAATCAACCGCCACCTCAACCAGCAACAACAAAAACAGCAGCAGCAGCAACAACAGCAGCAGCAGCAGTGGTTGAGGGAACTCCTTCAAAGAACAACGAAGGAGAGTGGAAGGAGGTGAAGAGCCGAAGGGCCGCAAAAGTGCCGTCCCCCTCAAAACAGGAAGAAGCACAAGGTGACAACAAGAAGAATCCCCAGAAGGAGATGCATACTCAAAAAGAGGTGCAGCAGCACAAGCAGATGCAGCCCCCAAAAGAGGTGCAGACGCACAAGGAGATGAAGCCTCAAAAGAAGGAACAGCAGAAAGAAAAGCAACAGCGCCAAAAACAGCAGCCGCAGCAACACAAACAAGAGAGTGAGGAACAGCAGCCTGACACATCGATGGAGGTGGACAAAATGCCTCCTCCTCGGCCGACAATCTTAAAGAGGTCGAGAGAAGAGGGGGACGAAGAATCCACACATAGACACTCTAGACGTAGCAGGGCGGAGACAGTCATAGATAGAACCAGGGTGCTCTCTGTCCCTGCTTCACCAAGTAAAGCTGAAAGAGCAACATCCAAGAGCAGGCGTATCTCTGCTTCTCCTACCTTATCCTACCTTATCCCTTCAACTCTTCCCTTAGTTCGATTGACATCCCTCCACACATATCTACTTCTTCCCCTCCTCACCCATCAAGGGAGAAGAAGAAAAAGAAACTTTTCCCAGGCCCGGACGTAGAGTAGATAGGGAGGAGTTTAAAAAGAGCCTATCCAAATATAAACGGGCTCTTTTAGGACTCCTGGTCAAAATGGACACCATCGACGGAAAGTCGGTTGAGTACCCCCGGAATTTCCCTCACGCCCCCGGAGTGTTTACTCTAGTGAGAGAGACCGGAGGCTACATCAAAGTGTGGAAGCACTTGTATGAGGCTAAGGAGGTCTACCCTGAAATAAGGGTGTTGGAATTGGAAAATTCCAATTTAAATAAACTGAATCATTTTTGTTCAGGGAGGGTCCCGGTGTTACTCCATCCCTCCCTTTATAGGGCAGTTAAGCTAACGTATCCCATCGGCGTCGGCGGGATTGTCCTGGATGGTCGGATGACGACGGAGTTGGGAACAGGAAGCCTGGGACAATCCCTCGTGGTCCTGACATCTACAGATTTCCGCCCCGTATGTGAACAAGTTTTTTGCACTTATTCTTTTTCTTTTTTGCAGGCTTAGAAGATGTCAATTAAGATAGCTATGCTGAATGCAAGGGGCTTGAGGGATCGGAGTAAGGCTGCCCACCTGCTTCGGGACCTCCTGTCCTCTGGTGTAGATGTCACCGCGATCGAAGTTTCTCACTTTGTTTGCAGTTCCTTTGCGTGTGTGCTGGAGGACGACTTTGTCGTCTATTCAGCATATGGGGACCGGTTTGCCAGAGGAGTTTCTTTGCTGGTCAAATGTACTCTTGATGCGAAGGTGGACCTTGTGCATACCGATGCCGATAGTGCCGTGAAAAGTGGTTCGTTCCGAGTCGTTGCGGTTTATACGCCCAATGACTGGGAGGATTGGGCCTCGTATTTTCGGCGGTTGGGGCCGTTCCTAATGGATTCGACGCGCCTAGTTTTAATGGGGGACTAGAATGTCATCCTGGACCCCAAGTTAGACAGGGGCGGGGTGCTAGCGGGAGAAGGGGCGATCGTAGCCTGTTTGATCTGATCGACGATAGATACCGGGTAGATCAACCGGGGGGGGGGGCGAATGTGGACGTGGGCTCTTAATTGGCCATTTTGACAAGGTAGTTAGCTACCTTGAAAGAATGTTAGTTAGAATAGCCGACATAGATCTACTAGATTGCCCCACGTTCCACTGGGTAGGCTATTTGTGCCCGGGTGGCGTTAGAACATAGGCCTAGAATGGCTGGTTACTGGAAGTTCAATCTGTCTTTACTGGACAGGCGGGACTTCCAGGAGCAGCTAACTAGACTAGTGCAGCGGGAGCTAGTGGGGGGCAGTTATCGTGAATAAGTGGTGGGAGAGACTTAAGTGTAGGATCAGGCCTTTCACCACTAGATAGAGCTGAAAAGGTGAAGACACTTAAGGCTAGTTTTTCCCGGGCGGTGGCTGGGGGGACTCCCTAGAGATAGCCTTAGCTAGGGAGGCCCTGGATCGTTCGAATAGCGAGCGTTACATGGTCCAGGTAATTAGACATAAGTTAAGCAAGATGTCTTCCGAAACCATGAATTTGGGCGCAGATCTGCGCAGGGATGAGGTCCGTCGAGGTGGTGATCGTTTCCTTCGTTAGGTCGATACCCCGGAGTGGCGTACTCTTCGGGCCACTGACGACATGTGCGAGGCGTTTCGGCAGCATTTTGAGAGACGGTTTACCAAGGAGCCTGGTCTCCGTGAGGAGGGGTTTCGCAGCTATTTGGCTGACTTTCCTCGGCTTTCGCCGACTGAAGCAGCTAGCTGCGAGGGTGAGATCACGGGGGGCGAAGTCTACGCGGCAATGAAGAAGGTCGGCAGAGGCAAGTCGCCCGGTCTGGATGGTTTGCCCTGTGAATTGTACTTGAGGCTGTCGCACATCTTTGTTCCGATTTTGACTGCGGTGTTCAACAACTGGTTTCGATCGGGGTCCATTCCGAACCGGATCACCAGGGGTGTGATCACTGTTGAAAAAGGGCAAGGGTGGTGGGGGGAAGCTAGATCATTACAGGACCATAACAAGATTTTGGCCAACATCCTGCAGGAAGATTTGCAGTCAGTTGCCGAGTCTCTGTTGGGACCTGTGCAGACTTGTTCTGTGAGGGGCCGAACAATTCAGAGCAACCTGCATCTGATCCGCACGATTATAGAGGGTGTAAAAGACGACGAAGAAGCCGCGCTGATCAATTTGGATCAGTCCAAGGCATTTGATAGGGTTGACCATCGCTACCTTGCTACCGTCCTGCAGGCCGCTGTATTAGCACCCAACTTCTGCCGTTGGATTAGCCTCCTGTATCGCTCCCCCAGGTGAACGGAAAGTTGTCGGACGCTTTTGTACTGTCTAGGTCGGTTCGTCAGGGTTGTCGGCTGTCGCCTATCCTTTATGCTTTGACGTTGGAGCCTCTCCTTCGCCGACTGAGGGGCGAGACGTGCAGTCCGGCCCTACGTGGAATCGCCGTTCCTGGAGGATCTTGAGTCAGGATTTCCGCGTACGCCGATGACGTATCTGCTTTCGTGTCGTCCCGCAGCGACATTGAGGCGGTACAGAAGGCGCTTGATCGGTACGAGAAGGTGACAGGGGCCAAGATAAACCGCGACAAGTCGTCCGGCTTGCGGTTAGCTGCCTGGAAGGGGGTCGCTCTTCCGGGCCGCTTCGGTTGGACGTACGGTCTTGTCCGGATTCTTGGAGTGTGGTTTGGATCCGACCTCCAGCTCGAGAAAAATTGGTCTGAAGTACGAGCAAATGTCGATTCTGCCGGTCAGACTTGGAATCGACGGAGGTTGTCCGTGATGGTCAGAGCAGAGGTGTGTGCTACATACATTTTCCCCCTGATTTTTTATCGATTGTCCGTACTTCCTCTCTGTAAGACCCACAGGAAGGCGCTAGAGCGAACGCTATCCTCCATTTTATTGAGGGGACGCGTGAATCGGGTCGACAGACGAGTCTGCACTAAACGTCCGTGTTATTTGGGGGGGGGCTGGGAATGCCACACCTCATGAGTCACATCCGTGCCTCTAGGTTGGCTTTGCTACGCCGCGCATTGACTGGAGGAGATCTGATTCTGAAGGGGATTGTTAGGGACGCGTTCCCTGGCCTTACTATCACCCTCCCATCGTGAGCGCCGTCATATACCCCGGGATCAATCGGCTTTCCTTCGCGAGTTTCGTTCGGCCTTGAGGGCCGTTCCACGGTCCAGTGAGCTTCTATCAAGGATTAGTGGAGGGCCCGCGAAGGATCCCCTACGAGATACGCTCGGCTTGTCGGAGGAGGAGTATCGCTCTTACTGGTCTTGACCGCCAGCGGCGGATTACCTCAGTAACCCTGAGTTTTCGCTTACCTGGCGATTGGCTCAGAATCGGCTGCCTCTCAGTGACAAGGCTTTCATATGGGGCTTGTCAGATTTACCAGACTGTGAACGGTGTGACCTTGGTTTAAAAGAAACGGCTTCGCACGCCTTCTACCCTTGCCACCGGGTCGGCACTTTATGTGACCATGTCGGCGAGATGACGGCTCGTCTCGCTCCCGAACAGTTCGTGTCCATTGATCGCGCATACGCGTGTGACAATGTATCGCCCCCGTATTCCGGGGTGAAACGGATGGTGTTTCTGACGCTGATGGCCACGGCCCGAATGGGGATTTGGACGACGCAGAAGAAGGGAGTCTTGCGAGGCAACCATCTTTCTTATCAGGATCTAATCCGATTCTTTGAGCATCAGCTCAAGATGAAGATTAGATCTGATAGAAAACGATTGTATTCGACAGTCTTTAGCGAAAGGTGGGTACAAGAGGCGAGTATGTTTCGTGTGAACGGGGCTAGCCTTGATTTTCTCTTCTAGGTCAACCTATGGCACATCGGGGTGGCTTCCTGTGGAACCCTCCCCTTGGTTAGGTTAGACAAGTTTCAGTGTACTTAGTTAATGTGAGTAAATGTTGTTTCTGGCCTGTATCCCGGCTGCTCTTTGTTTGATTCAAGTCGAGATTCCCAACCTCCCCATTTTGTTTTGGCCCCTTTTTCATCTCGATTGCGTCAACGTTATATTTTCCCATGCCCGTATAATATTTTATCCTGTTCCCACACCCTTAGCGAGAGCGCCTCTTGATTTTGTACTATGGGCAGAATACAGCGGCCTCTCTACTTCTACTAACATCAATTATGTTTAATTTGTATTTTGTTAATTTTTAGTTTCTTTTTGGGTTCATATCCCCTCCCTATCATTGTATTCATACATAGAATTTTAATTCCATATATATCATCATTATATTTTTATGGTATGGGGCGCGTTTTATAGGTCCCCCTTGTGAGAATGTGGTATTATGGTGCATGAAGGATTCATTGATGATGGACGAGTTCTTGTGGTAAATGGGTAATTGTAATGTATGACTGGGTCGTGAATCTGATTAGCTAGTTATAGGATAGTTAGTTTGGACCAGCCTTTACCCTCCCCTTTTTCGGCCTTGTGCCACAATTTTTATTTTTTGTATGAATAAATCTCCTAGTACATAATGTATCCAAAAATTGTAACAGGTCACTTATTGTGAAAAGAGGCGTATGCCACCCACTACACCTTGCAATATCTTCACTACTTACATAGTGCAAAAAATCACTATCTACACAGACCATAAACCTCTGCAGTATCTTTTGAATTCTCCTATTTAGTACAAAAATATCTAGTGGTGCATTTTGAATATAGAAGGCTACAACTGTAAAATAGAGTACTTACAGAGTCAGCGCTATTAATAACTTCGTCCTGATACTTTGCTACTTACAGAGAAGATTTACACCACTCTCCAAGAGAAATACCCACATTAGCGGACATAGATATAATTAGAAAGTGATAGGTAGACAGAAATATTTTAAAAATCAAGCATGGAATTTAAAAGGGTAAGACTAGTAAGTTAGAGAACAATAAATACATTCTGTTGGACGAAGTTGTGTAGTCTTCATCTCGATTAAACGATGAACCGATAGTCAGGCTTTAAATTCCATCACATCTTAGGAAGAGCATCCTCGTGCAGTAACATTATCATAATGGCCACATGCGAACGGAGAAGACGTTCCAAGCGATAACACTGAAATATATCTGGTCATGTCTGTCTAGAGATGTGGAGTTTATAGGGAAGTGTATACCCTGCCAAATGAGAAATTAGCGAAGGCTCCAACTGTTAGAATTTTGGGATAGACTGATGTACTAGTGAGCCAGTCAAAATAAGCTGACTCATTTTATAGTTCACCAATAGAAGGGTTAACCAATCAGAAAGCTCAAAATATTCAATGCGACGTGTATAAAGGCAGCCATTTTGTTTTTCTCCCAAAAGATTCACTGCCAACCTGATATCGAAGATTTAAAAAATTAACAGCCGCTACTTTCTCCGAATCTACACTGCCAACCTCTGATATTGAAGAGATTACGGACTTCACTGGATTCCATATTCAGAGACTACGGTAAACATCGTCAACATTGATTATGAGCCCAGCACGCTTCCACCAATGTTGTTCATGTTTGCCGTAATCTCTGAATATGGAATCCAGTGAAGTCCGTAATCTCTTCAATATCAGAGGTTGGCAAACATGGTCAACACCAACCCCGTATGCAGGAATACGATATGCCATCTTTTTCTTTCGTTAAGATGGCCTTAGATATATCCAGACCCTACCCACAAACCCTATCAGGAAACCAGTACAGAATAACCTTTATTGATATGTACGCAGGCTAACCCGAAGCATTTGCTGTACTAAATAAGAAGCCTCAGTCAATCGACTACTTATTTGTAGATGAAATATTCCCTAGATTTGGGGACCTTCTTTAATTAATAACAGATAATGGTACAGGGGATGTTAACAAAGTTATGAAAGAAACGCTAGAAAGCTTAAATATACACAGCAACTGTAAATGAGAGCTGTTTGTATAAGACTGTACAAAATATTTTATAAAAAACTTAGTAATAATAATTATACATGCGTTTTATATATTAACCAGATGCTCGCGGCAATTGGGTTTAACGCCAGCGAGTCAATAAAATTATCCTCGTACTACATACTTTATAATAGGGACGTTGTTCCGCAGCTAGATAATATTTTCAAACAACGTTGTTTTTATTGCGGTGATGAGCACAGCAATATTGTACTTCAGGAACAACACCGCGCATTTAGACTAGTTAGGAATAATTTGAAGAAAGCGAGCAAACGACAGATATAAATGATTTACACTTGAACTAAAGGCGTAGAATTTAAACTAGAAGACTTAGTCTATTATAGAAACTATCATAAGTGGGCCAAATTAGATATTAGGTGACTGCCGTATTATGTAATAATCGACAAAACCGGTCCAGTATATTGTAGGGTCAAGGATCAGTTACCTAGCAGTTAGGGCAAATGCTGAACACCTTAGACCGGCGAATATTCAGGAATGGATAATTTCCACTGATAACTTGGATGCTAATAAAAACATCTCTAGCAGAACCGCTAAACTCCGACATATCTGATTAAGGCACAGGCAACGAAGGAAACAAATACTTAGAAAATAAATGGCGTCACCAAAAGGACGATCTGTGAAGATGAGTCAGATTCAACGTCATATTGTGTTGCATGAAAGGAGAGCAGAAGAAAATAAAACTGTCCCAAAGTAAAGGTAAGAATAGAAATAGCTCCTCAGGTGAAAATAGCAATGAGGATATGGAAGTATGTGCGACGAAAATAGAGCAGGATTTTGATAGGTATCAGGTTGACCACACGACAGATGAGAGTTCTGGCGAGGGCCATCGTAGTAATAATCGTAATAGTAGGTATATACTCAGAACAAGGGCGAAGAAGAGCAGATCTCTACATATACAGATGTATTATAGTGATCCTGATTCATCCAACGTTTCGCCCCTACTGTATTTACTGAAACGAAAGAGGAAGAAAATGGTGAACATATACAAAAAACTAGTAGGAAGGGGGTGAGAAATGCGCAACTAGTGTTAGAAATATAGACAAAAAGAGTAAAAAAAAAAAAGAAAAGAAAAATATAAGGGACTTAATGCGCTCACAGAAATGTTTTAACCGTAACTACATTCTGCCATTTCAGCATAATTGAGCCAATTTGTTTTAAAAGATAAAAGCAGTATACCTTTAAAAAAGTTTGGCGTCGACACAGTGGACAGCAAATGCTCCCATCCAGATTACGCAAACACGTACAAAAGAAAATCTGGACTGAAGACAAAACAATCTTGTTAAAAAAGAGGAAAAAATGTCAGTGAGCAATTCTGTGTGGTTGTCAAAGAAAAAACGGAAAGACATTTCAAAGTATCGACGCAAATTTGTGCAGATGGACAAGACAATAAAAAAAAGAAAGAAAAGAAAAATGTAATAGCCACATGTCTTTGAATAATGGCATTTTGCGTTCCTGCAACACACCACTAGAATAAGTTGCATGAAATGACCCAACTCAAGAAATCGATTTTGTGGGATACTGAGGATACCAACACCCAACAGAATCTGGAGGTGGTGTTTACACCTTATGCAAGTGTTGGTGGAATAACAATGTTTTATATTGTTGTACAATTCTGTAAAAGTTTATTTGCTGTTGTACCATATGTCTGAATGTATATTCTGTCATGAGGCATAATATTTCTTTTTGACTCATGTATATGGCACTGGTTCTGGAGGCATAGCAAGAGATGGACAAATAAGTTACCAGTCACACTTGCCTATCATTTAAAATACATATTGCTATGCATTTTGAAAAAGGAAAAGGGGAAGTAATGCTACAGAATGCGGAGACCAGAACCAGGATGGTCAGCGATTGGCCATAATGACTCGCTCATGGTCGGAGTATTCTGACAGTGATGAATTGCCTCTGTCTGGGTAATGAATATAAGTCCAAAACGGCGCGAATTCAATAGTCTCGAGAATTCTGATGCGGCGATATGCCTCCCACATTCAGGTTTGCGATCGGCTAATACCACCCACGGAGTGAGGCTGAGCCAATTTGATACATGAGTTTCTTTGTCGTTATTCCTCCTACCGCCTCTTAGAATCCAAGCTGACACTTTTAATAAAACAAATAGCAAAAGTAAATGACCTTTTTCGTTGATAACATTTTATGTAGTAGCGAACAAGAACATCATCCAAAGAGTTAACAGCCTTCAACTTTACACGCTATTCTGACTTCCTTTGGCTAACGATTTAATGCAACACATTTACATTATACTTAGGTTCCCAGTCATTATTCTCATCGTAATATTGTAAGCTTAATGTGAGTTAGATTTCAATTAGTGTGTATTTGAAGAGCAACTACATCACAACACATTTAATTTCTGCTGGACCAGCGATCCTCTTCCGATTTTCCTTAATATGTTTCCAAATTGCTAAGGGAAGAGGAGAAAATGTGTTCAAAATTTTAATCCGTACATGATCAGTAAGATTTTGACTGAACATTCGTAATTATGTTCAAAATTATCGGAACATTTAAATATATTTAGAGATAACTTTATAATTTATATTCATTTTGTAAACAATACGCTACAAATAATTATTTATATATATAAAACAGAGGATATGTCTGTCAGTATGATACGTTTTCACTCGAAAACTATCCATCCCGTTTTGACCAAACTTGGCATATAAATTGTACAAAGAAAGAGATAATTTAAAAAAATAAATAATCGATAAAGCCTATCAAATATCGATAAATTCAACTTTTAATTATATGCCAAGTGTTTTTCGTCCGATTTTGGTCAAACTCAGTATGTAGGTTAATTACATCAAGACGAGCTCAAATATATCTCAGTTTTATTTCTACGTCACTGCGTTTAGCGAAAAACCTTGAAAAACGAAAAATCGATTTCAACACTAAAATTTTAGACTAAAACTCCTTCATTTCCCAATCAATCTAATAAAAACTTCACTCAATTGTAGTCCAGTATTTCCAAGCAATCACACATCTATTTATTGACCAAGTCTGATATTATTAAACTTCGGTGCCCGTACCGGAATTTCAACCTTATATGGCAGTATTTTCTAATATAAAAGAAGAATCAAGTACTGAGACATACGATTTGGGTTCAACTGAAAACAAAGCCTCACGCAAATGAAAATGGATATCCGAAATCAGAAATATGTAATCCAATGACGCATTGTAATAGTGAAAGATGCCTTCAAAAGGCTAAGCAAAGTATTAAGAAACAGGAAAATCACCATTTATATAAATAAAACCATTTAATATTGAATGGGTCCTCTTTCATGATATTTCTTTCTTATGTGTAAGAGAAATTATTCAAAATGTCATCTACTTTTTATCGGCAAACTATAATTTTCTTTTCATCTGGGTGACGTGACTTTTCACATTAACATATTTTTACTTACTTGCCTACGTCATCTCTTCCGAAAAGTAATAGAGTATGAATTTCTTGAAACAAGTTGAAGATGGATGACTACTATGAAATTTTGTGTGGTGGTATAATGTCTTGTTACATTAATGTTTAATGGGGAAAATCTGTTACGATGAGATTAAGTAAAAGAGACGGTCTCTAATGAAATTGTATCAATTCACAGAGAAACGGTTTTAATTTACAGTGAAAGATGGATTTCAGTAGCAATATATATAACTGATAAGCAGGCGAATTACAGGATAAAAATCTCTCTACGTGCCAATTTATGAACCTTATCATTCGTTCTCGTTTCAATCATGGGCGGCTAGAAAAGTAATCTTCATTTATGCGGCCCAAAACACGTAATATATTGCAGTGCTGTAAGCGACCAATTGCCATTTTAGACTTGTCGCAAGTGTAAAACTTACATAAGAGAGCATTTTCATATATATCACGAAACTCTCTGGCTGTAATTTCAGCAACACTGATTTATTTGAAGGAAATGGAAAATATATGATTTTTCGTAGCTGAGTGAATTACGCATATCGCAACGCTTATAGATGGCAGATTGTAGGGAAAGTATGTGTATTTTAGAAGGTGACAAAGATTCGGAAATGTACTGAAACTCAATTTTGTTTTTTCAAAAAGGAAAAGAAGCTTGAAAAATTATTGTTTAGGAATTATTAAAAGTGGAGAAAAAGAAAATGGAGAATTAGAATTTATTTCTCGAAATTGAGCAGCGGGGATAAACATGGTAGTTTCTCTAACATGGTCAGACTACTGGAAATATATTCTGATTAAAAAAATTGAGGGTTTTTTCTGGTGATAAAAAGCGAAAAGATGATTGACTTTTCTTGCCACATTCTAACTTTAGCTAATTAGTATAAACTGATGGGTGATATAAAAAAAAAATAGCCCTTTTGGGACCAGTTGATTAAGTGAGCCAATTGGAGTAAATTATTTGAGAGTAAAGTTACTTCTGAAGATCTCAATATATTGAGGTGCGTATTGATGCTAAAGGTTGCGCTCAATTACGAAGATGTGCACAGAATGTTGAGAGAGAATTCACAAACTTAGAATAGTAATACCAGCTTTTAACATGTGTTCCCTAGAAGAATCAATCATGAAAATCAAAAAGTTCTTCTGCCAGCGAAGTAGAACATTAGATTCGCAAAATCTTTCATTTCTTATGAAAACATTAAACGTTAATGTTGCCAGGTGAGTCATGTCGATTATTTTGGCAAAAATACAAATTGGTGATATGAACCCTGACTTTTATCCTGTGATTCTCCGACCTGACAGTTGTTGTGGGGACCCATTTTGATCTGAGCCGTTTCAACCGAAACGACTATGTAGAACGTCATAACTAAATAATCATATGATCAAATGATTCGTCATATGCGGGTGGAAAAATTATATAACCAATCATGAATTCTAACACTGGTCTCCAAGACGGTTAATAAAACATAATCGTTCTAATGGCTCCACCCTAATTGACCTTGTGCCAGATCAAACTCAGTCAAGTCCAAACGAGCATTTTCATACAGTAAAACACGCAGAGGAACTACAATGAAAATAACTTAAAACACTAACGATGTACTCAAGCGAAAAATACATGGTTGCTTCTTTTACCTGCCATGTTCTTTCTTCACAATTCCCTATCCTTTGTAGTTCTACGCCATATTTTTACCTTTTACACCTGCATCGTCTCTCATCTGCCGTTCATTTACATAGGCTTGTTCGGTCGTTTATTCTGTTTACATCTTCCAATCTTTTACCTAGCTATATCCTATAAGTTTTACATTCTCTAAGTACTTTCTCTTCTTATATATATATATATATATATATATATATATATATATATATATATATATATATATATATATATATTGTCATCCACAGACAGACTGTTTCGCTGTATCACAGCTCATCAGTATAGCTAGACGTCCGTTTTGCTTTTAACTAGGATCGAACCCGGGCTGAATTGCCGTCAGTCGGATATTCTGCCACTAAGCAGACGGCAGGGGTGAAGGTGAATTCACTTTACCGAATAGTCATGCTATATTGTGCCTTTAAATTACTTGAGGAAAATAGGGACGCAAGATATCGTTGCGGTTTCTATAACAAGCTAGTTTTTTTTTAAGTGATCTGCACAAATCCCATGCTGGAGGATCAGGATTTGACTTCAGTGTTGCCACATATGCCACAAGGTCCCCAAATGACCCTCCGCAAGTTTTGAATTCAGAGTTGTCCTAATCTTAGACAAGTTGCCATCCAAGTTTTTAGAACCTAGTCTGCCCTGCTATTTACCCATAGCTGGGGGTAGAAGAAGAGGATTCATACCTTTCCGAAGTGTATTAGCACGTAAGTGATAGCGGCCCTCCGATTTCTGAATCCAAGCCTCCTAGAAACCGATAGCCAGATACCTGCACATATGATTTGATTATAGTGATAAAGCCTTTGTACAGAACCAACCACACTTGTTGAAGAGCCAACTACAAAGGCCTGATGCTCCGTGTGTCACAAGTTCCGCAAACGACCCTTTGCAGATTTTGAATTCAGAGTTGTCCTATTCCTAGACTAGTTGCCATTCAAGGTTATGAGAACCCACTCTGTCCTTCTATTTACCCATAGCTAGAGGGAGAATAAGAGGATCCATATCTTTTCAATTGGTATCAGCACGTAAGTGAATATAATGGATTCGCCTGGAATTCGAACACGGCTCTAGGATTCCTCAATCTTTCGTTACATGTCCTATAAATTTCAACCGGCTCTGTCTCTCATATAAATGAAATTGTCCTTTTTGTTTCTATTTTCCTCTCCTAGTAGGTCACATTTTCTGTTTTTGATATTATCAGCATTCTTCGGTAGAACAATGTCTGTTACCGCAAATCTACTTATTCTATAACTTCTACATATGCAGTTAGAGACAAATTATTCAATTGTAATTGTTCGAATATCTTATATTTACTAAATATATCAGCTATACCTTCAATCAACTGTAATTGAATCAATTTGTCCTCTATAATCGAATCTTGAGTTCCCACTTCCTCAAACTCGTAGAATCTGCGAGCTTCTCTTAATCTGTGAAGATAATGTATAATTGATTCATCTTGTTTCTGTTGCATAGACAGGTTTTTTCTTGTAAAATTTATTTTATAATTTCTGAAAATTCGACGAAAGTCAGATCTATAAATTCTTTGGGGTATGCTTTACAGAAATGTTCATTATAGCTTCCCAACATGCCGAAGATAGGAAGACGTCAGTTATTTCTCTTTCTCTTGCCTGGCTGTCTTTAAATTTTTTAGCCCTCACTTGGGAGACAAAACCCTGGATCCAAATCTGGGCATATTTTGGTTCGTCCAAGCGAGTTAAATATCCTATTGGCGAGGCCATATTGTTGTTCAGTGTTGTTGTATACGTGATCAGTAGTCAACTTCCTCTCATCTGACGCTTTACTCTAAACTTTATTTATCGTATAACCAACATAGGATGTCGGTAAAATTCTATTTTTCTAATCCCATTACACTATTTTTATCTGCATCTTTTTTATTAACTGCATCCCATATACAGAGATAAAGATACGCTTACAAAGAGGCCGACTTCCGTTTGGTTGCTTCCGGCCACAACTGTATATTCGAGTTAGATTTGGCTATTGCCTATAATAAAAATATTTCGATATTAAATGATGTGTTGTTAAATCTACTAATCAACCAAATAAAGTTATTAGGCTGGTGCAAAAATAATGAAGTAATAATGTCGTTTTTTGACGTATTTTTTAACGTCAAAAAACGACATTACTACGTCATTATTTTTGCACCAACCTAATAATAATTATTAGTATCTTTTTGCTTACTTTGATCTTGATCTTTAAATTATTATTGAAAATATGAAAGAGAGTTTTTCATTAGCATGGTTGATCTTCCGTTTTGACGGACCAACAGAATAAGAATTCAATAATGAAGCATCGACCAAAATAATATGAATCTTCTGTATCTTTTCAGCTTTATTCGTTAGTCAGAAACATTGAAATAGTATTAAATGTAACGCCATCTGAGTATGCCCAGTATTGATTTGATTTTGTTTAGCTGCATATCAACCTTTCTATTGGTTATTTACTGCCGAAATCTAAATATTTTAAATGCAGTTTTATGGCTTCAACTGAATATATTTTGTACATAATTTTATAATTTTTGAGTAAAGGTGTCTTTTAGATATATAATGTGTAGATCATAAAATGTATTGTTGGTAATTTTACTATAAAAATGTATTTTTATATTTATTTAGTGTTGCGTTGACTATTATTTTGTTATAAAATTGTACTTTTGACCATTTTATTATAAAAATGTACTGATTTGTGTTTGGTGGGTTTAATATTTGCCTATAGCTGGGACCCTAACAAGTTCTACTACCTCTTAATTATTGCTCTTCCCAAAGTGGACCGGCAAACAATAGCAATTAATATGTGGTTTCACACTCTTCAAAATATTCAATCTTCAGATCAGAGGACTTGCTGCCATATAAAGTTTATCGCCATACCCAGGACGATTGCCCGGTGAATTTCTCTTGTAATTTTGTGAAATTCAAATATCTTCTAGTAATTTTTTGGGGTAGGGGATTAAAAGAAATGTTCGATAATAAATTACCGGAAAACCAGTGGTACATATGCATTGCTGCCTTAGTTGCGAAAATGTACCTATAAAAGTCATGTTCTATCAATGATAATTAGACTAATTTCTCAGGGCATACTACTGCTTTAATAAGTATATCTTAGTTTATCATGACTTTTCTGACAGAGGTTTTTGGATCATTTTTCATGGCAGCGTACAAACACTTATTGATTGAAAGTTTTGTCCAAGATCTCTATTTTGAAATTAAATTCTTACTGAATGTTAATGTATTGTGCTCAAATGCTGCTAGTTTATGTGTTTCTAAGATGCTGTTTCATCATGAACCAGTTTGAATGGATACATACCCCCCCCCCAAAAAAAAGACTTTCCAAGCTTGTTAAATTAAGCGTTATGAAAATTAATGCAATGAAAAGTAAAGTAAGTAATTATGAGTTTAACATATAATGAGAAAAGATTCGATACGGAATGTAAATCTCACAAGATACTGAAAGCAAGAAATGTAGAAAAAGAGGAAGAATTAATTTTCAGTTTGTGTGAATAGATAGCAAAACAAGGAAAATAGATAAGTTAAAATGACAAAATTTACCTTAAACTACAAAAGACAGTTATGGAGATACATAATCGGGCACTTCCTGGAGGAAGCAGGCAGATAAAAGATTAGAATAGAAGAATATATATTAGTTGTCCATTATCAAAACCGTGACATATTTATGCAAATACATCAAAATTCTTATTCATTTTAGCCATTGAATAAAAAGTGACAGCATATTCTGGTGCTGGGAGGGAAAATGAAACCACAAACGCACTTACAATTTGGCGCCAACTGCATTTACATGTATATCAAAAAGGAGTCAACTTTCTCTTGTCGCTGGCCTCTTACTTAAATGCTCTAAGGATAATCCAAGATTGACATTTTTCTATAAATCTGACCGGTTTTACATTGGAATTTCTTGAAGGAGACACTATTACTGGAAACATTAACCCCCAGTTGAATGAAAAGGGAATTATTTATGATTTTCACAAAGGTATCCGTGGGAAATAATTAAACACGACCTCATCAAGAATTGTTAACAGTTCGAAATGAAATCACGCATTATGCTGAAATTTTAAAATTGAGCTCTTGCTGAAATATTATTTTCTATGAATTATATATATATATATATATATATATATATATATATATATATATATATATATGTGTGTGTGTGTGTGTGTGTGTCTGTGTGTGTGTGTCTGTGTGTGTGGAGATATATTTCATTGAATAATTAGACAGGTTTTGTCTACTTGGATCCTTTTATATTCACAGACAAGGTTTTTGGTATCATTATTAATAGAAGAAGTGAAATTACTCTGTTGATAATAATATATTAATTTTTATATTATTTTATTTTATTATATAACATAATATTTTATTCCGATTACATTCGACATTAGCACAATGACATCATCAAGGTGTTGTTTATTTCAAGACAAATATTGTAATGTTTATCATTTTCAAAGACAAAATTGTTGTGTTCACTGAAAGTTAATTTTTTTTTACTTGTGAAGTGAAGAAGGATGGATTTAGTATTGTGTGATTAGCTTGGCTAACACTTCAGGGGAGGTAATTAAGTTATCGTGATGTCGAGAGATTATTTTTTTAACAAGTATTAAAACTATTAGTACAAACCTCGATATTTTAAACTATCTACTGTAAACATTTTAAAACATTTGTGCAGTATTCATAATTAATTTTATTAAGGTTTGCTTTCAATTTTTTAAATATAAATAGCTTCAAAATTGTTTAGTTTATGATTATTATTTTCATAAAAAATGTATAAATGTATTTTCAACAAGAATTTTTCTGAATTGCAAGTGTTGACAATGTGCTGTTGCAAATGTATAAACATATATATATATATATATATATATATATATATATATATATATACTAAAATAACTAAAATCTAAAATTTATTTTTTGGTCTACTTAGTGTATTGAGCACTTTACATTTAGTCTTTTACTAGTTTTGTTTTTTTTCTTTGGACTTGGAACTGAAACATTTCACGAGAGGATTCGTACAGTGTTATCTTCTTGGTTCTTTCTTTTTATTTTCCAATGTTTTCCTCGGACATCAATTTGTTATATTACAAGTTGAACTAACCGAGGTTTTCAAAACGAGTATTACCATTCATATATATATATATATATATATATATATATTAGTACTCTTCTGTCTAAACCGAAATATACCAATTTAGTTCTCAGAAGTGAATAGCCAGTCTGCCCTCACGTATCATTTATTTATAATGGTGGGACTTGTGCAGAGCGCGCCACGCTTTTTTTTTATATAAACACATAACTTTGTACCACTTAGATCTCCAAACAGACCCCTCACATGAAGATTTTTTCAGTGTTCTTCTTCTTCTATACTAGTTGCCAACCAAGGCTGAAACGTCCAGTCTGCCTCGCTATATAACGCATTTCTGGGGCTAGATGTGATGCAAACATAGCATTCCCAAGGTTATTAATGTGAAATTGGATGCATCAAATGCGACCCGCATTTGAACGTGACTCACCGATTTCACGATCCTAGCCGCTAAACATGACACCACCTGCACATCCTGTGCACACATACACCAACACACACCTCAACGTCCGCTCAGGCGCACACAAACACACCTGAACGTCCAACCCCCCACATATATTTATATATAGAGAAAGAGAGAGAGAGAGAGAGAGAGAGAAAGAGAGAGTAAAATTCAGTTTTCATATGTACACACACACACACGCATATATTAGGTTGGTGCAAAAATAATGTCGTTTTCTCACATATGTTACTTTTATATATGATTTCTGAATTAATTCATTGATATATATAGCCATGTTATATATCATTTTGAAGCGCGTTTTTCGCTCGATCTAATCATGTTATTCGTTACCGTTCTCAATCTTTTCATTCATTTTTTTTGCAGGCTTTTCGACAGCATGGACAAAATTCAAATCCGCACGATTTTCTTGTTCCAGTTCAAACTAGGCCGAAAAGCTGCCGAGACAGCTCGTGATATCAATGATGCGTTTGGCCCAGGAACCACTAACGAACGTGTGGCACAACGGTGGTTCAAGAAATTTCGCAATGGTGACGAGAGCCTCGAAGATGAAGACGGTCGCGGCCGGCCGACTGCGGTTGATAACGAACATTTGAAAGCCTTAATTGAAGCTGATCCTTGCAAAACCACACGAGATGTTGCTGTTGAACTCGAGGTCGACCACTCAACAGTCGTTCGCCATTTAAAGCAAATAGGAAAGTCCAAAAAATTGGATAAATGGGTGAAAAAAAAAAATCGCCAAAAACGACATTATTTTTGCACCAAGCTAATATATATATATATATATATATATATATATATTAGTCATATGGCAAGAAGTAATTTTAAAAGTCACATGCCGCTTGCCAGATATCATGTCTAGGCTAGTTGCACTTTGTCTTTTACGTTTTGTCCACATCGTGACTTCAGCAGCAGAGAATTTTTTTTCAACCATTCTGATAGCGATTGACTCTTCGACCTGTGAGGGTTGGCTGCCAAATCAAACACAAGTTTCTCCTTAGTTTATCTGTCAAGATTTCTCGTAGCACCATGTGAGCTGGTTCTTTGATCTTTTCGACATCCCCGATTAGAAACGTGTTGCTTTCTGTGACCGTCAACCGACAACGTTTCTTTTTTACTTGCACCTTGTCAAAGTATTCCAAATGCTTGTCGTTTTATTAATGTGTTATTTTTTAATTTTATTCTACCCGGTCTCTCATAAAAGTTCGGCGATTTTTTTCGTTCTTAACCGTAGTTTAGAGTATTTTTTTTTTTCAAATCTGTTAATTTTCTTCTTTAACCGGATGTTTCAAAAGCCAGGAAACAGACGTTTCCCTCAACATTTACCCAAAATCGACAACACTCCTTCCAACTGTATATATATATATATATATATATATATATATATATATATATATATATATCAATGAAGAAAGATACTCTTAAGTTGTGCTATATTTATGGGATAAAGTGCTCAATATCAGAGATGGAGCGTGTGTAAATATAAATGTGAACATTGAAGTCAAGTGAACATTTAGAGGCGACAAGCTATTTCATGCTAGACGCAATCCTCAGGCCACGTGTGCTCTATGGATTTTAAATGTTGACTTCAATGTTCACTTATATATATATATATATATATATATATATATATATATATATATATATATATATATATATCGAGACATGTTTCATCGGATAATTTAGACAGATTTTGTCTACTTATATTTCATTGTATCTTTCATATTTACACACAAGCTTTTTGGTGTTGTTATTAAAAGAAGAGAAAAAAATTACTGTGTTAATACATATTATTTTATTCCTAGTACATGCGACATTAGCACGATGTCATGCCCTGAAACTTCCATCCGGCAAATATCCTCATACGTTTGCATCGACTTTCCAATTATTCTAAACAAACCTTGTTTCCTGTTACAATAATCTTTCGGAAGATCCATATTCCACCATTCCCTATGCAGCAAGTGCTTCACTGCCAGGAAATACGAGATGCACTAATTCGAATTTGATGCCAATTCCTTTATTCTACGGGAATCGCTCAGTGGTTACCGAATAAGTAATGAGTTCACCCTAAGAACAAAGATCATCAAATAAGTCAGGTGTATTAGAGGATTGACTTTGATGGTGCTCTCAGACAACGGGTCCAGATACACAGCTCACGCGATGTCAGTGACTGCTCCAGACATGTAAACGGGCGTTCCACGCTTACGGTGTGCGCACGTAAAACGGCCGGATATCAAGAAGGTATACGAGGTCTGTCTGAAAAGTTACAGGACTGGATATGCTGTGCGAGCTATGGTCGAAAGATGGATAAGCGGATTGTGTTATCTAATATGATATCTTTGTAGTATATAACTGTGATCTTAGCATTTGCGCAAGAAGAGACGCCTGTTGTGGCAGGACAAATCTTGACTGATTCACCACTGATTCACCACGACAATGCACCTGCACACAGCGCCCTGAGCATCCAGCAGTTCCTGGCGGAGAAGAACAACCTCCCTAATCAACTGATCTTGCTCCGTGTGACTTTCTTCCTCTAAGCTCAAGAGTATTATCAAAGGAGACCCGTTTTGAAGGTGAATAGGGCTATAACGGCAGAGCTGAGTGCCATCGAAGAAGAATTCATGAAGCAAGGTATAGAAGCATGACAGAGAAGGATGGTAAAGGGCATTGGACTTCCGTGGGGGTACATTTACTTGAAAGGGTTACACTTTATTTTGTTTATTTGATGAAGGCATATGAATTTATTTTCCTCTGTCGGTTCCTTGTGACCTTGCAACGTGTCTTTCCTAGGTTTTCATACACCAACACCAACGAGAATGAAGACCCAATTTGGTAGTCAAGAATTTTTCCTTCCACAGACATAAAACAGCGATATACGCAACCATAAATAAATCCAAAATTTAAATTACCAACTGAGATCTATCCATATATATATATATATATATATATATATATATATATATATATATATATATATATATATATATATATGCGTGTGTGTGTGTGTGAATAAATATAGTTTTAAGGTGCGGTATATTTTTGGGATAATGTGCTCAATATCGGAGTTAGAGCGTAAGTAAATATTAATATAAAAGTGAACATTGAAGTGAACACACAGAGGCGACAGGCTGTTTCATGCTGGACGAAATCGTAAACAATGTAAACAATGGCAGATTATAATCACTGTCTTGTCCGTATATTGCTTAATACGTTGTAATTGACATTTTTGATAATGGCTTATGTAAGCCGAAATCTATATATATGAAGAGAGAGAGAGAGGGGGGAAAGAGAAAGAGAGAGACATATAGAGAAAAAGACAACAGGAAAAAAAGACGGGAGGAAGTAAAAGAAACAAAGAGAGAGAGAGAGAGAGAGAGAGAGAGATGTATGTGTGTGCAAACTAAATGAAAAAGACCCAGGAAGATAGAAAAGAAAGAGAGGAGAAAGAGAAAAGCTAAAATAAAAAATAAAAAAAGATTCATTAAAAAACATATAAATGTGTAAGAAAAAAAGAAAACATTTAAAAACGAATGGCGGGAAGTCTCGGTTGCAAAAGAGAGACGAGATAAAAACAAAAAACAAAAAAAAAAACAACAGAAAAGAAAAAGACAGCAAAAAAGACAGAAAGTAAAAGAAATATAATGATTTAATAAGCGTAGCTTATGTATGGCACAAGGCTGCTATTATGGATCACCCAATGAATTTCGAACTCAGTGGCAACTGATTTAGAGAGACAACCTTGCTAACTTTAAAACATGTCAAAATGACTTTACTAAACGTAACTTAGATTTGAAAGGAGACCGTAAATATGGAGCACCCGGTGAGGATCTAACTCACTACTAAGATCTAATTGATGTAGCCATTGTAACAGTAAGATATAAAAGTAAATGCTCCAGAGAAACGGCAGCCGAGATGAGAATTCGAACTCTGTTTTGAATATATTTACATGCTTTATTTAGGGATTCATTTGTTCGGTTTAGATAGGTACGTAGGTAGACTTCTACCATGTCGGATTAACTGTACAGCCTTTCCCTTCTACCAACACTCTGTTTATTCCAACATCACGTCGTGTGGCTCGCAATACGAACAAGCAGCATCGGAACAAGCCGAAGGACATTCTGAACGCACCAGAACTGACATATTCGATCGGTTTGTTAATATAGACCAGCAAACGAAAATCTTCAATGCTTGGCTTTTTTTTTTTTTTTTTTTGTCAATTGACACCAAAAACTTTCTTTTATTTGTTTATCCGTTAGTCTCCTCTCGGTCAAGTGGACGCCACTTAGAAGACGCAACCTCAAAGACCTTTTCCGTCGGCCATATAAGAGAAAGAAAATTCCTGATAAATAAAGATCGTGATAAATTAACTTCTATTTGTTGCTCTAGTCATAGATTTTAGAAAGATTTTTTTTAGTTTTTGTTTTTTACGGAGGGTAAATTCAAAATGGAAATTGCCTCTACTCTAGACATACACCGCAATCGTGTACAACAGATCTATAAGGGTAATTTTTTTAAAGGTAGACAAATATCTAAATAACCGAATATGATGGCAAAGCAAATGAAAGATAAAAAAATAATAATAAAAATAAGATAAGATAAAATAAAAATGAAAAAAATCTGGCGTTCTTTCAAAAGTTAATGGGTAATCGCGAAATGGAAAAATGTTATTTTCTCAAACGAATATCGAATTGAACTTTTTCCAAATACGAGACAATATGTGAGATTGTCCCCTATTTCCCGATTTATTGAAAATTATACTGCGAAAAGAGTAAAAACAACGTTTATTCGATGAAGGCATACTACAGATATGAATTTATTTTCCTCTGTCGGTGACCTTGCAACGTGTCTTTCCTAGGTTTTCATTCACCAACACCAACACGAATGGAGACACAATTTGGTAGTCATTGGCCAGTCGGTGGAAAATTGTGTGAAGGTCCCATTATATCTTTACATTATCATTTGGCAATAAAATGTATAACTTTTATGAAAAGCGACTTTTTATTTGTATCTAAATGACGCTAAATTATTTCTGAATTGATAGAGTGGAACTAAAATATTTGCACGCAGATGTCTGTGTATTCCTGATTAAAATCTTCATTACTTATTATATATTCAAAATATTTAGAATATTTCCGATTAATATGTTATTTTATTTGTTGTTTATCCCTATTTAAACAATTGTTGAATTTAGAATATGATAGATTTTTGCTTTTCTACGACACCTGATTAGTAGTCAACTTCTTGCCTGTTTCTTAGTTCACGATATAATGTATATCTCTTCTACTTTTGCAAATAGGTGCAATCCAATTTACCAATCCACTACACCCCCCTTTGGCTGTTCTTGAACTTCTTCTACAATCGCCTTCCTTGTCTTCCCGTTGAGGTTTATGCTCTGTTCTTTTTAATGGGAATCTTGCTCTGATCTCATCTTCCATGTCTGAATCATTCCCACTATCATCCATAGGCTTGCTTCTATTGCATTATCCTGATTAAAAGAACTCATCCTTTCTTTTCTGTGAAGATCTTCTTCTTGACAACGTCCTCCTCTTCAATTCTGGGCATTAATTTGTCAAAATACTTGTCTACTCAATATATAGGATTACTAAATGACGTTGTTTTTATGAACGTCAGACGAGTGGCTAAGAAGTGAAGATTACAAGGGCATGTAGGACAGATAACGGTTGACGCTATAAATCAAAAGTTTAAGATCACATTTATTATAGTAGCATCTCTTTCGGAGTCCGTTCCACAACATGATATTTATGCAACTGTTTACTCCTCTCTTAATTGTATGACTGACCGGTTCGAAAAGGTCAAATCGTCAGCTGATCTAAAAAAATGACCTACTTTCTGTTGTTAACTGGGGCAATGAATGGCTTGTTAATTTTAACGCTTCCAAAACGAAGCTGCTCTTTTAATCTATTTTACCTATTTACAAGTTCCCTACTCATCCGTGCTTGAAATATTACTGATACCACTTTTCTGTTGCTTCTACAACGTAGTCGGAGATCCTAGAAATATCTAGATATAACCGTAAGTTCTATGCTAACAGTTTCTTCTTTTGCATTTATGGAACTCGCCTCTGGCTTCCCGGTCAACGTTGATCTTCGAAAATCTAAATATAGTAACTATCGTTATTTTCTGTCTTCTTAATTCCTGTTCTTTTATCGTTCTCTCTCCTTAATAGTATTATTTTTTCTGATATTCTCTCGCACTCAATCGCCCTTTCGTCTTAGTGGATTTATTGGCTTGCATGGGGTGAAATGAAACAAAATAAATAACAACATCATGGTGGTTTCTGAGAAGAAACTTTCCGGATGCAATTTCCTTTTTATCTGGTCAAATACAATCGGAATGAGGATGATTCCATTTTGTGTACGTTGCATTGCTGATACTATTAGGTTGGTGCAAAAATAATGACGTAATAATGTCGTTTTTTGACGTATTTTTAACGTCAAAAAACGACATTATTACGTCATTATTTTTGCACCAACCTAATAACCGCAAAAGTCCAGAACTGATGGAACTAAAGAATGGAGTTCTCATATCGATAGTTACCATAGTAACAGCTATAGAATAGCGCTAGCTTGGCAATTTTATAATTCTTTCATAAGGCCGAAGAGCCCTTCAAGCTAGATTGTTGCTGCATGAAGTTGTTCTATGAAACTAAAAAAAAGGTTATAAATTATAAAGACGCCTCGGACAGAAAACGTTACAACCTAGCCTTGAAAAAAAATAAGATCAGAGGGTTTGAAATGATTCATCGCTCACATGGCCGCGTAGACAACTTTGAACTCTTTCATAGTTAGAAAATGTAGATTCAGCAGCACCAAACAGTATATGACAGCAATATTCAGTTTTAGTTTGGCCTTTAGTGGCAGCAAACATTTTAAAAAGGCGTAAGGTAAGGATGTGTCGTCTCACCGGACTTATTCTATACAGCGAAGCAATTCTGAGGGAATCGGAAATCCTACCGGTATTCAGCATTAGCGGCCACAATCTTAACAATGTAAGATACGCAGATGACACGGTACTGATAGCAGACATGGAAAAGAAATTACAAGACCTTCTACAGAATTTAGCGAAGGAAAGCGAGAAGAAAAGACTAAGCATAAAGTATAAGACAGAATGTATGATCATCAGTAAAAAGACGAGCCCGAAATGCGATTTACAGGCCGGAGACACTATAATCAAGCAGGTGCGGAAACTTAAATATTTTTTGACTGAGGATGATAAGTGCGACGCTGAGATCCAAAGACATATTTGGATGGCCAAGGACGCATTTCAAAAGCTGGGCAGAATATTGCAAGACAGGAGGATCTCTTTGGTAACAAAGAAAAAAGTACTAACCTGCTACGTGATATCTATCTTCCTTTATGGCAGCGAATGTTGGACGGTCTTCTTAAAGATGAAGAAGAGACTTAAGGCGTCGGTGATGTGATTCTACAGAAGGATGCTAAGGATATCATGGACCGAGCGCACGAGCAACAATGAGGTTTTAGAGAGGATGCAAACAAGGAGGAAGCTTATGCTTAACATCAGGAAGAGGCAGATGACATTTCTGGGACACCTAATGAGAAAGGAGGGTCTGGAGAATTTGATAATTACAGGTTAGAGGGAAAAAGAGACAGGGAAAATCAACGCATGATATACCTGGCGGGCTTAAGCAAGGGGGTGACAGAACGTGGTTTGGGGGAGGTGGTAGAAGGACGAAACTTATTGAGAGCTACAAGGGATAGCTGAGAAGTGGAGAGGCATGATCGCCTACGTCCTGAACAGGCGCGACGCATAAAAAGAAGAGATGGGAGATGGAGAGACCATCTCTGTTGCTCAGAAATCCCATTTGTTCAAAGAGGTGTGATTTATTTGAGTGTCTTTAGATTTCTCTGATGTCTGTAGACTTGAATTATTACCATGTTTTTCTTAAGACTGAAATTAAGAGTGGGGCGATATCCCGGTAATTTGTACTGCACCAACTTGACTCCCTTTTTCTTGTATTAGGTTGGTGCAAAAATAATGACGTAATAATGTCGTTTTTTGACGTATTTTTTAACATCAAAAAACGACATTACTACGTCATTATTTTTGCACCAACCTAATAATAAAGGTATACTGGCTGCGTTTATAGTCATATAGTAAGCCCTGTCCTCAGCATGTAACAGTGAGTTGTTCAAGACATTGTTACGCATTAGGAAGAGCATGTTGGTGTTTAGCCGCCTCCATAAAGTTTCAAGATGTTCTTTAATGCGTAGTGCCCAAGTATGGGAATAATAAAGTACCCAGTCCCCGCGACAACTGTCACGCTGGCGCCGGTATCCAATAAATCTACTATAATGAGCGAGTTGCTGTAGTCAGTTTAAGTTCCTCTGGACCAAAATTAATCCGTCCTAGGTATGAAGGTAAACTACATCCGCGTCCAGGGTAAGACGATAAACTACGTCCAACAGCAAGGCCTCTGATCAGGAGGCTTTGGGGAACGTGGAACCTCTTCTTAATTGCTGGTGTTCCCAGGTGCAGCCTTACCCGGGATGGTAGCACCTGTTATGGGCAAATAGTCAACCTTGAAGCTGAGGTAAAAAGCATTATGAAAGTATAAAAATAAGTTTTAATACCAGAAATACTTTGTAAGAAATTATTACCAGAAATAGATTTTTGAAGAAAAAAAAAATACTAGCAGCTATACGTTTTTGAAAAAATAATATTACCAGCTATACATTTTCGAAGAAAGAAATATTAACAGAAATAGATTTTTGACAAAACAAAAATATTACCAGAAAAGAAAAGTTGTCGGCATTAAATGACCCATTGGAGTTGATATGCCGTAAAGCAAAACAAACCTAACCAAACCAAATCAAAATTAATTCGTAACTCATCGAGGATGAATATGAATTCTTCACCTTGACAGCTCATACAAAATTAGAGCCATCTCTCCAGGTCTCTAGAACTATGTCGATCCACCTGCAGCTATGCTACCTTTTGCTGCTTGTGTGCATCCACGGGTTCGTGTGGTATTGACGCCTCTTCTGTAGCTTAGATGCTGTATGAAGCAAATCCACGTGTTGTGCTGAAGAGGGTATGACATATTTCGTATGAGCGATTTAGAGTAGAATGTCTGTCGGTGTAGAACACTAAACCTACCGCCGCATTGCGTATTTGGCTTGACGCCTGCTAAGTGGGGCCGTTAGGGCTTGTTATATAATTGAACTTATATATTAACACCATCGCACACCTACAGTATCACGCAATCACGCACCTACTTGTTATGTGCTTTCTTAGTTGCACTGGAAATAAGATGCAACTCATTGTTCGTAAATGACCCTCCCTGCATGGAAATAGATCTTCGTGTCTTCAAATGAATTTTGTATCAGGCAAATCAGTGAAAGGACTTTGAAAATTCACTATACTCTTACTGTGGTATTGTGAATTGAAACGTGCACGCCTTCAAGAAAGTAAGACAGAAGACTGGAAAGTTTAGGACAAGGTTATTCACATGAAAGGTGTAGAAGTGGTGAATAAAGATGTTTGAATTAAGAAGTATTTAAACACACGCATTTTGGAATAAAATTGGGAGCCTATTTCAAATAACAGCTTCTACTATATGTGGTTTGAAGTAATATATATATATATGTGTGTGTCTATGTGTGTGCATAGGGGGTTCGGCACAATTTATCCCACAAAGTGAAAATATTTAAAAACAAGCAGTATCTGAAGAGACAAATAAAAGGCTGTTCTTATTTCTAATATCCTATCCTACCTTTTTGTCTCCTAAATACCTGTTTTTTTTATTCATATTGGGTGGGAGTGATAGCCACACAATTCGTTGAAAACCTCCCAAATGCTTGTCGGAAAAATTCTGTGCATTTTCCTTCTTGAAAAACACATCTTTGGGATAAATATCGTCCGTGAATAGGTGGAAATGATCTAGAAGCAATACACCGTAGCGGTCACTGACCAATGATAACCCCACCCGATGCATGCCAAGTAAAAACACCCTAAACTTTTATGCAACTACCACCAACCTGGTAAACAACTGTATTCTACTACATCAGAATCCTACCATCACTCGAAACACCTGGGACAAAAGTACGATGAATTGATTTTTCATTCAAGAAACTGCATTGAATACGGATGTGGTTTCAGCCATTGTTGCTTGTCCTATAAGGAATTCTTCTCAAACACCTAAAGCTACGATCATTAAATGTCGGTAGTCAACCAATACCTACTGTAAATTTTAGTCAAGTTCAAGTCAATTTTAGAAATGAAATGTCCCATCCGCCTATCACTCGCTATCGGAATTCAGTAATCCCATAATTCATGCCAGCTCATGTCAAAAGTATCTAACTCTAACTCCCATTTACAAATTTTGATTAGCTCAATTTTTGGTGTATTTTTGCTATGTCTGGGCTAAGTCTTTTCAACTCACCTCCCCTTTCCTAACTTGGTAGAGTTCAGAATTGTTTACGCGATTTTGTGGGAGAAAGACATATTCTCGACTCTGCTACCTTTTTTTTTACAGACGCAAAGTTACAAGTCTGTCTGTGCCATACAGCTATTTCCATGATAAATATTCAGATAATCTCTATTCTTTAGTTCCACCAGTACAGGTCTTTGCACCTCGGATACGCCATGCCAATACGACGAAGTCGAATAAACCTCAATCTGTCAATACGCTACATACAACAAGGATGTTTTACTCAGATTTCTTCTCAAAAATTGCGACTTTGTGGAACGGATTGACGTTTCTATAAACAATTCCATCTTGAAATTTTCAAATCACTTTTCTTCCTGATCTCCATAATCTTCATCACTCCCACAATATGGGAAGTCCTGATAGAGGAACATTCAATAACAAGTTTCCAGTTGATATGACACATCTATAACATTTCATTCACTGTGAAAACTGTACCTGATGTTGGCTATAGACAGATATATTATTCACATAATCCGCTAGAAAGATGTCCCATACAAAGGTTAATGATCACCGTAATTTGGACGTTACCTTCTCGTCGTGTTAGCAAGTAGATTTCCATCGCTGGCGGTCCCCGATATCTTAAACTACTACAATAATTAGAACTCTCACATTTATTTGGCACTAGTTTATGTTCCCCAAACCATAGTATTGCAAATGCTTTGATGGCGAAATCTGCATCAGCATTTGAGGTAGTGTACTTAGTTGGTCATACGAGTTTCCGAACTATCGTCTCTTCATGATATCATGTTAATATTACTTTAAATAAGTTAGCCATTACCTTCATGTAAGATTGCCTTTCCAATAAACAAATTATTAAAATTTTGACAATTAAGATACCCTCCCGAAATTTATTAGAACTCCACAGTAATATATTAGGAGTGATTGTCTGAGCGTTTAGGGTTTATTTTTTGCACAATTCTATGCTATCATTTGAATATTCTGCTTATTTTATTCTTAATATATTTTCAGCCTTGGTAGTGTTCAAAAGTGCTTACACAGGCTTGTCAATGATCAATTATTTTCCACGCTTTTCTTATCGCTAGCCGATTTCCATGGCAAATGTTCAGACGGGATATATTCACTAACTTGTGTCAGTTCAGACATTTACATTTGCTAGGACACGCCATCGAATCATCCAAAGTCCCTTCGTATTCCTCTGGTAAGAAGAAAATCGGTTGAAAGTGGTCCCACACACACCAAGGTTAACGATCGCCATAATTTGGACGTTACCTTCTCGTTGTGTAGCAAGTAGATTTACATCGTTGGAAGTCCCCGGTATCTTATACTTTGGATATCAAATGTCTTGATGGCGAAATCTGCATCGGCATTTGAGGTAATGTACTTAGTTGGTCATACGATTTCCTGAATTATCGCCTGCTCATGATATCATGTTATGTTTCCTCTATTATTTCATTCAAATGCCATCTTACCATTAGATGCTGCTCGAACTGGCACACCAGATGTCAGGGCACAAATGATATAGTCATGGACATCTGAATAACGTTACGATATGGCAACTGAAATTTGACTTTATATATTTCAATCCAAACACTTATGAACTTATTCGATCGATTTGTCTTTTTTTCTGTTTATATTTTGTGCAAGTATAATTAGCTAAGAACAATATTTGTAGCTCGTATTTTCATGCCGACCTTTTTTTTTTATGCCGCATGAGGCAAGCTAAGATGTACCCGGAGACTATCGTCGAATAAACATATAAAATGTTTTTATTTAAGAATTATCACGCCATCATTCAGAATTAGGAAGTTATACTTCTACTGGAGAAACTTGCACAAAGTTTCATAGAACTCGGCCAATCGATATCAGTTAATTGCATTGAAAATATTACATTCTATAAAACATCTCAAAACACAAATATTATTTATTTTATTAATAAAATGATGAATAACATATCATCATTAATTCACGATACCACATGCGATAAAAATCAATATACATAATACTGCAATCTTATCGGTCCTGACCTGGCATCTCAGCTTCAATCATTTTGCCACTTTCATAAAGTGGCTCATCTTTGATGTTTCTATATTCTCAATGGAATGTTCGGGTGATCTTTCCCTTTTGGTACCATTTTACGAACTTAAGCAGAGTACTACATTGGCAGTTATCATCATTTTACAGTTGAAAATGCTAGATGCTACTGCATCCTATATTCTAATAGTTTCTTTTGTCGCACCTCTTGCTTGTGGAACTCTCTTTCGGCCTCTTGCTCCAACGATTTTAAATAAATCCTAACTTTCTCGTTTTTTTTTTTTTGCTCGTTTTTTGAATTCTGTCCGTTTATTAACACTTGTTCTCAACAAGGTTTTCACAATTCCTTTCACGCTCATTAACCGCTTACATCTTAGTGGCTTTACGACCTTGATTAGGGTATAATGGTTAAAAAAGATAGGCATATATATATATATATATATATATATATATATATATATATATATATATATATATATATAATATATATATATATATATATATATATATATATAAATATATATATATATATATATATATATATATATATATATATGTGTGTGTGTGTGTGTGTATGTGTGTGTAATGGGAATAAGACTCTAATCTGACACCTAACATAATATTATACTATATTCTAACACTGCGATATACATTAATTGCATATATAGCATTTTATTGTGTGGAATGCTCGTAAATTTGAAACTTTATTACATTTCGAGAAAACGTAAAAACTGTATTCCAAAGAGAATTAATCGATTTTCAGACAAGAGGGGGTCACTTACACATGCGCAGAAATTGATTGAAAATTGGCCGAACAAAATGGGGTCGGTCGTTTTGCCGTTGATAATCAATAAAGAAAAACATGAAAATTTATTTTAAAATAAAACAACTATATACACATTCAGTGACGTCTGCGAAAGATAAGGTTGTTTTTTTTATTAAACTGGGGAATATTGTAAAGATTATCGAAGCGTTTTAAATTTATAAACCACTGATCAATCTTTTTGTGTGTGAATAGAAGGGAAAGCTATAAAATATCAATGCATCTCAACACAAACAAATAATAAATAAGGCAAAAGCGTTCAGTAAAAAAGTGTAATTTAATCTCTGACTCAACTGAAAAATAATCTATGAGTCAAGGTGATGTAAGAAGTATTTTTTATTAAATCAGTACCCAATCGAATATCCAGGAGCCAATCAAGGTAGAGGGTGATTTAGTGGGAATTGTTATAAGGATATAAGAGAAAGTAAAATGTACAGATAATAAGAATATGTATGATAGATAAAAGTTGACCTTTATTTGTTAAGTTTCTAGTGATTCGAGAAGTATCTATTTCGGAGTTGGTTCCACATAGCAGAGGCTGTTGGTTAGAAGCAGTCAGTATAGAACTTCTTCCTTACGAATGAAATACGAAGGAATGGGGATTGGAAAAGCCCTGAATACATGATGTGGCTGATTTTATCACTAAAAATCTGAAGATGTAAAGCTAAGTAATGCAGTTCGTCAGAACATTTTCCATGAAAACAACGAGAGTCTTGTGATTTTTCGTCTGTAGGAAAGGGGTTGTAGGGTGGGAAATCCTTTCCAAGTGAACCGCTGGCCGTACCAATAGTTTACAATTGTATTGCGAGTCTCGAAACCCAGTTGTATGTAAGTGTCGAAATAACCGGATTGATATCAAGTAAATACTATGATGCTAATTTGTTCCCTCAAAAACACCAACGGAAAATTCTCAGTATAAATATATCTCGCTCAGCGAAAATTAAAAGGGAATAAAGACAGCAAATTGCGTGTCAGGTGTTCTGTCAGTCGGGAGAGACTCGAGCAGAAGGAGTTAACGACGGCCCTGAGTACTTTGCTTCCCTTTCAGATACAAAGCTGTGGAATTTAGAGAGACTTTTTACAGGGATGTTCACTATGTCCAAGACCCGAGTGCCACTCGAGGTACAGGATTACAGAGTAAGAACCACAGTCTATACGGATATACGTGGAAGATAACGTTAACAACTAAACACCAAATAACTACTAAAAATATCATGGATGTATCGACTTATTTCGTGCCGCCATGCAAATGTTTTTTAACGGTTTGTCTAACTCTTTAAAAGGCCCAAGAATCACTCGAGGTAGAGTTTTATACAGAAAGAAGCACAGTTTAGGCGGATAGGTAGGGAAGATAGTAGTTAACACTAGACTGAAACAGGTTGATTGTAGCGATCGGAGAAACATCCTCTTGAGGGTCGGTTCTACAATGCAGTGGTTTGGTGGAAGAAGGTGCTCAAGTAGAATTTACATCTCACCAAACGAATACAAAGGGAATAAGGATGGTTTACTACAATGTGTGTGGTATTATGAGTTTGAGCCGTGAAGGTGACGGCTGGTGGAACTAAGGTCTGTAGTATTTCCATGGAAATAGTGTAAGAGCAGCGACAGGCTTGCGGCGTCTCGCCTATGAGAAAGGCCCTTACGGGTGGAAAATAATTCGTTACCCAACAAGGACCTGAAGATGCTTTTTTACTCTATCCACAGAGTAAGTGAAGAGTGAGCAGCTCCATTTTCAGCTGAATCTGGCTCTTGTAATGGTAGATGATAACTGGAGGAGTCATGTATTTGATGGAGCGATACACGGAATAGATAATTTTTCCAGGTACTCGAAGATTCAAAAAATATAATTATTAATTTTTTTTCTTCTCGTCATACATAACGAGCGATCTCACGTGAAAAGCAATACAACTAAAATGCATTGGAAAGAAGCCGGTCATAAATTGATAAGTTGTTTGTTTCAAGTTTTTAACCAACGTATAACGATTCCAATTGGTACCCAGTTCGTTTAATCATCACCTGGCAGACCTTGAGTTTCTTTTTAGCGACGATGAATAATTTCTTTTTTTAATACTTTGAAAGTCTTTAGGGTCTCCAAGTTAACTCCAGACGTCAAGTGGAACTATTATATAGAATCAATTGTCACATTTCTGTACAAATGATAGACTCATTCTATGGTTTCCGGAAATATCTAACTCTTTCTATCATGCTACAACATTAGAATTTCTGATCTGTTAAACTTAGAGTATTGCTGCTCTGTCTGGACTGAAAATTGTTAACCACTACTTCCGAATCTTGGCTGAGTTCAAAATTGTTGACGTTGCGGGAGGAAGTGTATTTTTCGACTCTGTAGTCTTTTTTCCACAGAAACAACGTTTCAAGTCAGTCGGTACCCTACCTGTATTTCCATGGCAAATGTTCAGATGAGCTCTATTCCTCAGTTCCACCAACTCAGGTCTTTGCATCTCGGATACGCCAGGCCATTACCACGCAGTCGAATAACCCATAAACTGTCAAAGAGTCAAAGACGTTTTATTCAAATTTCATTTCAAGAACTGTAAATGTAATACTCTACCTCGAATGTCGCACGTGTCTTGTATTAAGTTACATGTTAAACTTAATATATATATAGTGCTGTTCAAAAATTAGATAATAAAATTACGATAATATTAAAAAAATATCTTATTTCCAAATAATCAACAAGCTTTAAACGATATATTCATTAAGAAAAAAACCTGTATTAAACAAGTTACAACTACTTTTTCAAAATTTAGACTGGAATAGAAATATTAATCCAAAATTTAGAAGGGAAAATGTCGTTGAATTTGAATTTTAGTTTTATATGGTTGCCAGTGCAAATAATTCTTCGTGCCCGTGTAAAAATTAAAATGTCATGTGTGTCTTTTTTTTTTGCTAAGCTGTGTATACTGTAGTCAACGAGTATAACTTATGGTGTATGCAAATTTCAAAAGAAATATGCTTATATCAATATCAACCTCCTGTAGCTTTAAAACATCGCCTATTTGAAGCCTTTAATTATAAAGAAGGCAACAGAATGTTATAAAAAATCTATTTGGTGTGCACATCACCACTGTGAGACAAATTATTTATAAATGAATGGCCTTTAGTATGACGGCGTCGCAATCAAGAAGAAAAATAACTGCAAAAGCAAGTAGGCATCTATTTCCGAAAGCCCAAACAAGCGGTGACCTCTGTGGTGACCTCTGCGGTTCTCCAAGGTTCGCTTGCCAATATCGGAATCAATGTGGATACGTCTACAACCCGACGAAATTTGGTAGATGCCGGTACTTGATTGCAGAATGTCTAGAAAAAAAAAACTCTGCAAAGGAAAAGTCACAAGTAAGCTCGGCTCAAAGATACCAAAGCTCACATTAATAATCTAGAAGCGTTCTTGCAAAAGATTTTATGTCTTTTTGAGAGAAATGGCAGATGGTGTATCTGGCGAGTTCCTAGTACAGCTTTTGAAGAGAAGAATTTGGTGTCAACAGTAAGACATGACGGCGGCAGCGTTATGAATTGGTGGTGGTGATGGTGTGTGTGTGGGGGGGGTTGGAACAGGCAAAATATTGCACAATAGGCTATGCAATACATCAAGTAATTTTGAACGAAAATGTCTTGTTCTCGGTTGTAAAGTTAGTTTTAGGTCAGGGCTGGCTCTTCCAACATGACAGAGATCCGAAACGTTAAACAGATCCTTAAAAGAACGGGTTTGAGAAAAAGAAGTTTCAAATCATGGCAGAGACTAATCAAAGTCTTGATCTAAATCCAATTGAAAATCTATGCTTCAAATTAAAGAAGGCAGTACATGGAAGAAACATAGGTAATATCGAGTAAATATAGGAGTTTTTCCAAAAAGAATGCTCACTTCTGTCAGAAACTGTTTAAAATTCATAGAAAAAGACTGGTCGATAGCGTGACCTGAAAAGGATTAACGACAAAATATTAAATCTAAGGTTTCACTCACTTTTATATATCTTGATTTTCAATTGATATTTTTATTGATAAAAAATTGAAAATGGTTGTCATTCAAGTAATACAGGTTTTTCTTAATGAACATATAGTTTAATTAAGATTTGTTAGTTATCTATAAAACACTGACAATATTTTAATATTATCTTAGGGGTTCACTTACTTTGCGCAGCACTATATATATATATATATATATATATATATATATATATATATATATATATATATATACAATTATAAGATTGGTGTATACGGAATAAATTCTAATAGCCAACAAATACTATTCTTAAAAGAGTGCTCAATATAGAATAGAACAAATATAATTATTTATTCGAAAATTATAACATAAATACGTTATAAAATCACTACAAAAATAGCAATTTTGTTTCAACACTTCTGGTTTCTTACACGTAGTAGTGAGCTGGTATGTGATATCTGTCCTCCTGTATGGCGGTGACTGGTGGACAATCTCCTCAGATGAAGAAGAAACTTGGAGCAACAGAAATGTGTTTCTGTAAAACGATGCTGAGGATACCATGGACTGAAAATGTGAGAAACGACGATGTTTTGGAGAAAATGAAAACAAAAAAGAAATTTACACTTAACATCAAAAACAGGCATTTGAGGGATGAGGGCTTGGAAAATCTGTTACTCACTGGACAGATGGAGGGAAAGACAGACATAGGGAAACAACGCATAATATGTTGGTGACTTTCAGTAAGTGGATGGCGGAACGGGGCTGCGGCTTACGAGAAATAAGAGAAAGACAAATTTTATTAAGATCTACGAGGGACAAGATGTTGTGGAGAGTCATGATCGCATACGTGCAGTACACGGCACATAAAGAATATTAACATTTCTCATTAAGTTCACAATTTTTTATCTTCAAAATCTCATAAGTAGATACCTCTACTAAAGTTCCGATACCTAAGTTTTAAAATGATTTTTTTAAAAATGAAAAAGCATTCTTGAAGGTTTCCTTTTAGTTTTAATTGAAAGCTAAATGATTAAATATACTATTTCCTGGAAGCAAAATATTCTGGTATATTTCAATTATGAATTATATTGATTGGAATCTCAACTTTTCGGTCGCTTTCAGAAAAGTCATTTAAATCAGCCATTTTTGACACAATTTGTCATATTTGTAAACAAAAGTTAATTCTCGGTTTTAAACATCTTCCAAAAGTAATATATACTTTTCTGAGAATTCATTTTATGAATATTAGCTAATTTAACGTATAATTAATCTGATTAAAGATATTATTTATTTCAAATAACTGAAAAAGATTTTCGAAACAAATAGTAGCGGTGATTATGCTCTTGTCACACGTAGATCTCATAACAAGCACTGTTGTTCTACGGTAACTTTATCTGTTAAAGCATAATTTAAGAAAATGACGGGTTAGAACCTTTCTTTTTTAATAATTTTTTGAAGTACTCAGTAATATTAAAAATGTTGGAAGATATTCTCCGTAATCTAATTTTAGGAATGTTGACTTAAATATTTTAAGTACGATAGTCATCGCTATTATTTAAGTAATTATTTATTTTTTAAGTACTATAGTCATCGCTATTATTTTCAGATAATGTCATGTATGGTCAATGATACTTTCAAAAAGGTGCACGTTGCCTAATATTTTATATAGATAAAAAATTAAAAAAAATGTTTTAAAAATCTTGATGCAAAATAACTTATATTAAGTTTTTCAATTTTTGATACGTAAATATAGTTTTCACTTAATAACAATATCACCTAAGCTAAGAAAGGTAATACAGAATTTTAAACGATTTATATATTATAAATTATTATAATTAAAAATTTTATGAAATGAAAACAATTCTCGTAAAAAATCATTATTCATCGAATTTCTTTTTCTTAAGACAATTTTTCCTTAATGTATCTTATATATAAAACAATTAAAAGCTTTTCTAATTAAATAATGTCATAGTTCTATTGCATTTTTTATTCCACAACTCGGGGAAAATTTTCGACAAATGAGAAATATTTTGATAAAAAATAATGATTTCCATTTTCCAAGGAGTCCTGCTTTTAACTAATAAAATTTTTTCTAGGATAAATTTCATATCTGGATATTTCATGAAATTAAATAAGTAACATATATAAAACCAAAATAAATTCACCAAGATTTTCAAAAAAAAAATTTCAAAAATAATTGCATTCATTTGTGAATAAATCTTGAAAGTTTCATTAAAATCCGACAATTACTTGATTTTTGCAGGAATTTTCAAATCAACGTTTTACCCCTGAAAATACGGCGCTAAAACACAATTCGTAAATATTACAACGACCAATGACGTTAAAAAAGACTTTTAAACAAAATTTCGAACGTGCTTGAAAGGGTTAAAAACTTTAATAAAATAATAAAAATATTTTGGTTTTTCTTTTTAATAATAAAATAAACATTTGTTTTTATTAATTTTGGGGCCTTAAAGTTTGCTGTTTTTTTCAGTGAAAAAATGGAGGTACCTTCTCATAAGTATGCAGGCGTTAAGCTCCATTCAGAAATTGCGAGTGTTGAATCATTCGTTAATCATTAAAGCCTTTACAAAAGCATTAAAAAAAAAAAAAGACCTGGGAATTCTCTCATCTAAGCCATGTTTATCGTTGCATCGCTTAATCGGTGATACAAGCGTGCAAACGTTGTCTATTGATCTTCATAATTATCGCGGCATTAAAATGATGCTCCTAGATTTTGATTTGAAAATTACAAAGTGTTAATCGATTTCGTTATCGAAAAAATAAAATACAAACAGGCATTTTTGTTTGTGAATAAACGCAAAACCCATAAAGGAATTGCTACGCATTCAGACGAGATAAAAAAAGCATGTGAACTTCATCAAAGTGTTTGCATATATCCTGTTCTTCATAGACTGAATCCGGATTTCCTAACAACAGACGAGTGATCAACCTCGCCAGCTTCAGGTGTGAGCTTTTAATTAGACATAAACTATTCTTGTGTTTATTCCTTAGATTTGTTTGGCTTTTTGAAACATTCGTTTACCTGTTTTTACTTCTGATTCCTAAAATTTCTTCCCGGAAGTTCTTGAAAGAATTTTCTGAATTATTAGGTTGGTGCAAAAATAATGACGTAACAATGTCGTTTTTTGACGTATCTTTTAACGTCAAAAAACGACATTATTACGTCATTATTTTTGCACCAACCTAATATTTGAGTAATAACCATTAACACAATGATTCGTATTTCAAATGAAGTTGGATTTCCTGGAGTTTTCTTAATATTTTCAGTAGAATTATTCTTAATTTTTCCTGCTGCCTCTATAGCAATTTTAATAATGATTGAATCTAAATTTTACATTCCCAGAGACTTCAATATCTATCTATATTCCAGAAATGGGGTATTATAATTATTTGCATTATTTACATTCCTCGAACTGTTTTCCTCATCTTTTTTGAGATATGCACGACGTTTCGACCGTTTTACGCTCCGGCCTTATTCAGGTTATTGGAATTTCCAACTTTATTTCGTTCACCTGGGTAGATCGACCAAGTTCCACGTGCCATGTCTCTTCTTGATGTCTCTGTTATCTCCCTTTAACTCAAATCCCCAAGTTTTTGTTCACCATTTTTTCCTTTAAATATGGTCGCTGAGACATTATGTTTATAAGTGCCAAAAATTCATACCCAGATGTCCTCAAGGACACATGGCCCAGCGGATAAAAGCGTTGGTTGGATCCAGTGACAGGACCCAAAGAGGTGTGAGTTCAATTCCTGTCTACTGGAGAGTTGAGTTAAAGGGAAATAACTGAGGCATCCTGAATATTTATGGCACGTGAAACTAGAGCAGTCTACAATAAAGTCAACTGAAGAAGGTCGGAGCGTACAATGGATGAAACGCCTGGAATATGGCAAAAAAGATGTTGGACGATGCTGAAGAATGTAAATAATTGCCAGAAACTTATATTTAAGAAAGTTCATTAAATAATTTTGCTGAATTTTTTCATCAAACAATATAGTCTTCTTCTTCTTCTTCTCATTATTATTATTATTAGTAGTAGTAGTATTCCTTTGATTCCGGTTGTATACGCATTTCCTTCCAGCTCGCAACCAGAGACCTAAGATCAGAAATGGCTTCATGATATTTTCCACTGATCATTTTATTAAAACAAAAAATGTTTGAGCTCTACTTGTGAATACAATTCATTTGTATTTCTTTGAGGCATCGGCTACAAGGAATCTCTTCAGTTAGTCCATCGGAACCTTTTTCCAATCTATCTGCTAGCTCCAGATAAAACTGGAATTATTGATATCCTCATGTGCCACATGTTTTAATATTTGTATCATCGCAACACTGTCGGCAGGTTGATCAATTTTCAAATATAAATTGTTTGTCTACGTAAAATATGCAGTTGAAATACAGTGAAAAATCATCTAAAGGACTTCAATGGGCTACACAATTCGGTATCCGGAAAATTGCTCGAAATCAATTTCTCGACAGTAAATTGCTCGAAATCAATTGCCAGAAAAATAATTTCTCGATTTATCAATTGCTACAAAAGCAGATTGCTCGAAACCTGTGGTTAAAAAAAAATAAAACTACATTGTTTCTAATATTTACTATTAGATAAAATAATCCAACTTTATTTATTAATTACTGAAATAGAAAAAATCAAGGGAAATATTCAGTAGTATTGTAGGTTAATTTGATACCAACAATAGAGTATTAACAATTAAGGGATACTGTAAGACAAGTCTAATGACAATAGATATGGTTGCTATGGGAAAGAAAGGGAGAACCACAGGTACAGAGAGTAGCCTTGCCACCGTGTGTTGATCCAGTCAAGAGAGAATGTCCTAGAAGAATGACTTCTAAAGTGAGTTTTGTGGCTGATTTTATATCCAACTCCGTTGACGTGTCATGAGACGGCGCAGTTTACGTGGAAATTACTTCGAGCAATCTGCCTTAAGAGCAATTGATAGTTCGAGAAATTGATTTCGAGCAATTGATTTCGAGAAATTTAACTAGATCCACACAATTCAGCTTGTGGCTAGACAGTAAGAAATATTAGCTTTCACGATACAGATAACAATTTCAATTTCATCCAAATTATGTGTGTATATGAATATGCATTCAGGGAGCCTCGACGTGATTAGTAAGCTTCTCTTGCTAAATCACTTCACGACTGAGTAGTGAGTTCGATTTTCACTGGGTACCCCATAAATTCTCCCTTGTGCCACATCTAAGCAGCGCTTAGAAAATCACTACACATTTGTGTTCTGTATGCATAATTTAAGTCAGGGATAGACCTAGTAAATTTTTAAATTTAATTTATTAATTTAATAATAAAATGTTCAATAAGATTTCAGATATCTGATTTTATATGATTTAAAAAAGAATAAATTTTTTGTCTTCCCATCTATGACTTTATGGTTCAACCCAGGGAAGCATTATCCAGAGTGTTTGTGAAGGGAATATATTATTACAACGTCTTATTTTAAACTTAGTTAAATTGTATGCAAATAGATGTGTGCGTGTGCTCAAATGTGTTCATTAAATGGCCCAATCATATATAAGACATTCACACTCAACACACATCTTTGGAAACAGAGAATATGTGATGGATAGAGAATCAACTCTTCTATTATATTATTATTGTTGTTTTCTCTTTTTACGCGTGGGTTTTTATTTTCGAGAGATCTTCTATTATGTGTGCTATCCATTAAGTCTTACGACTTCAAACAGATTGCCCCTTTCGCAGAGCCATGCAAGGGGGACATCTGAAGCGATGGGAACCTCCGCTGTATTCCGATTTTCTTATTGTATGCCTTTAGGTTTAGCGGTATAAACACTTAGGACCAAGTGATAACATGGACATGAAAGTCTCACATTCTGGAAACTTCAATCTGGCTTATGCACACATCAGATTGAAATACTGATTCTCGTACGATCAACGGAGTTAAGCAACGCTGAATATGGTCTGCATCTGGATGGGTGACCATTTCGGAATAGAAGATGGTGTAATCTTGGATGTGCGGGTCGTCTCGGAATTGAAAGTTGGAGAGTCGATATCCAATTCCAGATACATTCGTTATATTCTTACTCGCAAAGAATCTAGGGAAAGGTATGGATTCACTTCGTCTTCCCCCCACTAAGGGTTAATTAGTAGGGCTTGTATCAGTAAAGGATTATTATATCTAAAATATTTTGCAACCCAAAATTATTTTCTGTTTTTAAATAACCTGCAAAAGTTTGATAAACCGTAACAAACATGATTATCAATCAATGAATCTGAAAGAAAGTCAAATTCTTGAGTTTTTCAATTATTTTGACTTTTCTACTATCGTAAACAGCGACAGTAACACCGATGTTGAGACATTTCTTTCAGCGATGGTGATATCTAGTTTGGTGGTTTCAAGGATGAAGTCAGTTTGGATGTATAAATTCCAAAAGAATCTTCGCTTGGTTTTTACGATCAATTTTGGTTTGTAGTGTTACCATTTTTGTTCAACTTCATGTTCCTAGTTCCTACATAAGGTCGCAATGTATAAAGGGGGACTTCTTTATCCTGGCCGCACTGGTATTCTTAGGCCCCAAAGTATAAAAGTGGACAACTTTATCCTGGTCGTACTAGTATTCTTAGGCCCCAATGTATAAAACGGGACCACTTTATCCTGGCCACACTAGTATAGTTAGGCCCCAATATATAAAAGAAGGACCACATTATCCTGGCCGTTCTGTATACTTAGACCCCAATTTATAAAAGGGGGGTCACTTTATCCTGGCCGTACTGTTATTCTTAGGGCCCAATGTATAAAAGGAGACTACTTTATACTCGGCGTACCTGTATTCTTAGTAACAATATATAAAACGGGGACGATTTATCCTGGCCGTACTGTTATTCCAAGACCCATGTGTCTAAAGTGTGACCAATTTATCCTGGTCGCACTGATATACTTAGGCACCAAAGTATAAAGGTGACCACTTTATCCTGGTCGCACTGGTATTATTAGACCCCAATGTATAAAAGAGGGATCATTTTATCCTGGCCAGACTGGTATGATTAGGCCCCAGTATATAAAGGGGGATTACTTTATACTGGCCGTAATCGCAATCTTAGGCACAATGTATAAATGGGGTCCACTTTATCCTGGTCGCACTGCTATTCTTAGGCCTAACTGTATAAAAGGGAGACCACTTTATCCTGGCCACACAGGTATTCTTAGGCTCCAATCTATAAAAGGGGACCACCTTATCCTGGTCTCACTACTATACTCAGGCCCCAATGTATAAAAAGGGGACCAGTTTTTCCTGGCCGCAAAAGTATTCTTAGGCTCCAGTGTATAAAAGGTGGTCCATTTTATCCTTGCGTACTGGTATTCTTAGACCACAATGTATAAAGGGGGACCACTTTATACTGTCTGCACTGGTATTCTTAGGCCCTAATGTATGCAGGCGGGAACTTTATCCTGACCGCACTGGTATTCTTAGGCCCAATGTACAAAAGGGAGACGACTTTATCCTGGCCATCCTGTTTTCTTAGGCCCAATGTTTAAAAGGGGGACCACATTATCCTGTCCGCACAGGTATTCTTAGGCTCCAATGTATAGAAGGGTAACACTTTATCCTGGTGGCACTGGTATTCTTTTTGCGTGAGCATTAAACAAGCACCAATTATGTCAGGGAGATTTTTCAAATCCATGCCACACAGCATTAATTGTCTGAATCCACTTGTTGTTTGACATTCTTCCGGGCAGAACTAGCATTCAACACTTGCATAGAATTTAGTCTTCCAGGAAGGTAAATTGGTTTACATGAGACTAATGACATTTTGGGCTACATCGAACATTTGTATTTTCTTTGGTACTCAAGAATGAGGAACCATACGATAAGCCTTATTAAAATCAATCCCATATATTTTGGGGTTTTTTTTTTTTTTTATCGCGTTTACAGATTGTACTAATCGCAATTTGTATATTATTACCCATAGATTTTTTTCGGCTCCTTTTTTGATAGATTCATAATTAGCTGTTTCTCAAAAGATGTTCCTAAGTCTTTTCTCAGATCATGTCATTTAATAGTTTTCATAGAAAATTCAAGCATATAATGGAGAGTTTTTGGTCTTATCCTTCATGAGTTTTTTTCTTCTCTCTCCATTCAGGCATATAAACATTTGTAACATATTTATCGCTTGTACAATTCCATTATGCAGGTTGCGAAACAGCTTGAACTCAAATTACTGAATAGCATAGTCCATATACGATCTTCAACATTCTTTCTCGTGATATTGATATCATTTTGCGGTACTTGGTATAGATGAGTCTAAGTATCTGTTATACAAGTCGCTGTACTATTGGGAGTAATGGGGTCTCCTTAGAGCGCTAACCAGTCTTTTATAACCTTTCGGATTTGGTGAGCAAGTGTAACTGTCGCCTCTGATGAGTGTTTGAAGCAACTAGACGTAGTAGAAATTCTATTTTGTTCAAACTATTTTTACTGTTCGTGTATCGCTTGATAAGATTTTATTTATCTATTATCGTTTGCCTTCTCTTTTCGATAGTTGGTCTGAAGTCTTTGGTCATGTGCTTAGAATTCTGACTTTTTCATTCTGCTTATCATTTTCCTTTCTTCTCATCGTGCCATGCATGTATTTTACTCAAATCTTGCCTTATTTTCCGTATATCGCATGTCAGACTCCTTTGTCCACCTTGATTCTCTTCTCACCTTTTGCACGTCGCTTAACTGCAAATCTTTCTCCGACCAAATACACATCAGTGCAATAAAGCCTCATGACGTCATTTACATTTTATCCGTTTTTGTATGTTTCATTGCGACATTTACTTTTGCTGTCTCTCCATTCAATTTATAAATGTTCGAATATTGAATGGCACTAGAAGTTCACCATCATTACAAAACTCACCGTATCCTTGTCATAATGGTATTAGTTACATCATACATAATATTATCTGCGAGAATATTCCAAGAAACATGGACACCTTCACCCATACTTACAAATTCTATTGATGCTTCACTCAAATTATTGCCATTTTTAAGTACAGGCGTAAGCACAGCATCTACCGTAATATTCCCTCGCCCACCTAGTTCCGCCAATCTCTTCCGTCGTCATGAACACAAACCAAGCTTTTTTAGCTACAGAATATTCGACTTCGAGAAACTCATCCGGAATTTCCTTGATTCCTTCTGGCATTTCTTCATTGTTGCCATCCAATTCTTCTGCAGTGGAACCGGTTACTACGCCGTATCTGTACCATCAAAGTTATTTCAGGGATCCAAAACATTACTAATTATTTCTAGTGAGCAAGGACACCAGCAAAGATATGAATTCTTATCATTGTTTGGGTACAGCTTATACCTATTATTATTATTATTGTTATTGTTGTTGTTGCTGTTGCTGTTGTTGTTGTTGTATTATCATTTCTTTCCGGGTCCCGACCAGAGACCTAAGATTAGAAATGACATCATAACATTTTCCACTGAGTAGATTTGAAAAAAAAAATCGTACACATTTTACATAGATGAATCCCTTCTTAAGGTGTGTGCTGTACTTGTGCGAACAATTTTTCGTCTTTCTTTAAGGCATTGGCTACCCTGGATTTCTTCAATGCGTCTATTGGAATCTTTTCAAATCAATTCGAGGGCACCAACTACAGCAGTTATTGTTAATGTCCGCATGTGCCACATTTTTGAGATTCCGGTTTCATGGTCATTGTATTTTGTTATTTTTTTTTAAATCCCCAAAAATACTTTGCTGTCTTCAGGGACTGCCATGTCAATAAGGAGGTACATTTTGTCTTTGCGTTCGCTAATTATTAGGTTGGTGCAAAAATAATGACGTAATAATGTCGTTTTTTGACGTATTTTTTAACGTCAAAAACGACATTATTACGTCATTATTTTTGCACCAACCTAATACAATGTCAGGGCGATTGTTCTGTATTATTATTATTATTATTATTATTATTATTATTATTATTATTATTTGTGCATGTTATGTCTCCTGCTTTGTTTCCTGTAGAGTTGGGTCCAAACTATGGCATTTAAGCCCTAGTAGAGAACTGTCATTTAATTGATAGCAGTTTTCTTTGTATATGTGATGTATGGGTAGTAGTGTGGTTTTCTGGGCAATTTTTATATTGATGCTACCTGGGATATTGTTATTAAAATTGTCCATTCCTTTTCTCACGAGGCCCAGTGCTCCGATTACTATTGGTACAGTCTCAGTCTTCCTTCCCCACATCCTGTTAATCTCGATTTCCAGGTCCTTGTATTTGGACAATTTCTCTATAATTTTCATGGAGGTGTTTCTTTCAGATGGTATTGCTATGTCAATAAGCATACACTTCCTGAATTTCTAGTCCTAGTGGATAGTTACATCGTTATTTTGGGTAACTGTGTCTGGTTGGTGTTCATACCATCTTACACTGGCTTGGTTTTTCTTTTTTCTTGCATATCTTCCAGTGCACATATGTCGCTACCTTTTTATGTTTATGAACATATTCATTTTTGGATAGTACCTATTATTATTATTATTATTATCATTATTATTATTATTATTATTATTATTAATTACAAGCATTTATTAATCATTTTCAACCCATGACCACTGCCAGATAATTATAAGGGAAGTAGCAAGTTGGGATTTTGTCATATTCCTAAACACTTTTCTTCGGGATTTTAAAGATAAGAATTTTCGTTTTTTTTTAATCTACGTAACCATGTCCTAAACTGATTCTCTACAATATTTTCGGCCTTTTTTTAAAATAGTTTACTTTTCTTAATATTTGCGTACTATTTTTTCTGTTATTTGCTTGTTCCGAGCTGTTTTCTTAATCATTTTTCGCACTGTGTTGTTCGTGTATTGAAAAACCTATTTTAGCCATTTTGATGGCAGTGCATCTTACTGATGGGTATTCTGTCTCCTTTGTTTTGTCGTTTTTCAAATGATCTGACGGTGTCATCCCTGAGGGCGAGACACTTGGCACGGCCGTCTGTTGAAGCGAAAAGAAAGAAAAACAGAGAGAGGTGAAAACGTGCTCTCACCTAGAAACTATTCAATGGTGAAAACATAACGCAAACAATTCTATTTATCAGATTCTCACCAATATTTATTCACATTTATCGACGTATGTCATATAGAATACTCTGATACAAAGAAACAACAGGAAAAAGAATCGAAATATCGAAAACAGAAATAAACATGCGAGGTCTGCCAGGAACACAGAGAGCATTGAGAATATTTCAAGAAACTTGCATGGCCACCAATCAGACGGTGCCTTACTGCGCATGCCTTGACAAACACTCGATTGTGTTCTTATTTAATCGGTACAGAGACACCAATGATTGAACCTATGTACGATTGCATTCACAATAAGCAAATGAAAAACGCTTTGAGCTCTGACTACCGCTTTTCCGGTAGTGGAGAAAAATGACGTAATGCCCAGCCACCAATTAAACAATAGTAAAGAAAAAAAGACTTAATGCTCAGCTACTTACGTCATGTTTTGCTACTGGTTGTTTTATTTTGATGAGGCAATCAGAAAAGCCGTACTATTTTGATGTCATCGAACGTTATTAGCAACAATGTACGCACCTTTTCATTGTATTTTGTGCATGTTTTAGATTTTAAAAAATCGTTTTTATCATGAAGCGTGCAGTGTCACAAGCTGGACCGTAGGGAAGCAATCAGGGACTATTTTTTATATCTACCATGATTTGAGAATTTTTAATCCGGAGCTAAGGCGGAAGGGTTAAAATTGGTCAGATACGCAAGGCTCATTGATTTAAAATATTTACGTGTTACACCTCTCTCTTCCGGCCCCATACTTTACAGTCATTTTTGATCTTCAAAAATTTAAATGCAATGTCAATCGTTATCTACTGTCTTCTTGATTATTCTCATATTGTTTTCCTTAATAATGTCTCTCTTTTATTTCTTATTATTTCACACTCGGTAAACCCTTGTGTCTTAGTGGCTTTAATCTTTGCTTAGGTCGAAATGATAAAAACTGTTAAACTGTTAAACTGTTAAACTGTTCTCATGGTAAAATCTCGTACAACCTAAGTGTTTCAGTTCCACCCTTCTACGGTTCACATTTGGTTACCGGCAACATTTCGCTATTTAAAAAGCTAAACTCGGCTTGGAAATGCCCTGGACGAGATTACGGAGAATGTAACATTGCAGCTGTTAGCAATTACAAAAGAGGATTTTGAAAATTGGCAGGGACACCTAGGTAAGTATGGAAGGCACTGGAGGAAGTACTTCTCAGGCATAGTGGGACACCATTTTACCGGGTTATGTTATTTTCTTTCATTGCTGGATTTATTCCGGACAGGTCACTCATACTCAAACTACGAAGAGTCGAGCTTGCAAATCAGCTAATTATGTTAGGTGTTAAATTTTAACAGCTACGTCGACCAAACAAAACGGTAAGCTCTCTAATCTTATCGGTTTACTGACTACACAGCCATGAGGTTTCATAATATAATAATAATCTTTTGAAATATAACGCACTGATCATGTTTAACTATCACTAAAGAAATAATCATGACTATCAACACAGAAATTGTGTGGCCAAATAACAAGTCTATGATAAAAGCTATAAAGTTATTCTTTCTTTCTGCTGCTACGATCGTAATGGAAATTTAAAAAGGAAGCAGAAACGATAGGATCTGGAGATTAACGCCTGGCAAATATGTGAACACAAATTCTACCTGTTTGAACATTAAAGTTTGAATTTGACGAACTAATCAAATAGATACAGTTCAAAAGAAAATCACACAATGTCATGTTTTTATTTATTTTAGGGTTTCTCTATATAAGGCTATGGTAAAGAAATCTGGAAATATAGAATAAAAAAATGGTAATAATTGCACCAAATTCTTGTCGACCAAGCAAAACAAATTTTTTTGAAGTTAATTGGATATAGGTATAAAGGTGCAGAAAAATCCACCAGAAAAAGGCTCCCATCTATTGAGGAATATACTAACACCAGAAATAGTATAAGCAATGAAATAAAAACGTAGGAAAAGAAAAATGACAGACTAGAAGTATGAAAGCTATCCTCACCGAAAAAGACAATTTAAAAATATTAAACAAATTCACGCCCGGAAATAAGAGAGACTGAATCGTTTATAATGTTCACCAGGAAACGTGGTCTAATGTGGGGTGAACTATGAGGACCCTAATATATACTGAGTTCATTCTAAGAGATAGCAAAATTGTTTGTTTTTTTTACTTGGTGTGACATCAGAATATCAAAAGAGCCAGACGACTCAGAAGGTTAAACATAGCAGGTAGCCTCACAGTCATAAAGTACGGAATCGGACCTGAAAGGCTGCCAGTGAGTACACCAATATAAGCAAGGGAGTCAGCCTAGTTGATCTTAAGATATACACTCACACAAGACAACCGGTTAACAGGAAGTTGTATAAATACCCAATTTGCGTGGAGAGTAGCAGAATCCATCACACCTTGACAGGAAGATCGATGGAAGAAAAAAAAAATAAACAAGCGACATGACCTCGATTCGGTTAAACTTAATTTGACGGAGCCTAGAAATAAATAAACAACTAGTTCATGTATGAAAAATTTAGTATCGTACGTTTTAGTATCTTTACAAATGGATGGAATAAAAGAAGAAACCTAGGGTAAAAAAATTGAAAGAACTGCGGCTAAACTCGTCAATCTAATATGACAGGCTATTATAACTAAAGATATACGTTGGTACAATAATGATGATTGGAATTTTCAGGACACAGAAAGAAAAAAGTGATGAGCAGGAATAAAAGATATGCTAAACACAATGAAAAAGTTAGGATTCGAAATGAGACGCAATATTACTAAAAGTCGCAACCAGCATTAACGGAACACGAAGTCACAAGAATATAGACTAGAGATGAAAAAGCAATGATCGCTGTGTTCGAAGAAATATGTGAAAAGCTCTGGCTAAAGAAACAAAACTAAAAAGTCTCTAGCAAAGAAATTTCCAATACAAATAAAACGATGAAAGTATCCTGGCATTAATTACTGCTGTCATATATGGTCTGGTGATCCCGCTGTTCATCTAGAGGTCCTCGACAAAATCCAGAGACGGATATGCAATGTGATAGGTCCTAATCTAGCATCTCGTCTGCAGTCACTCTCACACAAACACATGCTATAAGTATTTCTGTAAGTATTTTCATGGCAACTGCTCTGACGAGCTACTTTCTTTGGTTCCCAAACTGCATAAATTTAAGCGTGCTAATAGGTTGGCGTCTAATTCCCACTTTTCACTCTTGAAACGGTTAAATGTAACCGTCTCTTCTACTCCAAGAGCTTTTTCTCTTACACTTACCGACAGTGGAACTCTCTTCCTTCTACTTGCTTCCCTGATAGCTATAATCGTCAAGTATTCAAATGTAATGTCAATCGACATCTTCTGATGCTTTGATCCTGTTCCCCGTTCTTCTCTTTATTTTTTCCTCAAACACCCCTCTTTTCTCTTGTTCTCGCTTTCTGTAACCTCTAGTGGCACCCAAGCTGTGCTTGGGGTCATATGCTTAAAAACAAAACAAAACAAAAATCTAACAAACCATGAAAAAAGACGTATATAGATGATGAAAAGGAAATGATATGCCAAGAAAAAACATCGAAGAGCATCAGAATGCATAACTAATATTAAAAGAAAAAAACACGTTAAGCAAGGCGATAATGCCACTAAGACGCAAGTGGGTTTACTGGGAGTGGAAGAGAATGAGAAGGCTTGGAGAAATATAATAAAAGAACAGGGTTCCAAATGATAGGACATGCGATTTAAATTTTTAAAGTATGTAGATGGCAGGGAAGCTGAAATCGGAAGGGAGTTCCACAGGTGAGAAGTGCGAGAAAAAGACTGTTAGAATAGAAGCATCTGGATGTAGCTATTCTAACAGTAAAACGATGAGGCCTAGTAGCCAAGATAGTATTACTCTGTAATTCATGTGAATGGATCTAGAAGCATAGCAGTTACGAGAAATAGAAGAGAAATACATTTATTTAAATATGTGCATACTAAAAACACACTGAAAAATATCCAAATGCAAAACATTGCAACACGATGGGATCAAAAGATGGAGAGTTTAGTCATGCGAAACAGTACCTTAAACCGGCAGCACGAAAACTGTTTAAAGATAGTCGAACGTCTAGATTAGATGGCCAGAAGTAGAACAACCGTCATTGAAAAAATAGGGAGACCAAGTGAAATACTATAAATCGATAAAACGCATACCATTGATGTGGAATATTTTAAAAGGACAAATAGTTAAAATTATTTCCAGTGGCGCAAAACAGCGACATTTTATTATAAAATCAGAAATGATGCGGAAAAAGAAACAAAAGATCTCTCAGTTTATTAGATGATTCTAAAAGAAGATCAAAAAGAAAGATAACCTACATATACATAAACAAATTATGCCTCATAGTTATATGAACGGCTTCGAATATACAAGATTAACCGTTGATTGAATTTATAGCTGACAGCATGAAAAATTAAATAGTAAATTTTACCACCTAACGAAAAGCCTTAGAAAATACATTGGCCATCAATGGAAAACTCAAAGCAGAAAACATATATTCTGGAAGAAAACTCAGTATAGACCTTGACCACAATTGAAAAAAAAGCTTAAAAGAGAAAGTTGACCACTAATGGAGAACAATTTGCAGAGAACTTGACAACTGTGAAGAACCATAAGAATCGAACTTGACCACCGGGGGTAAAACCATAGAAAACTCGACAGAGAAACATCATTTGAAGAAAACTAGCTCGCCCGAGATGACACAGCGGAATGCCTGACCGCTGGAGGAAATATTTGCTGAAACATTTAGAGCCATTGAAGAGATGACCATATCAGAACTTCTAGAAAAATACTGCCGGGTGAGAACTCTTAGAGGTCAGTAAACATGTGTTTACTTTTCAGTTCCGTTGGCTGTTTTTTTTTTTTTTCGGTTTGTTTGATTTTGTTTAGCGACATATCAATCTGTCTGGCTTATTTAATACCGAAATGTAAATATTTTTTATTACTTTGGTTTGGTTGATTTGGTTTAGCAGCATATCAATGGCTATGGGTTATGTAATGCGGAAATATAAATATTGTTGTGAAGTTGATATTAGCACTAATCAGCTGCAAAGTCGTACTTCTACTTGGTTAGTCTCAGAGACTATTGAATGTTCAGTTCTGCTTATGCAAATTATGCATACTAATTTGCTAGTATCACTACAAATATTTTGATTGTTTGGTTTGGTTGTCTTTGTTTAAAGGACCTCAAAGTCTATGGCTTATTTAGTGCTGAAATCCAAATATGAAAATTCAAATTTTGTAATAAATTCAACAGGATGATTAAATTTTAATTACATAACTGCATTTTGTTAAAATAATATTTGAAAATCAGACGAGACATGAAAATGTGTTTCTCTTTAAAAGAAATGAGATTAATCATAGAAAATTGCTTATTTTTACATTTTTTGACAATGTAAGATATAAAAAGGGATTGGTCATTTTTAATGTATTGCTGGTATTTTCACTACAAATATTGTTGTTAATTTTTTTATGCTCCAGTCTTCCTATCAGAGACCTTGTTGCAGGAACGAAGTGAGTTCGCGAGTCATAGGTAAGCTGAAAGCGTGAGAATTGCTTAAAGAAAGAAATGTCATTTCCAAACCAGAGTCAAAAATACTACTAACGCTTTTTTGGTTTCATTTGATATCTAACAAAAAATACGAAAATTAATGTTTTCTTATTCTAAGCAATGAGTCTTGCAACCACAACACGTTGAAACAGCGATTCTCGTACAATCATCCAAGTTAAGTAGAACCGATTCTGGTCAATACTTAGATGGGGGAGCGTTTGGAAATACTAGTTGATGTAAGTTTAGATGCGCGGTTGATGTAATGGATAATGGCTCGCGATTTTTAATCGGAGAAACGAGTTCTAATTCCTGTCGTGTTCGTTATAGTCACCTAAGAGCAAATATCCTTGAGAAAGGTATGACTCAACTTCTTTTCCACCTGTTACGGGTTAATTAGTAAAACTTGTATCGCTAAACCATTATTCTATCCTCTACATTCTTACAATAAAAACTGGCTTTAAATAACCTGCAAAGTGTTGATAAACCGTAGAAAACGAATAACGAATCAATTTTTCTCAGCATTTCTAGACATTTATTAGATTTAGAAATATCTATTACTATGTAAATTTGTAATACTTTTGTTGTTCAGATAAAACTAACGCATGAAACTATATATTTGTTATGTTCGATATTTCGTGTCCGTATCTAATATTCACATTGTATTTAGGAAGAAAGTTGAGTGACATTGAGGCAAAACATACCGGCAAAATCTTTCAGTGTATGCGATCAATATTTCATGAATCTTGTCAAAGAAACAAATGTTTACTTTTAAAGATAAACGGATGTAATTGCAAGCAATGTGATATCAAATAAAGACACTAGCCTTATGCATAATAATCTATTTGTCATTAAAAAACAGAGCTTAATTACGAATTTGTTAATGCTTAATATTTACACATTACATATATTACCCATTGCTGTAGAAGGACATTTAAAAATGAATTATTAATATATATTACGTTCTCTAATTGTATTCTCCATAATTGTGTTTTTGCGTCTGACTATGCTAAACGTTTACACACATAGATTTTCATTACGTAGAATTTCTTGCTAAGAAAAACGCGAAACTGTCTAGAAGATCAATAATACACAGTAGTGTTAGAACCTTCTTGAAGGTTCACACTTGTGTCTTTACACCAGACTATATTAGTCTTAATTAAACATATATATTTATCCAGCAGAGTGTTTTATCGTTGATTCATATTTTAGTTTTATTGTCATCGGTTCTCAGTAGTTCCTCACGTATGTCAAATCGAATAAATCTTCGAAAGTATAAAACTATTCATCAAATGATTTATTCAACTAATAAAATCATATCAAAATGTTTACACATATGCTTGCCCCAGTAAATTAAATTTTATGGGAAATTTTGTAACGAATTTTCTTGAGGAAATTTATTGACAATGGACAATTCCTATTGAAATTGCCTTTCTAACACTGATTTTAATTTTTATGCACAGACGGTGGCATACTGAGAACCTTGGTTGAATTGCAACAGAAAAATATGACGTTGCAATGTGAAATGTCAGAACAAGAACAGATATTTACTTGAAGGAATTTATGGTTTATTAGCAAAACCGAAGTAGATAAGAAAGAGAACATTTTTGAACATTTTAAAATACTAAAATAACTGATGAAAGCACTTCAGAACATAGTTTTGAAAACATCGTTCCTTGAAATTTGTCAAGTCGCCACATGAAGGCATAAAACAAGAAAGTCATTTTCTATCTAAAAGTCGATGCTTGCCTAACCAGAACAGATACTACTGAACTAGTTAGGATGGGTTATGGATATCGTGATCAAAGTTAGTATTTCCTATTTGGTAGTATGAAGTGATTAAGTACAGAAATAAAACGTCGAAAATTTATCAGAGAATGAATATCCCAGGTGACTAATATGTATTTTGACACATACTTTTCATGTATTTCATTTTTTGCTGTCGGACGTGGTTAATGAAATAAATTTGTCTCTCGTTTGAGACAAACGATTTGAAATATGGAAACTTTGTGCTTTTGTTTGGTATAGGCTTATCATACAATAGCGAATTGTTCATATTTCTCATAATATTTCTACACCCACTAAGATAGATCACTAGCCCTTATTTGCCTAAAAGAAGAATAACTTTGAATACAGTATCTATTGAAAAGGAGTTCCTTACCATAATACACATATTTACACAGAATAGTGTTCTTATTACGTCAAGATGTTTCAGCTGTCGTACCCCTGAACATTTCACAGGATCCTGGAGTAGGTAGTAACTGAAGAAAAATGTCGGACCGAACACTTTATTTAATCGATATCCGTATATTACTTACATTATTTATATTTTTCGAACTGTTGCCCGCATCTTCATTGCCATATTCACAACGTTTCGGCCGTTTTACACTCCGGCCTTCAAGTAATTGGAATTTCGAACCGAACCATTTATTTCGTCCATCGGGGTAGATTGTTCTAGTTCCACGTGCCATGCCTCTTCCGGATGTCTCAGATATTTTCCACAACTCTCCAAGTTTGTTTCACCACTGGTATTGAACTCACAACTCTTTGGGTCTAGTCACTGGATCCAACCAACTTTTTTATTCACTGGATACAAAGCTGAGGACTGTAGTCATAGCGAATCAGTACGTAATTATGTTTAATAAAACGCAGTGTTTTCTTAATTTTGCTTGGTCAATATAGATAACCTATAAGCATTCCTATTTCCCAGATATAAATTTTACAAATTTATTTATGGATACAGGTACAGTTAATTGTTGTGAGTCCAGTTCTTACAAAGTGCCCAAACTTGCTGTCGTGCTAAACTAAGATAAGTTTATCTGTACATGGTTTTCATTGATTGGACTTGTAATTATGAGGTATTTACCTAAGACCCTAACCCTAACCCTAACCCTACGATCCTAGGGTTGTAGCTCAGCTGAAGAGCAGGACAGTTACCTCCACAAATCGGAAAGGTATTTATCCATGGGTGGCGTGTATTGGGCAAGGTTACTTCACGGAACCCAACCGTCTGCAGGTAAAAACCTTAAGGGTATCCTCCGAATTAAAACCTTGAATTGGTCACGGAAACATGAATATTGATTCAATCGGGAGTGGGGGAGACTCCGCTCTAGCCACTGACTTCGTCTAGCAAGTCCTTTACCCAGCAACTGTATGTGCGTACTCGATGGCCATTGATTTTGAAAGTAGATCTGCCTGAATATTTTCAAACCTACTTTGTGTCCAGCTAATCTCCAGATCAGAAAAAAATCAGGTGATGTATCAGTTTAGACACTGATGACCTGACCATGACTAGATGGTAACAGTACAGGTAGTATTGATTTACAATTGTACCTGATATATAAAAACATTTGTATAAAGAGATTGAAATGATATTCAAACAAAGAACCTCGATCCCGTTTTTCCGGATAAGCCATCTCTATTGATGTGTATATTTGTCTGTTACAAGGACACCAGGATAGGATACCCAATTTGAACAGAAACCATTGTAATATGCTGAAAGAAAAAAACCTTCTCTAGAGCATGCGCCTGGTGCAAACATGATTGGTAGCAATTATTAAGTACAGTTTTGGTAAATTTACACGAGTTTGAAATATGCAGTTGGTAATATTTTCTAAGCTTCGCAGACTCCCACCTCTAATCTCTAATCTTGATGAGGAATTCCAATATGTCGAATTTGAATGAAAGGTGAAAAGGGGTGATGTTTGTCTGGAAAATATTTGTACAGAATATCGATCAGAAAATATATTTTAGCTGTCAAAAATGGACTATGATTTTTGTTTTCTTTAGTTGATATGTTAAATCTGTTAAGCAGTAGAAAAATGTGATATTTGGCTTAGAAGGGTAGTAAGTCTTCTTTTCTTTTTTTCAGATTTCAGTCCTTGGAACTTTATGATAATATATCCTCTTTTGACCTAAAGTGATATTGGAAATATCAGATATTAACATCACCGGAGGAATAGTATTAATGGCAGTGAGCAGTTCTACAAATATACAAGGATCTGCGGATAACGCTAGAGTTCTTTTCGAGTAATTTGGCGATTCGAGTTCAGATTTTCGTCTAGTCTTCTGCGTCCTCGTTTGCACTCATACCGTTGAAAAAGGCAGAAATACCTGCTTTCCTCTTCATGGGTTAAATATAAAATTAAACTGGGTTATCTCGTCTTGCCTGGCGACCAGTCTGTGAGATAGAGAATGAATTCTGGACTTGGGTAACCACAGTTCTACACGACTTCCTAACAATTTCAGCGCTTATGTGTCTCAGTGCAAATCTTAATTGGCTTTGCATATAATATCCTACAGAGAAGCCTAATGCAGGATTGGTCTAAGGTGACTTCCGTTTGACTGGTAAATACATAAACACCGACTATTGTGCTTCACGTCACCTCTGGTTTCACTTCTTCAGAATTCAATCCCATATAACAGATTGTATCAACGATGGATTACTTTCTTTTTTTATTGCTGTATTAGCAGCAACCAATATGTAGTTTCAGCAGCAACCAACTGGTTCCTATAAAATCCTGTTTTGTCAAAGAATCACTTTCTTTATTTTCCTTAGTCTAGTTAATTTCTCTACAGCTAGTAAGTAAATGATACTTGTTTCAAATTTAGACATGTGGACTCCCAAGTCAACGAGAAAGAGTACCTTTCCCCAGTAAAATGTGTGTTGTAGAGGATGGTGCGAAAGTCTCGTCACTCCTACATAATATAATTTTCTATTTTATATGGTTGCCACGAGCTCCTACAGTTTGAAAAAGAGTCTGCCTCCAAGTGCTGCATGGGTGATGAGCCACATGACATCACTGCAAGGTTTGGCAAACCAGCTCCGCCGAAAAGGACGATATTGTGATGGAAGCATAAACTGTTTCTCACAGGATCAATTAAAGACAAACCGAGAATAGGACGACCCTCAACGCAAACGGACACGTGTGCAGAGTTGGAGGCATCTGTGTTCCGATCACCCAAGAAGTCACTACAAAGTACTTATTGGAAAGTGTACGATATCTGTGATAGAGCTAAAATATTCAGTTGTATCGATATTAGTTTGTGACCCTGGGTTTCACTGAATATGTCACGCACACACACACATATATATATAATTATTTATTCAAAAATTATAACATAAATAAGTTATAAAATCACTACTATGTTGTAGTGATTTTATAACCTATTTATGTTATAATTTTCGAATAAATAATTATATTTGTTCTATTCTGCACTCTTTTAAGAATAGTATTTGTTGGTTATTGTAAATTATTCAGTATACACTAATCCTATACTTGGATATATATATATATATATATATATATATATATATATATATATATATATATATATATATATATATATACTTTAAAAATCAGGAGGTCGCTACCTTGGTTTCTACCTTACGCTGCCCTCAGGCTAATTTTATCAAATGATCTCTTAACGCTTTATTTAAAACAAAACTAATGGACGTCATATTACTATTTTCAAAAATGAAGAAGAAGAAGAAGAAGAAGAAGAAGAAGAAGAAGAAGAAGAAATAATAAATAATAATAATAAATAATAATAATAATAATGTATCGGTATGGGGTTAATTGAAATGTACTTTTTTTTTAATTCAGCCTCATATGTGCTTAAAAGGAACCTTTTTAATATGTAAGCAAAGACTTAAGATTTCGGATTTCTGGTTCAGAAGGTTCTTTGAATCCGGAAATATCATAATTGTTAATTTTTACTGTTGACAGAGGTTGCAAGTATTCTTGTTGTTATTACTTTTTCGTAGGCGGTGACATGACTTTCGGACCACCTTGTATTTTCCTATAGAATTTACAATGAGCTTTCATTCTGTATCGTTTTGTTTCTAAACATATCGATTCGTATTGATACTTCATCGGGAGAGAAAAATATCATTTCATAAACAGTTGTGTGAATCTTATTAAACTTTGATCGCTGTCTGGTTTTTTTCCTTCGCTGAACTTTGGAGTAACGAATTATTGGAAATAATAGACCAAATTCATTGAACAGTCATTCCAGAGACCAGTTGGCATCTTATAATCGATTTTTAAAAAAATCTAAATGCAGATTTGCTTTGTAGCCTGAACCCGTCGATTAAATTTGTTAATTGCCGGAGACTTCGAAAAGTAGAAATGACTACAGTCGACCCTCAAAGTCTTCATACTATTTCTTCTTTCTTGTCGTTGTTGTATCATTGTATCTCAGTTACTTATGATTCAGTATGGTGCAAATTCTATGCAGTTAACAACAGGTATATATGGAGTTAATATATAAATAGCAAGAGTATGTGCAGGTGGTGTTCGAATTCCGATCGAGTTCGTTACTTTGACTTTGGCACAAATATCCTTTAGAAAAGTATGAATCCATCTCTTCTCTCCCTGCTTTCTCCCGGTTAAATAGAATAGGCATTCTAACCTTGATTCGAAACTACTCTAACGGTTTTTCTTTCTATGTGGCATCTCCCTTCAGGACGTGGGCGATTATGGCTCTCCACAATTTCCTACCCTTTATAGCTTTTAGCAAGTTTTGTTTTAAATCATGTTCTGCCAACAATTTACCCAAGCTCGTTAGGTAGATTATGTTCCGCTTTCTTTTGCTCCTTCAATATGCCCTATGAGTGTCAAATTGTCTAATCCCTCTTTTCTCATTATGTGAAATTTCAACTTTTTCTTTCTGATTATAAGTATAATTGTCCATTTTGTTTCCATTTTCTCTAAAACTTTGTCATTGCTCATATGTTCAGTCCATTGTATTCTCAGCATCCTTCTGTAGAGCCACATTTTTCTTGCATCATGTCTCGTTCCATTTGTGATGAGATTGGTATTGAATGCTGGACTCGATAATATCGCCATCCATCAGACACGTAGGAATATGAAACACAGTAAAAACGGAAAAAGACTGACATTCTTAAGACTTGTGTGATGGGCAATATGTTGCAGTCGGAGAGCGTTTTAACTTTTAGGCGGCAGATTTTTATATATACTTTTTACGATAATTGTACTGATAATTTTACTTTAGGCGGTTTGAGTTAATTATTTTGTAAATAAATTGTGTACGCAATTTTCAGATTTTTTTCTGTGTATACTGTGTCTGTTTGCTACTAAGATTTTTTGTGATCAACCGAATTAATATACTTTGTAATTATGCAATTCGTCCAGCTGTCCCTGTGGTGATACAAAGTATGATATTTATCAAAAGTTCATTAGCAAATATCCGAAGTAATCTCTCACAGAATGGTTTCAAAATATATATGACTTAGTGATATTACGCGAAGAGAACGGCGACTTACCTCGTCAGACCAAGCGACAGCGCGTCGCGTGTATCCTTCAACGGAAAATGTGACAAAAAAAAAAAAAGAAAAAATGGCACGTATTCCGCATGGCATGCTGAAGGCGGAATATTTAAATAAAAAAAACAAAAACAATTCCGTCGCAGGAGTCGCTATAAATGTATTTTGATATGCAAGAATTGGGCGTCCTCTCCCAGTTGTCGACGAATGGAAAAAATGCTCGGCGATAAAAGCAGTTGGTGTTCTTGAATTGGAGGAAAATAAATTCTGGTATTTTGGCTACCACGTTTGTTGGAGAGTGAGTTATTTCTCTTACTGGTTACGTGCATTGGGATTTGTGAGATAGTACCTGTGAATCGATTTTTCGGCATTTCTTTCTGCCACCGATGTTCGAGTCTGAACTTAGTGATTTATCCTCTGCGTTGTGGAAGTAATCTGCGACAAATATTTTCTTTGCAATCCCAGATCGCTTACACGATAGCAAAGTAGTGGGGCAGTGGCATGGAATCCACTGAAGTAAATAACGTTTCTATCCGGGTGTGCGCCAGTGTGAGGAATAATGGCTCGACATGCGGAACTGTTGGACCGTGTTCGAATTTCAGTCGAATTCGTCAGATTCACTCACACACAAATAGCATTGAGATAGGTATGAATCCGTATCCCCAACCCCCAGCTATAGGTAAATAGCAAGACAGGGTGGGCTCTATAGCCTTGGTTGACATAAAGTCTAAGAAAAAGTTTGAATTAAAACAAACCTGAAGAGGACTAGGCTTCGTCAGTTATCTTGTCCAATGCACACCACTGCTGCTAAGTCTGCAGTACAAGTAGTAACTATACGACCCCTAATGAGCTAAGGGAGTCGTGATCGTAATAATGTTTCTGCAATGTTACTTAAATATAGCAAAAACACTTTTTATAGACTTCCAACAACTTTATAAATGTGATACCTTCAATCGTTTTATTAACAGAATATAGATAATAAATTCATTATTGATGTGCATTTATCATATAAATTAGTGATTTTCGATGGAAAGAAATACAAATTATACTTTCTATCTTATAAAGAATATGCCTTCTATATTGTACCTCTTATATATAATATATAATATATTATATCCTATTATATATATATATATATATATATATATATATATATATATATATATATATATATATATATATATATATGTATTACACCGGTCGACATTTTTTCGACCTATATGTTGTTGAGCAAGGTGCAATGTTTTTCACGCTGAATGTGAAAATCATGTTCATTTTCCCATCACATCACGTCTTCTCAATACAGATAATTTCTATTTTTCTTAGCAGAGACCAAAATACTCATTTAACAGTGATATGCCTGGGTCAAGTAGAACCAACTTTAATCGTTTGTAGGTTAGAATAACATATCATATAAGAAAAAGTGTCCCAATAACTTAAAGAATGCATTTTCAGCCCCGAAAAACTTTTGGGAATAATCTCACACAAAATGAAAAAGATGATATAAACGAATGAAGAATCCATTCATTTTTGTCCACGCAAAGTTATAAACGTCTTTTTTGGAAATTCAACGGTGCTTTTGAAAAGGGTTGATTTCTTTTGATGCTCCAGCAGAAATTCGCCATCATGTTAACATCCCATCTGGCCTTGTATCTTTCTTCCATTACCTTGATAACATGCTGACACTTCTCTTCCTGTTCATCACTATAATCACCAATATTATAATCTTGGTGATTATATAATATATATATATATATATATATAAACATATGCCCACCGCCCAACACCATGTGGCTCGGTGTCTTAATATATATAATACAAGGTGCCCCACAAAACATTGGTTTTTTCAGATTTACTATTTGATGAAAAAATATCTAAAAAATAAAATTTTTTTAGTTTGACACCACATAACCGCATCTAGAATTTGTGTTTTAGTTCTGTTTTAAATTATTAGGTTGCTTAAAAAATAATGACGTAATAATGTCGTTTTTCGACGTTAAAAATACGTCAAAAAACGACATTTCATTATTTTTGAACCAACCTAATACTAAATTTCTATCCTTTGCTTTTGTTTTAAATATCTGCAAAAAAATTCCAACAGTTAAATAAATAGTACCAAATTTCATGGTTTTTGTGGGGCGTCCTGTATATATATATATATATATATATATATATATATATATATATATATATATATATAATATATAATAGAATATGATAATATAATAATATTATACCTTCTAAATGTTATTCATTCTATGATATACTTTCTACATATCTTTAAAATTAAAACAAATATACCTTCTACATAGATTATTAAGAGAAGAAAACTATTCTGATATCATTTGACCATTGAAGAATTTTTCTGTTATTGCAATTCGTAAATGTTGCTGTAACATTGTGACGATGAGTGGTCAGTTTGGGATCTACAAAAATAGTTGATTGCAATGTTATTGTAACGTTGCCAAAACAGCATGTCACCCGATAACAAAATATAATGTATCTAGAATGTTTTATAGCGTTCTCTCTTAGCTGGGAAGGGGCAATTGTCATAGGGTGTCGTAGTCAGGTTCATCACGCTCATATATAGAGTAGAGGGGAGAAATTTTACAGCTAATCTCAGAATGTTCAATTTAGCACACCAAAGACAACAGAAAATATATTAGGACGTGGATTATCAAGGCAGTTCACAACTTCCTATCCTTTGTAGCACTAAGTAATGATTGTCCCTTTACTAACTCTCACAATCCCCGTTCCGACAACCATTTATACAAATTCGTTACGTAATTTGCTCAATGTTTCCCTCTGCCTCTGCTGCTTTCAGTATTGTGTCCGTCAATAATAAATCCCGGTAAGACTTGTATTTCTCTTCAAATTTCTTCATTGCATATGTCGAATAAATCCGGCGAGAAGGTGTACCTTTGTCTTACGCCCTTTCTACTATTGTCCACTTGCTCGGTTCATTTTCTGTCTGTACTCCAGGCGATTGGTACACAGTAAAGTTTCCGGATTATTCTAACGACTTCCCGAAATAAAGTTTTCTGAGCATTATTCTGAGCGTATCCTCAGAAACGGATGGCCGGCTTTCGAATATATGACTCGGATGAAATCTTTATGCAAAATAATCGCGGAATTGGCGAAATCGTTTCGCAGTATCCACCATTTTTCAAGATATTGATCCCAAAACTGCTTTTAGTATAAGATTGTAGGGTTTTAACTTTTATATGTTTGCTAAAGCGTTTCATTAGGTGTATATAGACCCTTGTGCAAATTAATTGAAACAACGTTTTAGTTTCCTTTCTTTCACCATACGGTCAGTTTTAGACCTCCTGGAGTGACAGTGTGTAAACGATTTCTACACACACTACTGTCTCGATTGTCGATTACCTGTCCTACAGACATTGTCAGCGATCGATGTTACTCTAGGGAAACGTACGAAAATTGTAACGCTACACAATTATATTGGCAACCCTACCGTTGAGCAAATAAAATTACTATAGACTGGCCCGGAACCTCTCTTCGTGTAAATCCAATCGATAATCTGTGGTAACTCTGCAAGAATCGACTTCGTAGAATGGGCATACGAAGTACTAACATGTGCACCGAATCATTTTTCATACCGTCAGATCCACTGGAGTGACAGGATGTAATCGATTTTTATTTTTCCTCAGATTAGGTCATTTGCTGTGGTGTGCAAAAATATGAATTTATTTTCGAGGTGTATGATGAAATTTGTTTAGCCTTGAAAAATATTGCATCATCCGCGATTCCATCAGATTTATATCATGCCCAGACACTATTGTCTTGTCTGCCGATTAGTTGTCCTACTGCTATTGTCTGAGATGGAAATGACTCCAAGGAAGCGTACGAAAACTGTAACGCTGCACGAACACACTGGCAAGCTCTACCAGTGAGTAAATCAATGTACTATCGACAGCCACGCAAACTCTCCTGATTTAAATACAATCGAGAATCTGCGGTCAGTCCGCAAGGAACGCTATCGTGGCGTGGACATACGAAGTACTAACATGTGTAGTTCGTCATGTTTCTTTGCAAAATTGCCAACAAAAGTAAATAATAACGGAATTTTTCGTTTTGTTTCAATTAATTTGCACAAAGGTGCATTGAGTTATTCATATGAAAAAGTATGTAAAGAAAATAATACAAGTAGTTGTTAAAGAGACATTGAAGAAATAATAATGAGAGGTAAACACTTCCATGAAACACATTGTTAATATTAACATTAACAGAAATGAGGTCTTTGAATTTACCATTTTAAATTCAATGTTCGGTAACGTGATCGATAAACGTATTATTGATCTTAAATGAGGCATGATGCAATTTTAGGACAATCGCGACAATTTCAAATGAGACAATAGAAATATTTCTTTACGAAAGAAACGATTGTTAAAGAAATACGAGTGAATACACTTATCAAACATAGCAAAAATTACATAATTAGGAATTGTAATAATGGTTAGCCTGTAGCAAAGAATTCAGGTAGCAACCTTGCAAGAATCCTTTTAATCTATCCACAAGTTTATTAAATCGGTTCATAGACAATGGGCGTGTGACATGAAGGAAGGTTATGTAGTAAACCGTGAATAGACTTTTCATATCGAATTTTGGGGTCTATTAAAACGTTATGTATGCCGAGACCAAAGAAAGGAATTAAATAAAACATAGAATGGAAATCGAAACTTTAACGAAATGTACTTGATTCATTTCTCTAAAACGAAATATCGTTTTTTTAAAAAAACAGTGATCAGGTTCATTGAAATCAGATAACACTGCATAGGAAAATCTTCTATGTGACAAATCCTTCAGGATGTAGGCATTTGTAGCTCTCTTCAACTTCTCACATTTTATAACGCTGAGTAAGCTTTGTTTTTCACTATCCCTTCCACTCCCTTTTTATTTACACAAGCAGGTTAGCTAAGTTACATGCTTTTCTCACTCTTTCTCTTTATTTATGTAAAATTCTCTAGACTTTCTTTTAGTTTTTATTTGTCTTAGAAATATCAACTCTCGTTTTCTGATTCTCAGGATAAGAACTAATTTTTATTTCCATTATTATTAACAATTCCCTGTTATTCACGTGTTCAATCCATAGTAATTCTCAGTATCCTTCTGTAGAACTGCATCTCTTTTTTGCGGTATCTTCTTCATATCGAAGAAGATATTCCAGTGTACAATGCCATTTAGGTAAACTAATATTACAAAACATTTTTTTAACGTTTCACGCCAAGCAAGGCGGTAAGCCACTAGCATGCAAGGGGTTACAGAGAGTTGGAGCGAGAGCAAATAGGAGTGATAGAGGAAATGATGAAGAGAAGGATGGGGGATAGATCAAGGTATCTGGAGACATCGATTGACTTTCCATTTGAATAGTTGGAGATTATAGCTATCAGGGAAACAGGAAGAGAGGAGGGAGTTCCACAGGCGAGAGGTGCGAGACACGAAGCTATTGGAGTAGAAGAGGTCATGACAATTTAGAGATAAAGGAAAATAATATGTTGAGAGCCATGATCGCCTGGGTCTTGAATCTGTATAATTTAATTCAGTTCACCACAAGCAAGGTGATAATGTCACTAAGACGCAAAACGATACGGGGAGTGGAAGAGGACGAGATGATTTTAGTGAGGAGCAAAAAGGAAAATAGTAAATAAAATTTCAGAGTTTAAATGTATAGAGTTGAAGAGACTTTAAAAGGAAACAAGGAATTAACCTCTACTGTTCAAATGGCCGGAAAGGGAAAAAAATTAAAAAAAACAAATAAATAGTAAATAAAATTTTCTAATTATATATATATATATATATATATATATATATATATATATATATTAGGATTCATGTGATTGAGTTTATTTACGTTGTTGTGACGATACAACCGCATGAACGCAAGAGGCTGGTAGTTTCAAAATTTAGAATTTTTTTACAATTTAGACAAATTAATCTAGATTCTTTTTTTGTTTTTGTTTCCACCATCTTTATTATTAAATATCCTACATTGTTAAGACACAAAATCTTCACAAAATGGTGAAATGTTATAAGAACCTGGACGTAAATTTACTGTAGACGAACTAGCGATTAAAGCAATTTCTTTCTTTTCGCCTTAGAGAATTCTGGACAGATTTTCTGTTATCGCATTGTGGGATATTGAATAACAAAGATGGTGCAGACAAAACGAAAAAGAATCGAGAAGAATTTAGGTAGATTGCAAAAAAAAAAAAAAAAATTATTTCTAAATCGTTAAAATGTCAGCGTCTCTCGTTCGTGCGCATGTGTAAACCCAAAACTTTTTCCATTTCGCCATACATCTTTACTTTCAAACAGTTCTTGATATATTGAAATTAATATAAAATTTATATATCATTATCCCATATATATATATATATATATATATATATATATATATATATATATATATATATATAAGTAGACGTTCGCTAGCGTCCCATCTCTGAGTTCATCTTTTTTAAAGGTCGAAACAAATTCGAGATTTTCTTTTCTCCTTTTATTATTTTTTTTATTGTTTTATTTATCAATTCCTCCTTCAAATACAGAATATTAAACTTGTGATTTCTGAATAAGAGGAAAAATATTGCCTTTAAAGGTGATAAGAATAAATCACGATGAATCTCATAAAATGCTGTCTTCAAAAGACAGAGAGAGAACACCATTAAAGATAAAAGATTGATTTCTATTTGTTCCTGCTTTTTTAAAATCTTTATTTCATCCCAAGTAAGACAATAAACCCACTAAGATAGAAATGAAAATGCATTGTTAAAAAATATCGAGAAAAGAAAAAAAAATAGAGAGAGAACAATAAAAAAAAAACATGAATTAAAAAAGTGATAACGATTATCATTGCATTTAAATCTTTGAAGATCAAAGTTGACTTAAAAGCAAGACACCAAAAGTCTTTTCTCGCAATTCTCGTTTCTGGAAGCGAGAATTGCGAGAAAAGAAACTATTAGCATAAGACTTACGGTTCCATTGAACCATTTACACTGTAAAATGATGCTACCTAGCGGCCAATCACGACTGCGCTTAAAAGCTGAGTTACAAGGTATTTACTCTCTCTCTCTCTCTCCACTAAGACGAGTTGTGACACAAGGTTAATTCTTTAGGTGGGGACCTGAGGGCGTACACCCGGGCTAAGGAACAGAAAATGCCCGCAGACCCCGCAACCGTCGGTTGCGCTGGCTTCGGTGTGAGCACAAATCCCTCTCTCTGGTTAAACGAGAATGCGCGGCCTCGGAAAGCTGTTCCCCAGGACTGGACACCTCTCAATATAATTTTTCTCAGTTGCCATCCTGTCCTCTGACGGAGTCGCCTCTGAGTGCGCTTTGCCCAAAGACAGAGACGCAAGCTGAGTTACTGAGTTACTGAATTACACATCATAACGATTACCTTGAAAATATTTATAGAGAAGGCACAAGAAAGCTACGTGATGGTTGTAGGAAGTTGACCGAGATGCCATGTTAGAACAGACAACATTGCAGATTCTTCGTTGGATTTTCAAGAGAAAAATTGTCTAGCACGAAACAGTGAACTAATTTTACTACCATGCAGTCGAGCAAATGATTCAATATAAATTTTCCACTTCATATCAACGGTATAACATTAGCCCAGCAAGGCACAAGGTGTTACTCTCCTGAAGGTTAGCATTAGCCATGCTGATGGCAGGCAGAAAAGGTTCTCTAACGCGATTAACAGGGTTGCAAAATTGAGCTTTATCAAATTTTGAATTGGCATTGTTCCCATCTGTAGACCAAGCATATTTTTTTTTAAAGTAGGCGACTGCTTGGTCTCACGGCGTCCACTGACCAGAAGTGGAACAACAACATTGAAGCTTTAACTTCATCTACCACAAAGAAAGTATGCTCTCTGTGTCACGCCAAAAAGTTTATCTCGCCTGAGTTCATCCTTCAAATCTACAAATGAATCATTTGTCCTAGCACGGGAAATGCTGCCATATATAGCCTAGTGCTCCCCTGTTCATTTCGACGGATATGCAACGTGATTTATCCTGATCTGGCATCTCGTCTACAGTCACTTTCTCACAGACCTGAGGTGGCCTTTCTACAATTGTTTTCATGGCAACTGTTCTGCGGAACTACCTTCACTAGTTCCAAAATTGCATGAATTTAAGCTTGCTATTAGGTTCGCATCTCGATCCCACACTTACAGTGACGAAACGGCTAAATGTACTCCAACAGAATCTTATCTCGCACCTCCCGTCAGTGAAACTCACTCCCTATTACTTTCTTCCCTGATAGCTATAATCTTCAAATATTCAAATGTAATGTCAATGGACATTTGATGCCTTGACCTTGATCGACGTCCTTCTCTTTATCCTTTTTTCAAACACTTCTCTTTACTCTTATTCTGACTCTCTGTAACCCGTTGCCTGCTAGTGGCACTCTCGCTTTGCTTGGGGAGATTTGCTTTAAAAAATGTCATAATATTCAAAAATCTTCATTATATATAACGTGTGAGTTTAGGTCGTGAGCGATCTTGCCTCTCAAATTCCTATCATTTGTGCAGCTCTTAGAAACGTTTGTCTTTTTTACTATCCCTCCCGCAACCCTTCCCAGCATCCATTCACACAAGTTCGTCATCTAGAGGGCATGTTGCCAGATACTGTATCTTTTGCCATCGATATTCCCTGTCAGTGTCGAATTTTCCAAACGTTCTTTTCTCATTATGTGACCAGAAGATTTCACCTGACTTTTTCTGTATCTGATTATAAGTGCCCCTTTTGTTTTGATTTTCATTCTGATTTCCTCGTTGCTTACGTGCTCCGTCCATCATTTTCTCATCATTCTTCTATAGAACGCCAGTTCTGTTGTTTCAAATCTTTTCAGTATCTACAAGGAGGTTGTCCAGCAGTCTATGACATATGGAAGTAATAGATATTACATAATATTCTGCACTATTTTTTAACGAAATTTTCGTGTTTCTTATTACTTTGCTTAGATTTTAAATGCACCATTCCTTATTCCAATATCCCAATCCTCCGAATTCAAAATTTAGCAACGCCTCCAATCTCACGAGACTACAGACCACGACGTAGGCCGCACATAATTGCCTTCATAGAGAACTGAACGATTATTTCCTCGAAGACCCTAGCCAGATATATATTTATATAATATGTCAGATTTAATTTTGGGAAGAGCCAATTATTCTCTGAGTAGTTCATGTCATGTATAATAAAGCGAAAGCAGAATTACTTTCAGCGTAGGATCGCTTGGATTCGTTAAGTTTATCATACGTAACAATTTAAAAGATTCCTAACCTTTTGATTATCAGTGCCAAGAAAGCGCCATTTTATTACAGCTGTCGATTCGCTGAACACTTCACAATATGAATTTGATGTAATCCTAAATAAATATAGTTGAATTTAAAAGAAATCTTTCGATGGTCCGCCTCCTAATGGCGATGGATATAATTTGAAATGATTAACTGACTTTATATATTTCTTTAGAGAAAATGAAATAAAAAAAAGAATTCAAAAATGGAAATATATACATTACGAAATTGATAAATTTGTTAAAGTAGTGATTTTAGGATTGTCTTCTCTCGGAACAGAAAAGATGATTAAAACTATTTCAATTGAAATAATAATAATAATAATAATAATAATAATAATGAATGTCGAAGAAGCTGACAAAAGACCTTGATTAATGAAAGAATTATGTCGAAGTTGAATACTACTTTCCTCAATTCAGAAAAAAATATGGCGGATGTAAATTTAATTTCCGTATTGTTTTCAGTACTTATTTGTGCTAGTTCGATAAATCTAGGGTGGCCGATTTACTTTTTAGTTCTCCATAACGGTGAGTAATATATCGAAGAAAATTGTGATCCTATCAATTAAAACATCTCATTTACTCGTGTAAAGATAATTGATAGATGATTGGTAATTAATTTACACATTATCGACTGGTAAAACATAGAACGATGTTTAACCTGTGTATCCTTTATTGTATTTGTACACAAATATGAAAATGAAGCTTAAAATTAATTCTGTTTACTTCCCTAAGCCGTCATCTAAATACTGATACCGTTACCAATTTCATTACAGAAAGTTTCTTTTTTTATCTTTTTTTGAATAACCAAGTAATTTAATTAAAAAAAAAAACATCTAAAAAATTATCGCTTATTTTTAATTATTACATAAGACCAAATCTGGAATGATTATAATTTTTTTTTAAATTATATTTTTGAAGTTGAATCTGTAAATTAGTTACGTCTATTAAGCCAGAACGAGTAAGCTGGACAGGATATAATACGCATGCTAATAGATATACGACTTGCATACATTGAATATATATATTTAAATAATTTCCGGAATTGTGCTTGGACACGTTCAGGCACATCTTTTCAAATTTATATCATTTATCAGCTATAAACGATTTTTTCCTCTACATCATTGACTGCCAGATCAATTTCGGGGGTAGTATAGTTGTAAGGTTGTCATTTAACGTATTAAGCAAGAATTGTTTGTGAGAGTTTGTCTACAGTACGCATTTAAAGTTACAACAAAAAACAAGATATACTGCTCAGTGAACATGCAAAAGGGCTTTGGAAATATCTTTTTTTAATCATTTCACTCCGAGTAAGGAAATAAAGCCATTAGGATGTAAGGGGGTTACTGAATGTTATAGAATATGGGAAAAATTACTATAAAGAAGAGAAAACAATAAAAGAACAAGAATGAAGAAGATAGAAGATTTCGATTGATATTGCATTTAAATTTTTGAAGATCAACTTGCACAGGGAAGCAAGAAGCTGAGTTTCACAGGCGGAAAATACGATAGAAGAATCTATAAGTGTTATGGGACCTTACCCATAATAACATAATGGACTATTCCATACGTAATAAATACTGCGCCTCAAGAGGAAGCAGGGACTGAAGTCGGGCCACCGGCTGATCGGCTGAGAGGAACCCGAAAGAGGCTACGCCGAAGGGCGGAGTCTCTTTCGGGGTGGTAGACCGATCCTGAACCCGTTTATACGGGTTCAAAGGGCATATTTTTGGCTAAGCCCACGGGCTCGGAGATCCCACATTAAACCGGCCTTGCGCCACATGATGCCCTCGTTGGGTGGGGGTGACTAAATACCGTTTAGTCTGAAGTCGGGCGACCGGCTGATCGGCTGATCGATTGAACTCTCTGCCTTTGGGCGGGGAGGAACCCGAACGAGGCTACGCCGAAGGGCGGAGTCTCTTTCGGGGTGGTAGACCGATCCTGAACCCGTTTATAGCGGTTCAAAGGGCATATTTTTGGCCGAGCCCACGGGCTCGGAGATCCCACATTAAACCGGCCTTGCGCCACATGATGCCCTCGTTGGGGGGGGGACTAAATACCGTTTAGTCTGAAGTCGGGCGACCGGCTGATCGGCTGATCGATTGAACTCTCTGCCTTTGGGCGGGGAGGAACCCGAACGAGGCTACGCCGAAAGCGGAGTATCTTTCGGGGAGGTAAACCGACCCTGAACCCGTTTATAGCGGTTCAAAGGGCATATTTTTGGCCGAGCCCACGGGCTTGGAGATCCCACGTTTAACCGGCCTTGTGCCACATGATGCCTTTGTGGGGGGTGACTAAATACAGTTCAGTCTGAAGTCTAGAGTGAGTTCCCTCAGTCAGAGCGAGCGAGTCAGTCAGTCGAGTCAGAGGCAGTCCGAAACAGAGTCGCGTTCAGACAATTACTACAAGACATTGGAATAGTGATACTGGTTGAGACTACTCAACCTGATTGTTCTCCCTACTAAACCTGATTGTTCGTACTAAGACTTTCTACCTCTCTGTATATATTCCTGTTTGTAATATATCTGTGTTATTCCATATCCGTGTTAGAGTTCTTCTTTATGGGTTCTACCTTGGACCATCACCATGGTACAAGGACCTGGACGGTAACAGTAAGTATTGAACTTACGGTTACAGCTAGCCATTTCAACAGGAATGTCACACTTATTATTTCATGTAATTATAAATTTAACTGCACCTATAATCGAAATTAAAATAACTGATCTAACGTGCAACTTTCGGATAATAAGTGTGACATTCCTGTAATTATTGAACAATATAATTCATGCCACACTGACGGAAAACCTACCAGTACAAAAGAATTCTTCTATTACTATATTTGTACAAAAACGCACAACCTTAAAATTTAAAATCTAAAATTCAAACTCAGCGTTGCGACCGCACGTTCCAAAACAATAACACATTTCTCATAGCATTTTTTCGGATTACATCTCTATTTTCGTTGTCCTCTTATTACCGAGATGTAAAAAACAAGAACAAATCTATTTCCATACCTGAGGATGTCTGTAGGAACAGACGAAAGCTTGTAAAAACTAAAAAAACCCTTATGCAACTGGAATTTATAAACAGGGATCATATCATTTATACACAGGTTCGGGGTTAGTGTACCTTATTGAAATTGTTTGCCAAGATGTATTCTCGCCATTGAAATCATTAACCTCTATATTTATTTTTTGTATGAATGATTCATGTAATTATATATATATATATATATATATATATATATATATATATATATATAGAGAGAGAGAGAGAGAGAGAAAGAGAAAGTATATATATATATATATATATATATATATATATATATATAAAGAAATATAGTCTTAAGGTGTGCTATATTTATGGAATAAAGTGCTCAATATCAGAGACAGGGCGTGTGTAAATATAAAAGTGAACATAGAAGTCAGCACTTAGAGGCGGCAGTCTGTTTCATGCTATATGCAATCGTCAGGCCACGATTGCATAGAGCATGAAACTGACTGTCGCCTCTAAGTGATGACTTTTATGTTCACTTATATATATATATATATATATATATATATATATATATATATATATAGAGAGAGAGAGAGAGAGAGAGAGATTAAAAGATAAACTGCCGATAAGTAATTCATCATTTCACTTGGACCAACCTTAATTGTTTTATGACCCTTCGCGCAGAACTCTTCACTGCATTTCAAGAAAGACATTCGGATTACTAACGCAAAAACAGAGAATGTCTCATATCGAGAGCATTTAACATTGAAAAACATAAGGAAAAAATTAATCATTTTTAATAATATGTGGAAATCTCTGTCTTTTACCTGAAGACGGTCGCGAGACCAGAAACCCGTGTAGAAAAAAATCCACATTACAACTAAAAACGTTTACGGCACCTCTCTTCTTTTTAATATACATACTTTTCTCTATTTGGAACCACTATAACCTCTTTCTTTTATATATACATACATACATACATACATACATACATACATATATATATATATATACACAAAAACACACACACACATATATACACACACACAAACATATATAAACACACACGCATATATATTGTTCCCTCTCTCCACACACACACACACACACACATATATATATATATATATATATATATATATATATATATATATATATATATACAGAGAGAGAAAGAGGGTGAGAGAAAGAGAGAGAGGGTGAGAGTTCTGAATAAAATTAAATGTTCACTTATCTTGTCCCTGCGCAGAATTTAATTTAAATCTTTAACATTCCCTATTGCTGGTTTCGGTATTGTATTTATTTCTATGCTTGGCCGACTTAGGAGATTCTAGTGGCCTGGTATATGTGCTGATTACTTAATTTTACTTATTTTCCATTGATATTCTTTGTTTATCATTTCAGCCTCATTCCACAGGGAGCGGTCATTTCAATTTCTCTTCACATGCGATCAACAACGCCTGATTTTTCTATTTTCCCTCCTGTTACGGTTTTACGGTATTCTCAAGGATGCGGCCTGTTTCTTACCATAGTTGCACGGGATGGCGTACACACAATCTTTAGTCATGTTCTCCTCCTCGGAAGGGGTGCCTGCGAAGTGTCGAACGAATTTTGCGTCCTTTTGGCGTATGGATCACAAATCTTTGTTATTTTCTCCGATAATACTATAACGTAGGGTAGGTAAACTGAAACTCTTTTCTGAGTTGTTATCCTGCTGTACCTCTTCTATCCTAGTTTATCGGAGCTGCTGCCATGTACCCAGCGTAGTTGTTATGTTGTAGGGTACTGCTTATACTGACCATTTCTTGTTTATATGTCTCTGGGTCACCAGTTACGACTTACGACTCGATGTTGTAGGTGGGGAATGATCCCTTTCTTTATACTATATAGATGGTGGAAGTTGAAGTTGAGGTATTGTCCAATGAATGATTGCCTGCGGTATATGGATGTCTTGAACCTATGCTCTGCCGCACCTCCCACCAGTCCCATGAGTCTAAAATAATAGACAGAGAACGCCACTGGGTAAAAGCGCTGGTTGGATCCAGCGAATTGATCCAACGAGTTGTGAGTTCAATACCTGACTATGGAGTGAGGAACAAAGTCTTGGAGAATTGAGTTAAAGGGAGATGACTGAGATATCCGAAAGAGGCATGGCACATGGAACTAGAAACATCTACCTCGGTGGCCGAAATAAAGGGTTCAGTTCGAAATTTCAATCGCCTGAAGAAAACTGAAGCATACAACAGCCGAACCGTGGTGATTATCTCAGTAAAGATGAGGATATCAGTCCGAACAGTGCCTGATGTAAACATAGCATTTTAATTAGAAAGACTGATTGCATTAAAAGCATTATCTTCCATATATACGTTGTTTTTTTTATTTTCATTTTCTTATGTGTAGCATATTAAATAAATGTTGTTATCGTTTTAGACACACACGCACTCATACACACACGCTACACATACACGTGCATACACACACAACATAAATATATATATATATATATATATATATATATATATGTGTGTGTGTGCAATATATTATATATATTATTATGTATATATTATATGCGCGGTACTTATTAGAAAGCGATGAATATCAGAGATAGAGCTAACACATCAATCCAACCAAATATATATATATATATATATATATATATATATATATATATATATATATATATATATATATATATATATTTGTGTGTGTGTGGTTGGGTGTAAATAATATAATATTGTTATTGTTAGCTCTATTTGTGATATTGAGCGCTTTCTAATATTATTTATATATTATATGCGCAGTACTTATTAGAAAGCGCTCAATATCAGAGATAGAGCTAACACATCAATCCAACCAAATATATATATATATATATATATATATATATATATATGTGTGTGTGTGTGAGACAGAGAGAGAGAGAAGTGTGTGTATATAAATATATATGTAATATATTATTATTATTATTATTATTATTATTATTATAACATATATATATATATATATATATATATATATATATATATTTGGGTTGACTGATGTGAGTTTGTAAGTCTGGTTTTCACCCTTTTGCGATCGTCAGGGTCCCAAAATCACATCAATCCAACCAAAAATATATCTATCTATATATATATATATATATATATATATATATATATATATATATATATATATATATATATGCGTATGTGTTTATATGTTTGTGTCATTGTGTGTGCGTGTGTCACTGCAAGGCCAAGAGCATTTTTGTCTTAATAGCTTCACAAAATTCTTCAGTTTTCTATGCTTTTGCTTTTATCTTTTTGTCTTCCCTCCAGCCAATACATTCGTCCGGTGTAATGTTTAACAAGCTTCTCCTGCTAAATCAGTTACGACTGAGTAGTGAGTTCGATCCTCACTTGCTGACGCATACTTTCGGACTTGTGCCGCATTTAAACTACGCAACGAAAATCATTTGCCGTAATTATTAAACAAGCTTCTCTCGCTCGATCAACTACAATGAAATAGGGAGTTGGAAATCACAGGCAGCCCCATGCTTTCAGACTTGTGCGTCATCTAAGCTATGCTTAGAAAATATCAATTACATTCGTCTACTTGCAAAATCCTTAGTTACTACTTTGAAGTCGAAGTATCAACACCACGAATGCCTTCGAAGAAGGCATTGGAATAACGATAGACACCCTTGTGTAAATTAATTGAAACAACTGTTTTAGTTTCCTTCCATTCTCCATACGGCCAGACCGACTGGATTAACAGGATGTAATCGATTTCTATTTTTTCCTCAGATTAGGTCACTTGCAGTGGTGTGCAGTAATATGAATCTATTTTCGGGGTGTATGATGAAATTTGTTTCGCCTTGGAAAAATATTGCGTCATCCGCGATTGCATCAAACCTTTATCATGCCCAGACACTAATGTCTCGACTGTTGATTAGTTGTCCTACGGCCATTGTCTGCCATGGACGTTACTCCAAGAAAGCGCACGAAAATTGTAACGCTGCACGAACATACTGGCAATCTCTACCAGGGAGTAAATCAAAGTATCAGCGACTGCATCGGAAACTCTTCTGTTTTAAATCCAATCGAGAATCTGTGGTCAGTGCTCAAGAAAAGATTTCGTGGAATGGACATACAAAGTACTAACACGTGCAGTGCGTCATGTTTCACTAAAAAAATACGTAAAAAAGTAAATAATAACGGGATTATTCGTTTGGTTTAAATTAATTTTCGCAAGGGTGTATATCTGAAAATATTTTGAACTCTTCGATCTCGAACCAAGAATAATGTAAGCAACATAGTTTATCTACTGAGTAATTTACATCGCTTCTCTATTACTTAAGTGTTTGTTTTTATTTATAAATCAAATTTAAACCGTTTTGTTTTCGATTTTATTTCAATCGTAGAATTGTTTAATGGCAATATCAGCTAAAAGCTCAAAATTAAATGCGAATTTTCTTAAACTTCAATTGACTCGTACCAAACTTTAAACACTGTATTGTTTCAAATATTTGCATACAGTCTCAAAAAAAGCACTACACCAAACACGGAACACCAGCTTCCACGATAATGTTTTCATAGAATTACTTTGCGGCCATTTTGTAAATGTCTTTTATGGCCAAACCGTAACCAAAATACAACTATTGATTGAATATCGATTTCAAGAAAACTTAAAGAGACTAACAAAAGAATATGAAAAAAATAATTTTCCCTTGAATTCAGTCACTTTCGATTCAATATGGAAGGAAATATCTTTGCAAAGACGAAGATAGCTGAAGCAGTTGCATCTTACTCAGTTTAAAAAAAAACAAAAAAACAGTCGCACTTCCGATGCGCATAGTTTACGGAAAGCCGTAATTTAGCAGGCAACACAGATATTTCCCAAACAATTTACCTCTATTATGTCTCCAAATAAGGAATGTGTCATTTTCACAGTGATGCAAGATATCTTGCCGATTCTTTTTGAGGAGCAAACGGATTTGACGAAGACAGAAGCGTTGCTTCCGCACTGCATTCAACCGTATGAACTGTGCTTGATTTTTAAGCAGCAACCTTAATAACAACGATCATGTCACGTGATACAGTAAATAAATCACGAACTCTAAAAGAAAAGAAAATTTGCTCCAACGAAATAAATACGTTATTTGATGTTTGCAGTCATATTTTCAAGCCCTGTGCAAAAGGTATTTTACACATTAAATAAAACCCTTCTTAAAATGTAAACATGTAAGGCATTTCTAAATTAACTGGTTATCCTTAAATTAGCCCTTTTAAATTTAAGATAATAATAATAATAAAAACACCTGTTTTCGTACGATCACTGAAGTTAAGCAACGTCGAACCAGATCAGTACCTATATGGGTGCTTACTTCGGAATACCGGGCGCTGTAAGTTTGGATATGCGGGTGGTGTAATTGATAACAAATTGGAAACTCAGAGAGCCGAGTTTCCATTCCAACCGGGTTCGTTATATTCATTTTCGTGCAAATACCCTTTGGAAATACCCTCTTCTCTCACCAGATATGAGTAGGGCTTGTATCAGTACATCATTATTAGATCCAATTGATTCTTACAATCTAAAATGCTTTCGCTTCAAATAACATGAAAAAAGGTTGGTAAGCCGTACAAAACAAATCAGTCGATCAATCATAACCAATATTAGCAAAGTGTATAAACTCTCACAGCTACAATATACACATGCATACAAATACACGTGTATATATATATATATATATATATATATATATATATATATATATATATATATATATATATATATATATATATATATATATATATATATATAATACATAAATACATATAGATAGCTTCTTGACGTGTCATTCGGAACCTCTATGAAACATCTATGAAAATGACTTTCCACAACTTCCTGTCATATTAGCTTATAGTAAGGTCTTTTTGTTATGTCTTCTAATTCTTGTTCTGCCGACCATTTACACAAGGTCGTTACGTTGGTTATTCACAGCTTTCCACTGTCCTTCCTGCCACTAACCTATTCTGTATAGGTCAAATTTTCAAGACTCCTTTCCCAATTAGGTGCCCTAATTTCAACAATCTCATTATGATTCTAAATATGTTAGTTTTTCTTTCCATGTCTGCTAAAACGTTTATTCTCAGCATCCTTCTGTAGAAGCACATTTCTATAGACTCAAGTTCCTTTCTTTATCTAGAAAAGTTTCCTGTTTCTAAATATTTGCTTAGCTTCTGGGGGGGGGGGCATCTTTCGCTCTTCCAGTGTGTTTTCTGATTTCGGTGTTGAATTTTCCGTCCTCTAGATTTGTTTGATGTTGGTTTCTTCAATTTGTAGTTGTCATCTTAAGCTGTTGCTTTTGCTGCCAACCACACATTCTATCTTCTTGTAATTGATAGCTAGTCCTTTCTTCTCGCTTTCCTTTACTACCTTCTGTAAGACTTCCTGCAGTTTCCTTTCTATGTCTGCTATCAACAGTGTGTCATCTGAATGCCTTATACTCTTAAGATTGTGTCCGCCAATAATGAATCCTGTTCGGAAATCTAATTCCTCAATGGTTTAATTCTGCTCCACACTCTATTCTTCAGAATTCAGAATTGGCATTTTTTAGATCGCTAAATTGATAAATAAATGAATAGTCATTATGGATCGTTATTGAGTACATCCACTCTCTGTATATATATATATTCCATATATATATATATATATACCAGACTATGCGAAAACTTCCTCCGTCGTAAATTTAGCCACCCCCACCTTACCCTTACCCGGCATCTATGAAAGTAACTCTATACTGATACAAATTATTAACTCCCCACCCCTGCCTATTCTAAACAAACCGCCCTTGATGTTACCATGGAAATTTTTTATTTCAATTCTGAATATACTATTAAATCTCGTAAATTTCAGAAATTAGTCATTCCCCAAAAAAATTTCGCTTGAAGATGGAACAGAGTCTACTTTAACTCAAGTTAATTCAAATATTATTTTGAAGTTTTTGGCTCTTGTTTTGAAACATGAGACCTCTTATGTAGCGAGTTGGAATCATATTTTTAAATAAATAATTATATATATATATATATATATATATATATATATATATATATATATGAAACCTAGAGAAATAATAAGTAAAACTGTATTTTTAGCCAACGCGCTTCGTTCTCCGTGGACATTTCAAGGCAAAAAACGAAAAAGCCCACATTGAACGAAACGCATCGGCTAAAACTAATTTTTCCTATTGTCTTTTTTACTTTATATATATTTATATATATATATATATATATATATATATATATATATATATATATATATAATGTGTGTGTTTCTGTGTGTGTGTGTGCAAATATACATAAAAATCCGAAAGAACCGTTAGGTAAATAATCCGAAGTTCTTTAGTATTTTTGTTTTTATTTAAAAAAAAAAAAATGTGCTCAATACATATTATTTAAATTTACCGGCCTAAATGTTACAGAAATTTCGTAGAAAATGTGCGTCCTCCGACAGGAAACTAAACTTTATCCTATACGGAACAGTCATTTAGTGATCTTCCGGTTTAGCAAAACTCGAATTACTGCTTTTAAACACAAACCTTCGTTGATGTTTCCGATCCATCATATCTACCCTGAAATTATATTCTAACAAAAACAATAACAATATATTATATGAAATGGATTAAGTCCGACAAATATTTTTTTATATATTTTCTGTTTATACGTTTTTATGGATGCACTTATTAGACTAAATACGCTTTTTTTTTTAATTAAACATTAATAATTACATCTGAATGTTCGAGAAATGTCGTAAACATAGCTAAAATGAAGGTTCTGTATAGGATACAGTTTCGAATCCAGTCAGAGAACGTGTATTTTCTATGAAATTTCTCTAACATTCAGACCGGTAAATGTAATTAACAAGGTTTAATTACAAAAAAGTATTTAGTCAAATAAGTGTATCCATAAAAGAAAACGTATAAACAGAATATATATTTAAAATATTTCTCGGGTGTAATCCATTTCATATTATATATATATATATATATATATATATATATATATATATATATATATATATATATATATATAAAGAAAGAAAGAACAGTAAGATATATAATCCGCTATTCTTATAGATGTTTTTATTTTTACAAAATAGTGCTCAATGTAAATTTACAGAGCATTAATATTATAAATTAATTGATTTAAAATATGTCTTTTTCGCTACACAGTTCTAACCATGTTTCAAAACTGGAAGCTAAAAGCTTCGAATTTAATTTTGCAATTAAATTAAAGACATTAGTTCCATTTCATCTCAAGCGAATTTTGGGATAACTTATTTATTACTGGGTTTTAAAGGCACAGCAAAAAATCATAATTCACGTTTCCAAGGATACAGAGAAATCCATTCATCCAGACAAGGGGTGTTTGCATGTTCATTATCGCTGTATTTTGTTGTGTCAGTTATTAGTTACCTTTTTTTCTATTTGTATACTTAAAGATTTTTTGGTGGGTGTTTAGTTTAGAATACGTTTTATTTAACTACGATTTTAAAAATATTTTCACTTTTAATTTTTAATATCCTATATTACTTTTTAAAACAAGTAAATGTATTAGAATCACTTGCAGTATGTAAAATTATTTTCCCATCAAGTATAAGTATGTATATTACTAGGTCAAAATTTAAAAAAAATATATATTTAAATATTATTTAAGTAAAATTTATGACAATGACGGCAAAAATAGCTAATTAATTTCTCTGATTTAGTAAACCCTAGCGTGTGTGTATGGATACATGCATAATGGTCTCTCTTATTTTTTTCAACTTATATGTATCCAATAATTAAGCTCCTAAAACTGAAAACTCAGGCTACCCGCCCATATGATTTGAGTAGAGTGATGAAGGCGGCATGTGCGGAATCGATCCCATCTTTCAGAAGATTTGGAAAATTCCCATTTTGGGCCACGTGTTAGTTTTCATAACTATTCTGGTATTGAATTTCATTCACCTTGTTTTACTATTTTAAGTTTCCTATTGAGAAGCTTGTTGTGGCCACTGAACGAATGCCTGGATACAGTCGTGAAGGGATTCCTTTCCATGTAACCGGTCACCTACCCTCCCTCGTTCTTGGGTTTAAAATTGGGAGAATAGTCGCACAAATCACTCTTTCCTGAGTCGCGACTAAAAACCGAGTACTTTTTCAGTTCTTGACATTTTCTCTAAATAGCATGTACATATTTAAATTTCATTTTTCTATACTTATTTGGTTCTTCTACATTTTTTTTTTGTTTCTAAATTATTAATGTACTTAAGTATTAATCTGTTCTCTCGCTATTACTAATTGTTATAGCCTTCATAACTCTTCTTTCTTTCTAATGGTATTGAATTTAATCAACTTCGTCTTAGTATTTAAAGATTATTATTTAGAAGCTTGTAAAATATAACGTGGCCACTGAACGAATGCCTGGACACAGTTGTGGAGTGATTCCTTTCAATATAAACGGTTAGACTAACATCTACCCTACCTCGCTCTTGGGTTTAAATGTGGGCAACTTTTCTTCTTCTTTCTTTTCCCTTTTGTTTTATTCGATTCCTGCTACTATTTTTTATTGTTATTTTTTTCATTTTTTCAGATTGTTCTTTTCTAAGGGAAGCGAACTTTATGTCCCCACACTTGCTAGTATTTTAGTAAGGGGCAACGTGACTTATACTAAGTTAAAACTTAAAACATAATTATTACGCTGGTGCAAAAATAATGACGTAATAATGTCGTTTTTTGACGTATTTTTTAACGTCAAAAAACGACATTATTACGTCATTATTTTTGCACCAACCTAATACAATTTTTTTTCTTTCATTTTTTCGCTAAGTATTCCAGTCGAAAGAGACGACAACGCGAAACCAATCATGGTTAACAACTCGGATAATGCGAAACCTAACGGCGTGAAGGAGGCGGAGTTAAGTCTATGGGGATTAGCTCCTCGTCCGATAAGGACCGACATGCGCAACAGGTGTCATTTGACTGTCATCCAGCAGCTGCTAGCATAAACGGTGTAAAGAGGATAAAAGACCACGGAACCTATCCCTCGCCCGAAAAGAAACGACGAGCGACAGGTGTCACCGGACCGTTATCCTGCAACTACTCGCATCAAACACAAAATAAATCTTGGGATATGGAACGTCCAGACATTGAACAGCTGCGACCAGTTTGATAACATTAACACAAGAGATGAACAGGCTTAACATCAACATTCTAGGTGTATGTGAAACCAGATGGCCAAACAACGGTGATTTTGTCAGCGACAAACACAGGATAATTATGCAGTGGGGGGATGTGAGAAGAACGACAAAGGTGTAGGACTAATAGTAGATAGCGCAATTGAGAAGTGCGTTCTAAGATACCACCAACTTTCCGAAATAATTCTGTTAGCGAAGCTGAAAGGGAAGCCTTTCAACGTGGCAGCGTACGCACCGACGGCACAAAGCAAAGAAGAAGACATCGAATCGTTCGACTCCATGCTGGATAGTGGCAAGTAGTCATCATTATCATGGGAGAGCTAAATGCTAAAGTAGGCAGGAAAAGGGCAGGAGATATAGCAGGAAGATTCGGACAAGGAACCCGCAATGAACGCGGAGGAAAATGGATCCAATAATGCACAGCCAATGACCAGGTAATAGCCAACACATTGGTCCAAGAACATCCGAGACCGACTATCTACATGGAGAAGCCCAAGAGGAGAAATTAAAACCAAATTGATTATATAATTATCAAGAAAAGATTCAGAAACGCAATGATTCATTGCAAAACCTACCCAAGTGCCAACTGCGGAAGGAATCATCGCCCTGTCATATGTAAACTAAGAGTGAATCTGCGGAAATTGAAGAAGCCTAACACAGTACCCAAACTGCAATACAACAAACTCCTCAGCAACCCTATCCTAAAAGAAAAATATATGAACAATGTCAAAAGAAGAGCCGGGGGACACAATGGAAACTCGAAATGGGACGCACTAAGAGAAACTTTAGTGACATCAGCAAACAATATCATCCCAAAGGAGACAGGACGAAGAAGAAAAACAGAATGGATGAACTGTTGAGATTCTCGACGTGATGGAAAGAAGACAGAAAACTCTGTCAAGATTCGAAACAGAGTGCAGATAATTACACAATGAAATAAGGACCAAATGCAGGAGGGCTAAAGAAGAGTGGCTAAACGAACAGAATGTGCAGAAACAGAAATATTGAGTACTACCAACAAAAGAGACATGCACAAACAAAGCAGAACCGCATAAAAGACATGCTCGTTAAAAGGCTGCTTGAAATCAAAGGATGGAACGCTCATATTAGAGAAGGAAAAATCTTCAATTCTGGAACGAGTAAATTGGAGAACTCTTCCACGATGAAAGAGAACAACCAGCAATACACAGAACTATCAACGGACCTGTGATTCTGAAAACCGAAGTAAAAGCCGGACAGGCCTAACTGAACAGAAACGAGGCAGCAGGGCCAGACGGAATTGTAACGGAAATCTACCACAGCGATGTTATACCGGAAGACTTCAGCAAATCTACCTTCAGACGCAAACGAATTCCAACTCCACCGAACAATATACCTAATGAACCACGTGACAAAACTCATCATCCGTATACAGAAAACGAATTCAGCGAATATACGAAAATAGAAAGGGGTGTAAGGCAAGGATGCGTCTTCTCACCCGAACTGTTCAAACTATACAGCGAGGCAATTCTGAGAGAATTGTAAACCCTACCGGGATTTAGCACTGGCGGCCACAATTTTAACAACATAAGATACGTAGATAACACAGTAGTGATAGCAGACCTGTAAAAATAACTTACAAAATCTCTTACAGAAGGTAGCGACGGAGAGTATGAAGAAGAGACTAAACATTAACTACAAGAAAACAGAATGCATGGTCATCAGTAAAAGGATGAGACCGAAAGGCGATTTACAGGTCGGGGACATTAGAATCAAGCAGACTCGGAAGTTTAAATATCTGGGGAGCGTTTTGACAGAGGATGGTAAATGCGACACTGAGATACGTAGACGTATTGGGATGGCCAAGGACGCTTTCTAAAAGCTGGGCAGAGTATTGCGATATAGGAAGATTTCTTTGGTAACAAAGAAAAGAATACTGATCTGTTACATGACATCTGTCCTTCTTTACGGCAACGAATGATGAACGAGAGACTCAACGCGACGGAGATGTGGTTCTATAGAAGAATGCTAAGGGTATCATGGACCGAGTGTGTGAGCAACGATGAGATCTTAGAGAGGATGCAAACAAGGAGGAGGCTTATACTTAACACCGGGAAGAGGCAGACAAAGTTCTTAGGACACATAATGAGGAAGGAGGGCCTGGAGAATCTAATACCCACGGGACGAATAGAGGGAAAGTGACGCATGACATACCTGGTGGCCTTAAGCAAGTGAATGACAGAACGTGGTCTGGGGTGTTGGCAGAGGGAAGGAACTTGTTGAGAGCTGCAAGGGAGAGAGGGAGGTGGAGAGACAGGATCGTCTACGTCTTGAAAGGGCACGGGACATAGAAAGAAAGCTTCCAAAACAGAGATGAATTCAGGGTTTCCTTAGGTTAAAACGCTCAGGCTCTTCTACTAATTATCCCAGAGCTGGGTGACATTTGCGCGTAAGTGATTGTAACGAATTCGACCGGAATTTGAACAGGGCTCTCCTGGTTTCTCATTCTAAGTTGCTATCCACTACACCATCCATATACGTAGTGTTTTCTGAATTAGGCTAAATATAAAATCCATCTGGCGTGAATGACCTCAGTGCCGCTGAATGTGAAATTTAGCCCAGATCAGGAAACACAATTACCTGTCAACCATTGATAAAGGTTATAGGAGTAACCAAAAAGTTTACGATTTCCCCAAAATTGTATTGTCCTTTCAAATGACAACTAAATAAATAACAAGATGCTTGAATATAACATGACTCAGGTGGTCAAGTGGGAAATGGAAAAATCTCGAATATTGGTCACATGGCACGGCGGGTGATGGTCTTGGCAAAACCCTGCAAAACCCCGATTCGCCTTCTTTTCCCTTTTTCTTCACTTTTTCTCCTCTCCTCGAAAAACGAGCAACCAAAATGAATTGCTCTTCAACAGAACGGTTGGCGGGTTCGGTTTCTCAGGTGCTAGGGTTGATTCCGTCGTGAAGGAGTGAAGACTTTAGTTGGTCCTTGAATTTGTGTTTTGTGTCTCTGCGATGTCTTTTGCTTCTATTAAGGATGGTTTGCGGGTGTCTGTATCGAAAAGAACCTGAAAAAGCTTAAACGATTCCAACAAGACAAGCTCCGGTAGATCCTCAACAAATGGCAGGAAAGACGACCCAACAACGAAATCCCCATCGCTCGGAAATGCTGGGCATTGAAGTTGCGATCGTCAGGATTTTTCTAAGGTGGTTAGGACACACACACACACACAAACACACACACACAAACACACGCGCGTGCGCGCGCACACAGCCTTGTGCAAATTAATAGAAACAAAACAAATAATTCCGTAATTATTTACTTTTTTCGTGTTTTTCCAATGAAAGTCATTTCTTGCAGATGAACTACCGATTCTCGATTAGGTTTCAATCAAATAAGCTTCCGCGCCAGTCAAGGCTTGCCAGCGTTACAATTTTAGTAGGCGTCCTTAGAGCAACGTCCATCGCAACAATGATCATAGGACAGCTAATAGACAATCGAGACAGTAGTGTATGGGCGTAATGAAAATCTGATGCAATCACGGGTGATGCAATATTTTTCGAGTCCAGACAAATTTCATCATACAACTCGAAAATATATTCATATTACTGCACACCGCTGCAAATGACCAAATCTGAGAAAAAAAATAGAAATCGATAACACCTCGTCATTCTATTGGTTCTAAAACTGACCGTATAGTGAAAGAAAACGGTTATTATAATTAATTTCACAAGGGTATATATATATATATATATAGATAGATAGATAGATAGATAGATAGAGAAAGAGAGAGTGAAAAAGAGAGTGAAAGAGAGCAACAAAATGGAAACTTATATTTGCCGACATGTTTCGTCTTCTGATGGACTTTATCAAGGCAACTCTAAGGATTTTGTTTTGCAATAAGTATTTATAAACATAAGTAAAAATGTCGTTAGATTTTAAAACTTTTACAATTAAGAACGCTCATGAATATACATGACTTTAGGTGAAAGTTAAGATAAATTATGGAGGACGCTAAGTGATGTAATTTAATGCCTAATAAATGAAACTGAGTAAATCTTGTTATTGTTGATTTGTTTTAATAATGTAATTATTAATTATTTTATATTATTTTACGAAATTAATATATGTCTTTATTTATTTTGAATAATTATAAGTTTTATTTTTAATCGTTTTCTTTTAATTTAGAAAAAAAATGTAGGCTGGCTTAGGAAAGGCGTATATATTTTAGGAATGTAGCTATTAGAAAATCCTGGGCGCCCTTTTTTATTTTGTTAATTTTCAATAACGACAAAGATTAATTCTCCTTTTGCCTTCATTGATATTGTCTATTTAGAGATACATTTTTAGTTATATGTGAATTTTTACACACACGCGCACGCGCACACGGACACATATATTTGTCAAATTAAATACATTGCAGACATTATGCTTAATTTTTAACATAATCCGTTCATACTGACGAATAAACTTTTATTCGTATGAACGAATTAGGTTAAAAATAGCCATGCATAATGTCTGTACATTATTTAATCAGACATGCCTAAATGAGAATTTGCCGCGTAAATACATAAATACATAGTCAAAGAAAAACATTTGGCTTAATACTAAACAAAAAGACAATGGTTAAACATCGAAAAACTTAAGGAAAATTATTTTTTTTTAATAATATGTGCAAATATCCACTCTTTACCTGATGAAGTTCGCGAGACCGGAAACACGTGAAAATTAAATTATAATGTATATTTTTAAAATTCCACATTATAAGCAAAAAAAACGTTTGCAGTTTCTCTCTTCTTTTTAAAATATACACTTTTCTCTCTTTGGAACAGCTATATCCTCTTCCACATATAGACTCGATGAATTACTTAATTATGATTATTTCAAATCCTACTAATTATTTCTCTCTGTATATCCTTGCTTGAACCGGCGTCTAATGCTCTGGAGTGAGCGGCTTGAGAATAGTAGTCGTAGCTCGGGGAGGCACAGTCCTATGAGTAAAAGAGAAACTCGAAATTCAGCACGGAATTTGTGATCGAGCAGCGCTATATCGAGTCTATATTCGTTACCGTTTCGGCACCAAGAACGGTTGGTACAGTTGGTATAGCGTTTGCCTCCTATCGTAATTGTTTGGGTTTCTATTCTCGGTAGTGGATACGCACTGCTGATGAAAACGGCTGTCCAGTGCTTTCTGTATTCGGTTGAGGTTTCTTCTAGACTCGATGAATTACTTATATATGTAATTGTATAATCTGTGCATGTTCTAGGGAGGCTGAATTTAGCAAATAAATGTTACCCATATATATTGTTTGTGCCAGTGTAATCGATGAGGCAGTGTTTTGGGGTCAAAGATAAAGGCGTAAAATGAATTATTTTATTTTTAAAAGTAAGTTCTACGTCAAAATGATGGACAGCAAATGAATATTTATTGTCAGAAAAAAAAAATAGGAGGCCGCAAGAATGAAATCGATTGTTTCTCTTCGTAAAGTTCAATACCAAGTAAAGAAATACAAAAGAAAGGAAGTACCTATCCGGTGGCACTAGTATTTCCGAAGGGCCTGTCACACTGAAGTTACAACAAGGTGAGATTTCCGTTAACAAGGCTATCAAACCGGCATAAGGTCATTTCATGTTCATTTCCTGAGTTAATTCATGTCTAAAATAGTCTGGAAGCATTGCGAAATATCTAGGCGTCTGTTCAAAATGCAGAGATGGAATTAAGTGTTAGAGAAAAGCTGTAAATGATATGTGTCGGAAATCGCAAGGAAAAGAAAATACAATTTGAAAAAGAATAAATCCATGGAATAAAAAACAGCGAACATCATGTTTTAAACGAAGTAGACAGAAGCAAGATGGCGGAAAAGGAAGGATAATTTTGGTCGGGGAAGCAAATGAGAATAAAATATTATTAGTTGGTTTAGATGGAAATATCTTTCTGGGAACAATATCTTCTTATTTGTTTAATTCCACAATTTCAGACCTTTACTGCTAGCATACGCTATGCTACTTCCAAAAAGTCGAATCATCTGCATTTCTTCTGTGTTCCAAATGTAAGTAAAAATTTTCGCTCGGACAACTTTTCCCAAGAACTGTTACTTTCTGGAAAAAACTCCCATTAAAATGCTTCCCTGAAGATTACATTCTTAGCTTTAGTAAGTCAAGTGTCAGCCGTCATCAATCTTTCTTAACCTCATACTCTTCATGTCCTGCTACCTTGAGGTACCTTTCAAGCTTTGTATTTGGGTAACTTTTCGAATCACGCCGTCTGGCACTACCGATACATGAAGAAATTTGCCTAATAACAGAAACCATAAAACGTGAGGAATTTCAACAGCTGCAACAGCTAAAATGTATAGCACATGCAACACGAAGAGGAAATAATGACATAATGAAAGCTTTTGCGTTCCACGTTACTTAAAAAAATGTTAGGAAGGAAAACCCCCATCAATTCTAGTAACAGCGATAACAACTACTTGACTAAGGTGACGAGCTTGCGTATTTCCAAACGGTGCCAGAGGTTATCTGTTCAGATACGATTAAAATCTAGGATTTTGAATGCTGATTCTCAAGAAAGTCAAGCCATTAGCACTTGGATATAACAGGGTTTTCTTCACCTTAATTTGGTTTTCTACACTGTGGAATAAAACTTTGTACCTCATGGATTGGAGCTAAAAACCATAAAGAATTGTACCAAATAACAGAAACCCCAGCAAATTAAACAGAGCAGCAACTAAAATAAATACCTCATGTAATTCGAAGAGTAATTAATGATATAATCAAGATGTTGATATTCCACACTACTTCAAACAAAAGTTTAGGAATGAAATACTAGAAAGAGCGATAAGAATTACTGGACTTTAAAAACTTATTTTCCTGGAAAAGGTTTTTAAGAGAAAGATTTTATAAATTTCAGTCGACTGTGGCATCAGAGGCTCGATCAATGAATCCTGATTTTTTCCTTATAGAGAAACGGTTGATATCACTTTTACCGTTATAATCTTAACAATGTACGATATGAAGATAATACGGCGACGTTTAATTTTCTCAGCCCAAACTGATGTTATGAGCTCACGTCTTGGTCTTTTATTATTTATCCAACAATATGCAGATTCTGATGGTGCCTACATTGGCCAAAAGCTTACGTTTTAAAGTTAAAAATAGATATTTCATTTGTTTCAATCTGGTTTGTTTGAGTACCAAGAAAACTAGAAAAATATGTATTAAATTACACTTGATATGCAAATCAGCATAATGACTTTCTCAAAGCACTCTCTGGAGAGTTCAGAAAAGATATGCAAGACACCAAATTTGTTCAGAAATATCTAATACTCGTTTGCAATCTTTCCAAGTGAATGAAACCTGTAGGTCTTAGCGAGGACCATACTTCTTGGAACCTGATGGACTGACGCTACAGAATCACAAAGAAATAACTGAACCCACATCACTTGAAAACAACAGCAACAATGAAAATGTCTAGTACATGTAACTGAAAGAGAAAGTAATGACATAATCAAGATGTTGACGGTCTAGACAATTAAAAAAAAACGTTAGGAAGGAAACCCCAATACTGGACTTGAGTAAACCATTTTCCTAAAAAAGTGTTTTATGTTTTATAAATTTCAACCGATGTTAAAATTGGTTGTTCGATGAATAAATGCTGAATGTAGCCTTATAAAGAAACGACTAATATTAGCTTTAGTATAAAAATGAAATAAAAACCTATTCATCTAGGAAATGTTCATTTTACCTTATTAAGATCCTAATCAACATTAAAGGTAACTAAAAAAACCTACAGTATTCTGAATGTACATTGTTAAATATTCTCATAGTATGTAACTCGTCTCTTTCCTACGTTTACAAACAGCGTGCGACAGCGCTGAGAAGTGCTTGGAAAGCAGACAACAGGTTGATCGAAGTCATGTCAGTGATACAGGCTGGAGACCGAATGGTTAGTATGCTGAGCAGGACAACGGGGACCATCTCTTTGCTGGCCTGCAAAGTAGCTCAAAATAGTCTGTGTAACAGGATGACATGATCACCTAATGACCCTGTGTCTTACCATTGCCGTCCCATACATCCTTGTCGGGACCCTGCCAACACCGAATTTGGTTGCATGTGAAAAGTGAATGTTTTCAGCTCTCTAAACAAATCACTACTCGGATCGCACTATCGTAAAGTTTGTATACAAGCGGCTTGGGGTGGCTTGGGGTGGCTTGTGAATTTGAATGTCCGCTCAGACCCCGACTATAAATTTGCACATTCAAATGAATACGAACTCTGGTCAGCTTTCGTTCAGGATGCGGCAAATCCGTTTGACGGATCCGGCTCAACCGATCCCAGGTGAATGTCGTAATAAGTACAAGTATTTGTTTTTCTCCTGGCAAAAGCAAACGGGAAGCATTTTTTTCTGAAGAGAATGGTATAGGGCTTTTATTACTTTCCTGTCTGTTGCGCATTCTTTTTGTATTTCATGCGCGAATATCGACAGCTTTTAAAGAGTATCGTCGATATCACAACCTGATGTTAGTGTCGTCACGAAATCATAAGTCATTGTGACCGAAGATTCGCATAGTGCCTTGTACAATTACTGCTTAAACCATATTATTTGCTCTTTTCCAGAAACAAAATATAATAAGCTCTGTATAGTTGCGGTATAAACTACTGCTTATAACAGTTAAAGAAACATCACTTATCATAAGGTGTCTATAACAAGGATTAGATAGTCATTATAGTGTACAGGCAAACTTAGAAAGCAGCAGTCAAGTATTATTAATTTAAAAAAAAATTCTGGCTCTTCGAAAATGCTCCAATAATCTTAATAAATGAAACATCCATAATATTGTTGTGGCCTGTTTAGGGGTCAGAAAGAAAGACACGGAAGACGATGGTAGGTTGAAGAAGTATGTTGAAGGTATATACACAACAATAGTGTTAGTAATAAGCAGATTAGCACTGCGTCTACTACTCCACTCCACTTCACCCGACTCTCGCAGTTTGTATTTATGAGAGTGGGAAGAGTTCATTTTACTGTATGAGGGTTTACCACAACAAATATAACAATTATCATTACCAGGTTTTTTTCGTACGATTGCAGTTATTGTCTTGATTTTATTGTCAACTGAAAAGCGAGACCAACCATTTGTATAGTCATCAGAATAAAAACACTTTCTGAAAATTATGGCGATTAGCACATGAAATAATGAAAGAACGCATCATCGGCATCCGTCCGTCTCAGGAGACGATGGAGTAGGGCTGTTGGTGCTAGGCGATGGAATTACATCGCCTCTCGTGACTGTGTAGTCCCACTCTGGATCGGCAGTCTCTCAGGCACTTGGCGCAGATGAAACTGAATGATACGGAGATGGAGGCTGTCCTTGCTTTTCTCTTGGCTATCTTTGCTGCCTTCTGATCTTCTCTCGCGGCTTCTGCAATCGTGACGCCGTCTCTAACAGTGGCTCTGCAAAGCTGACGATTGTCAGCCGCAGCTTCCCAGGTGTTGGGGTCGATGTCGGCCATCAGAGACGTCTTTGGCCGAGCAGCGAGAACAGGTCGGTACGTTAGAGAAACTCTGTGTTAGTGACCCTGTCTTGCCACAATGTGCAGGAGACGTCTGAGGCAGCGGAGGTGGAAGGTTTTTAAGCTTTTCTCCTGACTGGCGTAAGTTATCCAGGACTCCCTGCCGTACAGGAGGGTGCTAAGGACGCAGGCCCGGTAGACCTGCAGTTTGGTGTTCTCCGTCAGCTGGTTGTTGTTCCAGACGCGCTTGTTTAGTTTGGCTATGACTGTTTTTTTTAACCCCTACCCAGCTATGAGTTAAAAAGAACGCAATGCAGCCAGGAAAATAATAGACAAATACCATCCTCTTAAGAAAACTTACTTGCTAAATATGTAATGTCCAATTTATGTTAATATAAACTGAGATACACGATCTAATATATTCATCTTGTATGTTAGAGAGACAACTTTTTGTCATAGTACCATCCGCGATTTTTAGTCCCTCTGCTGTAACTAATAAACATCTGGATAATTTAAACAGAACACTTTATTCAATATTTAGAGTAGAATACTAATATTCCACTATCAATGCCAAAAAATATCATGTTGATGTTAATATTTATTAGTTAATTATTATTTTTTTACAGACGATTGAGAAGTGTAAGCAAACAGAAGTATTTTAAAAGCGATCATTTTGAAAAATCCAAAGAACTTGATGATGTTTGCGCTGTCACGAAATCACATCAATTGAGATCGACGATTTGTGGAGACTGGCCTTGTTTAACTGCTACTCACACCATAATTATTTGCTTTTTTCCAGAAACTATAGTCAGCTCTGCATAGTTACGGTATAAAAACCTGGTTAGCACACTTGAAAAGACACCAATTATCCTAAGCAGGCGTCTGCAACAGGGATTAGAGAGCTAGATTTTCTTTCATTTCATTTAAAGCGAGAATTATCTTTTTATTTTCTCTTCGTCTACAGTTACAGTTTTTTTTAAATGAACTCTGTATAACTGAGTTTTTTCATTCAAACCAAAACTATTTAGTTTCTTCGATCCAGTTCTAATCAGCCATTAACAGTGTCGTTTTATTCAGGTTGATATTTTAAAAATTGTTTGTTTTAGGTCCGTTTTCTTTTTACCATGAGAAAAACTCAATATTAATATAATATTGATAGTAGAAAATTCGAGTGAAATAACATTATCGGGGAGAAAAATAATAAAAATGTTGTCAATTTTTTTTTTTTTTTTGCATTTCAGACTCTTTTTTCAAATCGAAGCAAGCAGAAAAAACGGTCATAATTGTTAGAAGCATAAAACCTGATAAATTATATAGTAAGATAAAAAAAAAATATATATTAATTCAGACAGGCATTCAATTGTTAGTTTAGTCATAAATTTAAGTGACATTTTTTATTTCTTCTTGTTTTTCAACAAAACAAAAATGTGATTGAATTTGGACGCGATAGCGTGAGTGAAAAATATATCACTAAACAGATGTATTTAAAAAAAATATAACAACGAAAATCCTCATTCACGTGACATCACTTCAATCGGACAGGGAAGTGAATGGCAAACATAGCGAGAAGAACAAATGATACTTATTAAAATAAATTTTAACAATACCAGAGGTGGATGAAAATATTATGAAGCATGATGGAGCGACATGATAAAAAATAAAGTCGATAAAATAAAAGAGTTATAAAAATCGAAAAGAGTAAAAAACGAAAGATGTGAACAACAACAACAACAACAACCACAAAAAACCTACCACCGCCACCCTCACCCAGACTCGGTTACGGAGATGGGGCTAGTAACAATTTCATGGGACTAACCAATACACACAGACAGAACAATCAAAGCTAAATGCCCAAATATTGTTATTAGAGACCGCAAATAAAAAAAAATTGCTTCCTTATTGATATGGCAGTCACGGCAGACTGCAATGTATCTTTGAAGATCTTCAAAATGCTGTCAAAATACAAGGACCTTGAAATCGAACTCTCAAAAATGTGGCACATGGGAACATCAACGATCTCTGTTGTAGTTGGAGCCCCCAGATTGGTTGGAAAATATTCCAGCAGACTCATTGAAGGGATTCCTGGTAGCTCCTGCCTTAAAGAAATACAAAAAGGTTTTTCTCACTAGTACACCCCACACCTTACGAAAGGTTTTATCTATGTAAAATATGTGTGTTGTTGTTCTTTATTTTAAATCATCAGTGGAAAATGTCATGATGCCATTTCTGACCTTAGGTCTCTGGGCGGAACCTGCAAAGAAATGTGTACACACAAGAAATCAAGAAAAATAATAATAATAATAATAATAATAATAATAATAATAATAATAATAATAATAATAAAACTACCTGTGAGATAATAATAATAATAATAATAATAATAATAATAATAATAATAATAATAATAATAATAATAATTCACAAACAACAATAATGAGAATAATCAAAGAATAATCTGTAATGTTATCGGCATTGACCTGTCATCTAGGCTTCAGTCACTTTCCTCACCGCAGTAATATATATTCCTCTATCTTGTCTATAAATATTTCTGACTGAGTCCGGGAATGTAAATATTCCTTATGCTAGAATATTTATATATTGAAACAAAAATCATTGTTGATAATGTTTAATAAATTAAACGAAAGCTTTTCATTTAAGCATGTTTCATTGTATATCTGAGATAAGGAAAATTTGATGAATTTTTATTTAGTTTTTCCAGCATTATATTATTTTTGGCATAAAAAGATAATTAGCCACTCAGAATTTATAAAACCCCTAAGGAAGATTCTGTTCGATAACACTAGCATTCAATATAGAATCAGTTACCGCTGTGAGAAAGGATTTTTACATTTTGCATAAATCTCATCTCATTCAGCAGCGGAATCAGTGTGATGAAAGTTTTTTCAAATGTCGAAATACGCCAACTCGAATACTAGCCACGCTCAGCTTGGGAAATTCAGAATAGACGCTACCATTCAAAACTATATCTTAAACAAGCATGTAAATAAATTAACTCCTAAAACAACCCCCGCCCCTTTAAAATGGCTAAAGAAGTGCTGGAAAGCACTTTGTCCATTTTTTGCAATCCCAATATTATCACCAAAAGGAAAAAAATCATATTCAAGGAAACATATATATAAACATGTGGTTAAGAAAATAGTGTATTGAACAGTAAATACATCAAAAGTGTGTTACATGATGTGGGGATGTGTATCGGTTGACCAAGGTTCAGTCTATATCACCGTAATATTCAGTGACCCCCAGACGAAAGCACATGAGGCACAAGGCCGAGTTTAACGTGGATCATCCGAGCCCGTAGGCTCGACCACAAAATACCCGTAGAACTCGGGATTTTCTCTGTCTACCTCCCCAGACCAAACTCTGCCCCTTATCATATCCTCGTCCGGGTTCCATTCAGAGAGTTGGACAGGGGCTGCAGACAGACCCGGTAGAACAGTCTATATCACCGTTAATATTTAAGACTGCCCCCCAAGAGGGATATATGTGGCACAAGTGTGATCCAAATGTCTTTCTTGAACTGACAGTGAAAGAATACTGTGTGAAGGGTAATAAAACAATTAAGACTGGCCCAAGAAAGGGCGAGAATTATTAGGTTGGTGGAAAAATAATGACTTAATAATGTCGTTTTTTGACGTTAACAAATAGGTCAAAAAACGATATTATTACGTCATTATTTTTGCACCAACCTAATATATTCTTATCTTTTAATGACCCTTGTGTGTTCTTAGATCTATTTCCATTTTTTGCATTTTTGTCAGCATGCGTACGCATACGTATATTCTCTCTCCATATATATATATATATATATATATATATATATATATATATATATATATATATATATATATATATGTATATGTATATATGTATACTGTCTTATTATAAGGAATTAGTTTTCACATATGTACACATAAACACACATACATACACATACACACAAACACTTAAGTTTCGAAAATATTTTAAAACAAAAAAAAAAAAACATGAGAATGGTCTGAAAAGCTAATTGTTTTTAGACCAAAATGAAGACATGTCTGTATTTTATATTCCGTTTGAACCTGAAAAACAGCCCGTCAAGTTTTGAGCTTCATTACTGTCAGTTCCAAACTTGCCGAATTAGCACAAGTCATTATCATCACGATCATTCAAAACGGCTTTTTGCTGTTAAATTCCGTGGTGATAAGCAATTTTTTCTTAGCTTCATTTACGTAATCTCTATTCAAATTCTACCGGTTTAATTAAATATTAACTAATTCAATATGTGTGACTTATTACACCTAAGCAAGCATGTATCGCTCTAATATGCACTGCTTATTGTTCGTCTGGATTTTTTATATAAAAATCTCAGCTTGTAGATATCGAAATCACATCATTAAAACTGTTTGCTGTTCATGATATTATATCCGATTAAAGAAGTTAATTTTATCTTATTAAAATTTTATTTTATTTATATAAGTATATTTGTTTATACATTCATTTTATTTTCGATTAAAAAATTGAAATAGAATATTTTGCGCGTCCTGATTTGATTGCATATTTTTTTTTTTGTTTTTGTCATCTTCATTCTATAATTTAATTTGTGAACATTTTCTTATTCATTAACACGACAACAATTCTGACGGTGTCTTTTCCGCCTTTCTAATGTTTTCCTAAAGAAGAGCTTTGGATGAATCTGGGTACCCTTCCCAAATCGAACCCGTAGGCCTCGACCGCGGTGATGGAAAGCGGCCTGATGGCATTACCATTTTCCCTTTTAAAATAGGGAAGTCGTTGATTTGGGATGCGACCTGTGCGGATACATTTTCGGCCGGTAATTTGATCAGCTCCGCGGTTGAGCCGGGGTCCGTCGCCCGGGACGCATAGATAAAAAAAACAAAAAAAAAACATAGTTAAATATTTTCTCTTGCTGATAGATTTTTTTTTTACTTCTGTGGTAGTGGAGACTTCTGGGGTTATTAGCCCTCGTTCGATGGCGTTCCTTCGGAGGATTGGTGGGATTGCGTCTTGGTTAAGGGACGAGCCCCGTGAAACGGAATGGCTCTTGCAGCGTGTCTCACTGGCGATGGTTCGAGGTAATGCTTTCTCCATCATTGCGGCTGGCAGAGGGTAGAAAAAAATTGTTTATAGTTACTTTTTCAAACTTATTTCAGTAAATAAATTTTTCTTTTCATAAAAAAATGATTAAAATAGATTCATAATCCATTACAAGGATCTTTGCACACACGCAAAAAAAAAAAGTTTTGAAATGAAAAATTATGGTCATTTTGTTAGCAGAATCTATTTTATTATATGAATCGCATAATTACTCAGTCAGTTTTTCACATATGACATTTCGGCGAAATCACAAGTGAAGTACACGTTCCAAGACGATTTGAAAACTGTAAATATTGTTTTTATTTATATTCAGCCCTTCCGTGGCCTGTACTGTAATGAAACAAAAAAATATGTATAGCATAATTTCCATTAAACTGAATATCTTTTATCCAACCGAAAGACATTAAATTCTGGACAACACTTCAGAACATCCAAGTGATGAACAACATAGCAATTATAATCAATTTAAAACTGTACATTCTTCATATAACCTCATGACAAACAAATACTGTGTTTTATGAAATCTAAATAACGCTTACAGTTTATGAAACTGTTAGATGCTATAATTTGTAGCAAGTCTGTTGAAGCATTTAGTAAATAACGTAACAGGAAAACTATTTACATTATTCGGACTATTATTCTCATCTTTGTCGCCATATTTATTACAAACTTTTTGCCTTTGTACACTCCGGCCTTCTTCAGGTGGTTGGAATGTCGAAAGCTGCCAATGAGGAATTCGGAAGAAGAGTAAAATAACATCTGTATTAGCAAGTAGATCTTGTAGAAGAAATGCAGTTGCATAGGACGTACTCAGGAAATTAGCATTCAGCACCCCCATTCAAAGCCCTGACCTGGGAAAAAAGAAGTGAGTACGGCCAAGAAATACCAAAAGACATGACACTTAAGAACGAATTAAACGAATCAAACTGGACAGAAGCAACGAGGAGAGTCCAGAATCAAATTCACTGAAGGAATGATGCCGACGGCCTATGGCCATCTGAAAGTGAATGAGCCAAAAAGAATTCCTTGCTCCCAGAATCCATTTGCACCTAATAAAAATGAATAATCGATACCGTATATTAAAATCTATTTTTATACGTTAATAGTATTTTGATTCTTTTTGGGAGTTAACTATTGGCCCATATTTGGGGCCCCGGCAGCTGTTAACACCCCGGGTCTTGGTGGATCTGGGAACATCAGCAATTAAGTTGTTCCACGATCCACAAAACCTTCGGATCAAAGGCCTTGCTGTCAGATGTAGTTTATCGACTTACCCAGGACGCGTATGTAGTTTATCTTCATACCCACGACAGCAGAAATTTAAATATCTAGGAAGTGTTTTAACAGGGAATGGAATGTATGATACTGAAATTCGAAGGCACATTGGAAAAGCCAAAGATGTCTTCAAAATGCTAAGCAGTATTAAGTAACAGAGAAAAAAAAACTTGGTTAGAAACAAAGAAAAGTGTACTGAGCACTTATGGGATATTTGTCCTTCTATATGGCAGTGAATGTTGGAAAATCTCTTCAAAGACGAAGTAATTTGAAGCAACAGAAATGTGATTCTGCAGATGAACGGTAAGAAAACCTGTTGTAACCAAGAAAATAGTTAAGAAATAACAAAACAAGAGTTTGCAGATAAATTGTATATTGAACAGTAAATACAACAGAAGAGTATTACACGACTTGTGAGTGGGTGTCGGTTGATCAGCATTCAATCTATTAGACTGTTAATATTTAACAGCCCCCCTGACACGAGGGATGTATCTGGCACAAGGCCGAGTTTACCGTGGGTTCTCCGAGCCCATAGGCTCGGCCAAAAATATTCCCGTAGAACCTGCATAAGCGGGTCTAGGGTCTGTCTGCTTCACCAGACGAAACTGCCTTTCGGCAAAGCCTCGTCCGGGTTCCTCTGCTCAAGGCAAAGAGTTCGACAATGAAGAACAGGAGAGAGCACTATTCTCGCTCTCACTCTTCCCAATCTATTTGACTGTTATATTTAACAGCTACCCCCCAAGAGGGATGTATGTAGCACAAGACCGATTTTACCGTGCGTTACCGAGCCCGTAGGCTCGGCCAAAAATATTCCCTTAGAACCCGCATAAACGGGTTCTGGTCCTGTCTACCTCCCCTGACGAAACTTTGCCATCCGGCAAAGCCTCGTCCGACTTCCTCTCTGCTCGAGGCAGAGAGTTCGACAGATGAAACATCTAGTCGACTGTTAATATTTAACAGAACCCCCAAGAGGGATGCGTGTGGCACAAGGCCGAGTTTACCCTGGGTTTTCCGAGCCCATAGGCTCGGCCAAAAATATTCCCTTAAACGGATTCAGGTCCTGTCTACCTCCTCTGACGAAAATTTGCCCTTCGGCAAAGCCTCGAGGCAGAGAGTTCGACAGTTGAATAATCTATGCGACTGTTCCCCCGAGGCTTACTTTCCTACTAATTTTATAGTAAGTGGAAGAGCCCACAATAGACTCATTAGAGGGAGGATACCACAACAATACCAAAGACAATGGCGATGAGAAAATGGAAACAAAAAGGACTTAATCAGGAAGGGACAGTTGAAATTTATAGGGTACATCATGAAGGCAAGAGAGACCGAAGAAAACAACGCACATTCTACTTATAGAGCTTGAGGAAATCGATGGTGGAACAAGTTTTAGGATAAATAATAAAAAGATAAAATTTATTAAGAGCGATGAAAGACAGGAAATTGTGGAGAACTATTAACGTTTACATCCTGAAGAAACATAGATGAAGAAGGATATTACCAACACCTCATGAATTTCTCGGAAGATTGTTATCCTTTTTGTAGCAATTGTCATTGCATTTTAACAGATATGTGTTCTCAGTTTTCAATCTTTGACGGAAATTTTAAAATCTATGTATTTTCTGGTAGTGAATCATTGTCTCGCTGTTTGATGATTTCTCCGGACATTTTAGTAATGTATAACATTCTAAGATGTTTTCTTTTTTCGTAATTATTTGAAGTAGACTATTCGGTTTCATTGTTTCGAGTCTATCAATCGATTTTCATCGATCTTTGAAAATTATTCTTTATCTAAGTGTATCTTTGGTAACATTTGCTACTCTAGTTCGGGCAGTTAACGAATCGGTACGACAAAGACCCATGCTGCATTTAGATATACACTATCAGATCGAAAGTCTTATACGAAGAACTAGCAGCGTGGCAGGGCATTGCCCGTGCTTGATTCAAAAATCGTACGACTCATGCAGCAATCGCTATCACTTGACTTAAAATATTTTTGCCCTTCCTTGCCTTTAAAGGAGTGCCCTTTACCGTGCTGATGTTGCTACATGCCTTACTTCTTGCCCATCTCACATTTTTTTCTAAGCTCTATACTAAACATTAAATCTGTTACGAAATTTTTTAGCTCTATACTAAACATTAAATCTATTACGAAAAAAGAACTAAACAAAATGAACACAAACGATCAGCTTTAAAAAAGGACTCGTAACTGGAAAAATACTTTTTCACACCCAACCCAGTTCTGCGAATGAGAATCAACGTTGAGTTTAAGCAAGCGAATAAGCCAATTGGAGTAAAGTGTCATGCAGATTTAAATTTTTCCCACTTGTGACCAATGCAGCTATCGATTTTTTTGCATGCTATAGCATGCTAGTTAACATTTGTGTCAGTCAGCTGTTGGCTCACGCTGGGCAACAGAATCTTCCTGCCTATTCGTGGCAGCCAACTATAGGCTCTCACTCTGGCCAGTAGAAAATGACCGCAAACTACATGAAAACTGCCGTAAAAGCATGAAAAAATCGATTATTTCCACTATCGATGGGAGTTGGGAAATGCAAAGTCGGTCTTTGCCTTCCCGCTAACTTGGAGCATGTGCATGTAAATTTTGATTCAAATCCGTCAAAGATTGCAGCCGTGCATTCGTCACACACACACACACACACACACACACACACACACACACACACACACACATCCTGCCTTTTATAGTTAGAGATAATTTTTTATTCAACTCTTGACTTCGTGTTAGCATCACCAAATGAATGTGTGTGTGTGTGTATGTGTGTGTGTGTGTAAGACAGAGAGAGAGAGAGAGAGATTGTGTATGCTAGAGAGAGAAAGAGATTGCGTTTGTGTGTGTGTGTGAGAGAGAGATTGTGTGTGTGCGAGAGAGTAGAGATTGCGTATGTGTGTGTGGGTGTGTGGGGATGTGTGTGTGTGCGCGTGCATGCGTACTGTCGCGCAAGATACGCTCTCCTGAGTCTTTGGAGACTTTTCCGAAATCTCTTCTATCTGTTCCTGTCTCTGTGGTCGCTTGTTCTTTAATTATTCACATGTCATACGGTGTTTTCCTACTCTTGCATATTACATCTGTTCACATGTCGAAAGAACCCTCGTGTCATAAGGTCTCCTCCAGGTCAACCCGCTGGTACGCCCCTTTTTTCTTTGTTATTTTTAACGCTCTGGTGTCACATTGAATGTGTTGTCCATTCTGGCCTCATCTGAGATGAGCCCATAAAATACTGAGGTCATCGCAGGTCAACATCTACAACAAACTTACCTCTTCGATATTAAATTCGATTCGGACCATATGACATGAATGAAGCGTGTGCCACTGTACACAAATAATGTCATATGTCAAGTAAGAAATTTTAATAAATCGGAATAGTTTTGCAGCTACCTAACAGTGAAGGCATGTCTACTTTGAAAATAAGCGTTCAATATTTTTTTTTAATTATCTGGATTTGAAAATTTACTTCAGGTCCCAGTAATTTCATCGCTGCCTTGATATCACTTACGACAGTATGATAAAAAATTCCAAACGTTGATTACAGGCTGTGAAAATGTGAATTTTTATGTTTCGATTTTTCAGCCAATAGAAATACTCGTCGCAAATGTTATTAATTTGAACATAAAGCTCATTGAGTTAACAAATTTAAAATGTTTGGCAACAGCATTAAAAGTGAGAATTCTTTTATTGGTATTTTATTCAATAAAACCGTACGCAAGATATTATGTTATTATTTAATCCAACTAGACGTCTAATTAGCAAATCGTCCTAAGAATATAACCTTTATTTGAGATTACACATATTTATCAATAACAGAAAAATCAAATACAATAAATGATTTGTCTGTTGGCTTTTCTTTTGATGTTGCGCAACGTGCATTTCAATCAATTTCTAATTCTGAACGATAGATTTTCACAAGCCCATTGTAGAATTTATAATTTCTGATAATACCGCCTCTTTAAAAAAAAAACATTCACAGACGTATACGTAATAATTTAAAGACTTACCAGTCAAACTTTAGATTGACTATCTACAGGGGGCGATGGGTAAATTGGCGTCCTTTCATATTTTAAATTTCGCGCATGCGCGTTGTTTGTTCTTGATTTTGTCGATTGCACCGAATAGTAGGGTCAGTTGGGCACCGTCTGTAAGAAAGATACTACCATGACGCAATTTACTCCGCCAGAAAGTTTTAAACGGCATTATGTACTGCTTGGAATTCGCACTAGAAGCTCCAATACGAACATTTCAAATTGCTGAGTGTCGATCTGAGGTGAGTGTGAAGTATTCGGAAAGAGTTAGATGAGTCTGATGGTGATCACGAAGGTACAGCAGCTTGGAAAACTCACTTTGATCGTTCTGATCAGAAAGGAACTCCAGAATTTGTTGATAAGGGCCTCATACTCAACACGGAGGCCTAAATCAAGGGGATACTGATGCCCCCGGTTAAGAATGTGGCTGTTGGAAGACCCTTTGTCTGGCAATAGGTCTCTGCATCATGCTACACAAGCAGGATATCCCAGTCATGGATCTCAGGCAATTTTCTGAGACTACATCACCCCTTACATCTGGCCACCTAACTTCCCAGACTGCAACCCCCTTGATTATTATGTTTTGGGTGCAGTTGAAAACTCCTTGTAAAAGCAAAGATAAACTGAGGGCAAGAATTATGGCAGCATTCACCATAATAAACAAGGAGACCGTCCGGAAGAGATGCACGAGATTCCAAAGTCGTGTGGAAGCCATGATTGAAGCCAATGGCGATTTTATTGAATAATAAATATTTCTGTGTAGATTTGGTAAATATATTTGTTAAAATAAGATGTCTGTCCATCTCTTAACTTTAGTGGGATCAAAATTCGATTGTAATTAAAATGTATTATGCCACAAAGAATATATTAAACTGAATTTGAATCAATGCTTATGTAGGGTATACAAAATAATTGACTTTTATGACATAATTTTTAACTTATTTTGATTTCAGAACAAAGAAACGTTTTTATACATATGCATTAGATGGCTGGGAATTTTTACGCTCACATCACACGTAACAGATATCCTATTAACTCTTCGGTTTTGTAGACCTGAACTGGTAGTTCTGAATCATCGGCAAAAGAAAGGCCAAAAAGGCTCCACAATGAAAAAAACGTGTTATAGTGGAACACACCTATTTTATAGTAAAATAGACTCGCCCACCTATAACAAGTAGGATTAGTAGAGTAACGAGTCAGTCGGCTCAGTGGGGTCGGTCAGTCAGTCGATGCCGGACGACCGTTAGTCGGATACTAAAGTATCAGCCACCACAACTAGATTACTGCGTCATTACCTATTATATCAAGTTCCTAACGTTTTGTACGTCGAACCTATTTTAGGACCGACTTAGTACAAATACAAGCCTCCACTGTGAAACCACTCCATAACACACTTGGCGACAAGGTATTCGGATTCATACGGGGAAGAGAAAAAAAATTCACACTCCATAACAAATTTGGCCACGAGATTCGTACTCATACGGAAAAAAAAATTCACCCGCCATAATAATTTTGGCCCCAAGGATTCGGATTCATACGGTGGAAGAGGAAAAAAAATTCGTTCGCCACAGTATAATTTAGCGAAGGGATTCGAATTCATACGGTAGAAGAAAAAAAAATTCGCCACAACATTATTTGGTGACGAAATTCGTACTCATACGGAGGAAAAAGAAAAAAACTTGCTCCTCACAATTTCGGCGACAAAATCGCAGTTTCACACTTAAAAAACAATAACAACAACAAAAAAAATCTTGGCAAAGTTTTTCGAAAGAGAAGACGTCAACTTAGTGACGAAAAAATCTGTCGTATTCTCAACTGGGAAAATAATTTTTTTTCCTCGATAAGACAGTTTTCTCAAATAGATCACGAATTGAAAATTCGTTAGAACCCCCCTCTACAATATTTAAACATTGTGTAAACTTTTTGCGAAGATGGAGGAATGCAAAAATATATGCCAGGATTTTTTTAAAGTTCCAGACGGAACAACAGATGACAATATAAGAGCAACAGAAGACATTCCAGATGCAGCTACAGGAGGAAACTTTTAATAGACAAATGCATTTTCAACGAGAAATGGAACAGATGCATAAGGAGTTTCAAAACAAAATTCTGGAAATAACTGAGAAGAGGAAAGAGAAAAATCTACAAAATGATTCCTTCACAGAGAATACAATATGGAATTCAATTGAAATATTCGCGTACAGATGAAGAGATAACTTTTGAAGAGTATTATAAAAAATATACACAAGTGTATAACGTGGACTGCCACTCGTGGTCTGAAGGAAAGAAGGTTAGACTTATTTTAAGCAAGTTAAGAACTGCTGAGCATAACAAATTGGTAAACTACATTTTACCGAAAAAAACTAAAGAGTTGATATTTACCGAGGCGGTAAATATATTAAGTGAATTATTTAGTAAAAAGACATCTTTGTTTCACAAGAGGTGGAAATGTTTGAATCTGATGAAAGATGACGAACAAGACTATATAACGTATGCAGCCAATGTGAATAAGCATTGTGAAGAATTCAAGCTAGCAGAGTTAAGCGCTGACAATTGTAAGTGCTTAGTGTTTGTTCAAGGGCTGGTATCGGAAAGAGACGCAGAGTTGAGAAAATTAGTGCTGACAAAATTAGAAAACGAACCAAGGATTTCGATACAGAAGTTGGCAGAAGACTGCACAAAATATGTTAGCGTAAAGAAAGATTCGAAAAAGACAGAAGAGTCTGCCGTTTCGCATGTAAGGAAAATACGCTACAAAAAAGAAAGTTAGTCTACCAAAAAGAATTCTAAAATTGCGGATTATCAAACAAAAAGTGAAATACCAGAGAAAAATAAACAAAAACTCCCGAAGCCATGTTTTGCTTGCGGTGAACTTCACTGGTACAGATATTGAAATGTTAGGAATAAAAAATGTTTAAACTGTAAAAGAGTGGGTCATAAAAGCTCCAGAAAATAAAGATGAAGCCGACACCGAGAAAAACTGGGGAGCGAGTTACCCGCAGCCAAGGACATGTAGTATTATTAAATGATTTAAGTCAGCTGAAGTCACCACAGAAAACGTTAAGAATCACAAGATCAGCAAAAGGAAGCTGGTGGCTGAACAAATAAAACCACAAGAAGAACCTACAGAAACTGTGACTCTATCCTTAAGAAGCTCAAAGTGGAAGGTTCTTTCTGGTAACACTATGGAGGTACCAAAAAATAAAAAAAGCGGATTGGCAATATGATGTACTTGGTGAAAGGCGAAAAATTCACGTGCAGTAACCAGATCAGACGATGTTTTTCAGACGTGGGCGACAGCGGTCCCGCGGAAGCAACGCCGTTGGAGGTGATTTTCAATACGTTTGATCTAATAACGCCTGCAACAATTTTACCTGAGGTACGCCGATCCAGGAGAAAAAAGAAAGGCAACTGGTCATTTAAAAGTGGATCAAAAAACGTAGGAGATACGCTACGAAGTTGCTAAAAAAATGTACTTTTTTGGTTGTTTTTTCTTCATATTTCCTGTAAAAAATGAAAAATAAATAAAGAAAACTTTTACTCCTACGGGGTAAAGTTTTAAGTGGGGGATGTTATTCTGGAACACACCTATTCTATAGTTAATAGACTCTCCCACCTATAATAAGTAGGAGTAGTAGAGTAACGAGTCAGACGCTCAGTGTTTCGGTCTGAGTTCAGTCTAAAGTCGGACGACCGGCTGACCGGTTGAACTCTCTGCCTTCGGGCGGGGAGGAACTCGAACGAGGCTACGGGCGGAGTCTCTTTCGGGGAGGTAAACTGAACCCGTTTATACGGGTTTTAAAAGGGCATATTTTTGGCCGAGCCCACGGGCTCGGAGATACCACGTTAAACCGGCCTTGTGCCACAGGATGCTCTCGTGGGGGCGGTGACTGAATATCGCTCAGTGGATCGGTCAGTGAGTCGATGCCGGACGACCGTTAGTCGGATACTAAAGTATCAGCGACCACAACTAGAGTTCTCTGCGTCATTACCTATTATATCAAGTTCCTAACGTTTTGTACGTCGAACCAATTTTAGGACCGACTTAGTACAAACATAAGCCTCCACTGTGAAACCACTCTATAACAAAAGGTCTCTGTGAAAGCTGGCATGACGAACTCAATGGCCAATATAAATGAGATCCACGTTATCCACACATTCTGTCACTTCCGATCCACCGTCATCGGTACTGAAGCTTGTTTTATTGAA
>OZ010585.1:17077603-17150103 GCA_963932145.1 Acanthosepion lycidas
CAACGGGCATTAAACAGAGAACTCTTGACACTAAAGATTTTCGCCAGAACGTGTACCATGTCTTCGAAACAGATTTCACCTGCTGTTTTTTTTTCCGTAATATGTACGTGCAGTATTTTTCATACTCTATCGGAGCTATTTTCTTCAACAACAATTTCGTTTTTCTCTCATCTTCCCAGCCGCCGCATTCCTAACTGAATATTTCTTCATATCTACGAAAATATACAGAAAAAAGGATTTGTTCATATCTACGAAAATATACAGAAAAAATTCAGTCCGTCATCAGGATTGCAGACAAATTTTGATACGATATTTTGGACAGCGTCTGGTGTAAGAGACGTTGAAGGATTTTTTTTTTCATCAGAATTATATGCAACAATTCATATTGCTGTTTTTGTAGTTCTAGAAACTGTTGATTATGTTGTTGCTGTTTCTGTTGTTGTTGTTGTTGAATTTCAAATATAGAAGCCAAAATTTTACTTATGTTCGCAAGAGTATGTTTTTTTTTTACTAGACCCAAGAGAAAATTGTTTTTTCCTTCTAAACAACAAGAAGTTTTTTTTAACCAACGTGGTTGAAATTCTTGTCGTCGACCGTCTACTAGTTCCCGAAGCAATAAGTATATTTTCCTGTACATGTTAACTCAGTATAAATTTCGGAAATCCTTGTCACCTCACTTACAACACGTGCATGTTACTGAATCCTCATTACTGTTTTAAGTCGTAAGAGTTACGAATACTCGTTACAAAGGTTATCAATCAACTGAAATCTGCGGCTGTTTTGTGTACTTCATATTAGATTCTTTAAGAATATATTCAAAGAAGAATGGCGATGTAATGCAATGTTTTAGGCATGTGTTTATTGTTGGTAATTATGTTGTATATATATATATATATATATATATATATATATATATATATATATATATATAATAAAAAGGCTCAAACACTAATATTCCATGGTTATAATTTATTACATTGGAATTGTAATCATGATCAAATTTATCAGACCTACAAATTTGTAGATTTGATAAATTGGATCGTGATTAAGATTCCAATGTAATAAAGTATAACCATGGAATATTAATGCTTAAGCCTTTTTATTATATTCTTACTCTGGCCTGGACATTGAGTTCTACCTGGATTCTATTCCTTTGGAAATTATATATATATATATATATATATATATATATATATATATATATATAACAATAAAATAAGCAAAATTAATTAACCCAAACAAATTATCAAATCACACCTGTTAGAATAGACGAAATAGAATAAAAAAACCCAATGAATCCACATAAATAAAGTAAATAATAAACAAATTAGCAAACCATTATGACCAAAATATTAGTTAGAAATATACAGTATAACAAATAAATAATAATAAGTAAAATAAATTGACCTAAATTCATCCAACTAAATAAATAAACTCACAAACTGATCCAGATAAATTAACCGTTAGAAAAACTAATAAAGATAATCAATCCAAATAAATACATGAAGTAGGAAACAAATAAAAAACTGTTCCCGCCAAAATAATAGTCAGAATAAACTACAACAATCAACCCCAAAATTGAAAAAATAGCTTTATCTTCCCAAACCAAAACAAAACTTTTAAATAAGCGATATAAACAAATTTTTACTACGTTAATAAAAACACCGATTACAAAAATAAATATATATATATACACACACACACACACGCACACACACACATATATATATATATATATATATATATATATATATAAATATATATATATATATAAGATAAGAAATAAAAATAAAAAATAAATAAAAACAAGCAAAATAATTTAACCCAAAATAAATAAATAAAAAAATAAACGACTTCCAGTAAAAAACCGCCAAAATAGACTACCAACAATGCACCACTGACCTGTATATATATATATATATATATATATATATATATAAATAGCCGAGAAATATAGCAGAACTTGTGGCCTAAGGATTGCATCTAGCATGAAACAGCCTGTCTCCTCTAAGTGTTGACTTCTATGTTGACTTTTATATTTACACACGCTCTATCACTGATATTGAGAACTTTATCCCATAAATATAGCACACCTTAAGACTATATTTCTTCATATATATATATATATATATATATATATATATATATATATATATATATGTCTGTATATTGATACTAATATTCTTTCTCTCTCTCTCCCCATATACATATATATATATATATATATATATATGAGATTTTTCACTTTTATTAAAGCTTCGTCAGAGAATGAAGTATGGAGAGAAAAAACAGAATGATATTCTGGTATTTTTGTTTTCGTTTTCTTTGATTTTCGTTGGTTAATCAAGTTTCGCATACATTCGACTTGTTAAACAAAAGTTAGTATAATTTGTGTCGTTTCGAAATCAATGTAAGACGACTTGTCCATTAGAAGTTACAAGAAATAGTAAAAAAAATTCTAAGCCTAACTGAAAAACCGTAAATATTGCTTTATGTTTGTAAGATTGATTTGTAGATTTGAAGGATGGACGCGACACAGAAAACCAACTTTCCTTGCGGTAGATGAAGCCATTTAATGAATAACCTCATCTCTCACAAGGAAGTTGCTTCTCTGTGTCGCACCAGAAGGTTTTTCTCGGCTGTGTCCATCCCTCAAACCTACAAATCAACAATATGCCCTTGCATTGTATGCTGCTGCCATATATCGTCTGCTGCCCCCGCTGTTCATCTAGAGGTTCTCGACAAAATCCAGAGACAGATATATAATGTGATATGTCCTGATCTGGCATCTCGCCTACAGTCAATTTCTCACAAATGTGCTGTGGCTTCCCTCTAACTTTTCTATATGTATTTTCATGGCAGCTGCTCCGACGAGGTACTTTCACTGGTTCCCAAATTGCATGACTTTAAGCGTGATACAAAGATGGCATCTTTGTTCCACTCTTTCACTGTCGAAACAATCAAATGTAACCCCTTCTATTCCAGCAATTTCTTATCTCGCACTACCCGCCAATGGAACTCCCATCCTTTTACTTGCTTCTCTGATAGCTATAATCTTCAAAATATTCAAATGTAATGTCAATCGACATCTTCTGATGCTTTGACCTTTATCCGCGTCCTTTTTTTTATCCTTTCCACAAACACCCCCTCTTTTTTCTTGCTCTCACTCTCTGTAAACCGTTGCATGCTAGTGACGCTCCCGACTTGATTGGGGTGATTATTAAATAATAAAAAAAAAGGTCTATAATAAATGTAGTTTTTCTATTATACACTGACATACGTATCCAGATAATCAGACGAGGCGGGTAGGATACGGGAAAAACTGACTGTTTCCCCACGTCTTGAAAGTATACGGAATAGAGGAGAAGAATAAGTAGTAGTTTTACTATTTAGTCATCGCCATGTTTAATGCTGATTTGACAGAATGAAAGTAAATAGCTTTTTTTCGCTTAAATTCAGCATTTTAATGTTAGGTACTTATTAGTCCAATGCATTTCGTTTCACGTTCGGATTATCTTTGGGTCAGGCTAAGGAAGAAGATAATCTCTCATAGCACTATAGAAAATGTTCGTTGAACGAATAAACTTTGACCAACTATTGTGTTGCTTCTGAAACGAGGCTATGTTGCTGAAGTTGGTTGTTGTCGCGGTTAAATAAAGAAATGAATATACGTAGAAACCAAGATATTAGCCTGTTTTGTGCCATGCGTAATATACGCTTAGGCGAACATGTAACTTTCGATACATGATTGATGAGGCAGATTTTTTTCCAGCAGTAAGTTGCCATTTCTTTCTGCGGTAGAGCAGTCACCATTCAAGGTTATAGAACCCATTCTGATCTGGGGAGAAGAAGAGGATTCATCCCTTTCCCAAGAATATTAGCACGTACGTGAATGTAATGGATTCGACTGTAATTCGAACTAGGCTCTCCGATTCCACAATCCGAGCCGCTATCCATTACTCCACCGTAACCTCTCTAACATATAGCAGATGTAAAGAAAAAAAGAAAACAATATTGCATCGTGCGGAAATTAAGGAGAATATGTAAAAATAATGAGATCCTAATTGAATGGAACGGATCTCAATCGAGTTAGATTTTATTCATGGCATGCATTTCTTGCTGCGGTTGGGTCTTTCGTGGATGGAATAAGAAACGCATACTTTCAGGTGATCTGTTAGCTTTAAGGGAGATTGTCACAACGAAGCTCTGTAACTAATGCTGACCCACTGATGTGAATTCGAATTTATAAGCGAAAAGAAGCTTAAAGAGAATCCGGACAGTGTTTCAATAAAACGTCCCCGGCTGTGTTTTGATTGGACGGAAATTATTGACGTTTTCCTGTCACGTTTTATTACCTTCTGGAATATGCAATTTCAGTTCGGTGTGTTAAAAAGAAAAAAAAGAAGAGAAATACTGTTCCCTTTTGATTTCTGGTATTGGATAAGTGAAGATGTTTGTTACACATATACAAAAACGTAGTTGCACACTTACAGATATATATGTATGTATGTAGACAAAGTGTATGCAAAATTATATTGTATGTTCGTGTCTGTGAGTGATCGAATGACAAAATGTAAAAACTTGATAACCCGATGAACTTCCTCAGACTGATAATGGTTTTCTTAACAGGTGGAATTTTATACTCGACGGTTTTAACTTAACATGAGAACGTTAGGTTTATAGAAATGTCCAGCATTAAATTTCAAATTTGGGGTCCGGAGTATCTCGATGTTTAACGTAACCCTCATTATATTTTCATCGTTTCTTTTTGTTTTGTTTTTTTTTAAATTTTTTATCGATATTATTTTTAATTATAAGTATGTAAATCCATTGAAATCAAAATTTTGTGTCAAGGCGTGAAAATATCCATTGCAATGAAAATTGTCTGCCATATCGTGAAACATGAACAACAATATTCATTGTAATCAAAATTCTTGATCATATCGTGGAACATCTATTGTGATCAAAATGGTATGTCATAACATGACAATATTCATTGTAATCAAAATTTTCGGTCATATCGTGAAACCATCTACTGTGATCAAAATGGTCCGTCATAATATGATATCTGTTGCAATGCAAATTGTGAAAATATACATTGTAATCCGACTCCAGGCCATTATTAAACAAATTTATATATGAAAGATTCTTAACAATTCAAATTCTTAAGTTAAATCTTATTGATATTTTATTTTCTAAAATAATTCCCTTTTTTTTCATGTATGGATATCTGGCCAAATGTTTAAAGCGAAATTAAATTCTGTTGTCACTCTTACTCAAAAAGTGGTTCACGTAACGCAGTTAGGATTATGCTTGTAAGCTTCAGTAAACGTAGGTTTTCACTTGTTTTCTACACTTAAGGAGATAGCTTAGTCGACGCTAGAGGCCGAATCTTGGGGGAGATATTCCTTTAGCATAGTTGAACTGAGTAGAGCGAACAGCTTGTCCTGTCTTACTGTAGGAGATTGCAATGAAAGAATTTATTAATATTTTGATATTCGGGTTTTAAATTAGCCCTCTAGTCTATTTTTCTCATTTTGTTCCATTTTTCCATTCGACTCTTTCCAATTATGTAAGAATTTAGCTACATTTTCAATATTATAAATGTAACAGTGAGGTAGTCTGTGGGTTATGCAGATAATAACTTAACGAGAATAATAATTGTCGGTATTATTATGGATATCACTTATCGCTGTTTGATATCACTGCTTCCTCATGAATTAAAATATAAAAAGGTCCAGAGAATCCCGTTACTTCATGAAAAAAAACAAAAAAACATCGACATTATTTTGACTGATGCCTTATTTCAAAATTTGACATCACTGAAAATATTAAGTAGCTGATTGCAGGAAAGCTTGCTTTGCATGAAACATAAATTTATTCAATAATTAAAACGTATTGCTGGCAATAACTTTTTTCTTCAAAAATTTATTTAAGGTAATTTTTTTACAAGAACGTATTTCTGGTATTAAAAGCTATTTTTACACTTTCATAGTTTATTCACCTCAGTTTGGGGGTTAACTATTGACCTATGGCTGGGACCCTAACAGGTGGTACCACACCAGATTAGGGTGGACCAAGAAACTCCAGCAATTAAGAGGTGGTTCCACGCTTCTCAAAATCTCCTGATCAGATGCCTTGTTGCCGGATGTAGTTTATCGTCTGACCCAGGACACAGATATAGTTTATCTTTATACCCAACACGACAGTTTGTGAAAAACTGTTCTAGAGTATTCCGTTCCTTCGTAAAAATTAACAAAAAAAAAAAAAAAATCATCTACATTATTATGACTGATGCCCTATTTGATAATTTGACGTTTTAATAACCGTGAGAATATTTAGTAGCTTAATTGCAGAAAAGCTTGCTTTGCAGGAAACGTAAATTTATTCAATAATTAAAATGTGCCGAGCTGGTTCTCCGTATTTTCCCCACGAGGGAAAACCATGTTAAATCACTGATATCACGGAGAAACTGATGAACAATTAAAAAGAAAATCGATTAAAAATCGATACACAATTAAGTTAAAGGGTGCCACCTACTACCTTTATTGATTTCTTTGTTTGGGAGCTGTCGGGTTTGAGTAGAATGCGCGGCTAAAGGTAATTTCTTTTAGACAGAAATATCGTTCGACGAGCGAATTAATGCAATACAGTTTGATTTGTTTGTGTGTCGGCCACTGTCTTCCACTTTCATAGTTATTCTTTTGCGGATTTGTGTAATATTAATGATTAGTTGCAAATAGAATACCAAATACGTCAAATCCTCTTGTTCTATGTTCCGTGTCGGTTCTGAACTGGCTCTCCATAACTTCCTTTTCATTCTTGTTCTTACTAATGTTTCTTTATTTACCCTCTCTTCCACCCCTGTTCAGGCATCCAAGCTTCTTAGCTACGAGACTCGCTTCCTTCCCATACGCCTTTTGCCTTCGATATGTTCTGTGAGTATCGAATTCACCAAGCCCTCATTACGTTTTGCGAAAATTCCAGATATCCTTTTCTGATTCAAAATATAAACGTGCATTTTGTTTCCATTTCACTTCATTGTCACTTACGCGCCACCTCCATTGCACTATTAGTATCTTTCTGTGGAACTATATTCTATTGCCTCCAATCTTATTTTCATCCGTAATAAAATTGTCTAGCATTCACTGCTATATACTATGATTGATATTGCATATCAGTTCTACACTCTTTTCTTTATTCCTAAAGAAATTATCCTATTTAGCACCCTATATACTCTTGTATAAGCCTACTTCATGTATAGTGCGATTCTTGAATTTTTTAGTGAAAAACCTGATTTTTTCATATAGCTCGTTTTCAATTCTAGTAGACCCATTGCAGTCAAATATTACAGTACTGGGCAACATACTGGACATATTTTATAGCGAATAAATGGTCTTCATTCTATTTTGTACAAAGCTACCCACCGCTAAAAAAAATCTTATCGTAAAATGTCTGCTCGAAATATTTAGATTCCGTCTTTTTTGTTTTCGTTCATAGTAGTTCCTTTAACATTAATTTCTTTCCCTTTTGTCACCAAATGAAGACCAAAACCTCATCCACTTAAAATCAACAAACAGCTTATATAAATGAAGAATTGATAGATTTTTCCTCTCTCAAATTTGCCTTCATCTTTGTTTCAAGTATTTACCTTGCTAAGGTATTGCCTTTCCAATGTTAACCTTTTCATCAAAGGCACCAAGAATCTAGAGACATACCTGGTAGGTTATGGCCAGTGAAAATGCATGAATTTTAACTCCTCCAGAAAGGATTAACTGTGTATAATATAACTGGTGGTAAACGCATCATTTTTAATATCTTATAAAATATTACATGTGTATTATTTGTGTAAAAAGCTGATCGTAAAAGCTCTCACTATATTTGAGTATATAGAGTAATTTCTTGAGTTTTTTAACGTATATTTTTAACGTTATCATTTGCTCTTCAGATTTCGCTGTCATATTTCTATCCTCTGCTAAAACACTTCCTAGATATTTAAACTTTTGTATTTCTTTGATTTTGACATATTCAATCCTTATAACGTGTCCCAGGATTTTCTCTTGATGACTCCCTTACATTCTGTCTTATTACAATTGATGATTAGTCTTCTCACTTTCCTTCATTACCTTATCTCTGAATTCCACGGTGTCATCTACGTAACGTTTTAAGATTAAGATTTCAACAACCAATACTAAATCCCGGCAGGATCTCCAGTTCCATTACGATAACCCTCGCTCTACCGGATGAATACATCCTGTGAGAAGACGTATCCTTGTCTCATACACGTTTCTACTTTTGTCTACTTACCCAATTCACATTCTATCCGTACGCAGGCAGGCGGATTGATCCCAGTTTAAATTCTGGATTATTCTATCAACCTTTCCCAATAGATCGGATTTTCCTATCAGTTCAAATAGATATTTGTGTCGTACTGTCGCTTAATTCCTCGTCAAGTATTTTATTCTGCCAGTGTGATTTTAAAAGTGTATAAGGTGACGTACGCCCTTCATGCATGATTTGAAATTTTTGAAATGAGGAAAGCGATTTTTATAAGAATAGCATTGATAATATTTTGATTCGAAAGTTTCTTGTGAAGTTAGTCACAAATTTTAAAAAGTTGTTATTATGCAAAACGTCTTTTTTTTAAGCATTCAACCCCAAGCAAGGCGGGAAGCCACTAGTACGCAAAAGGTTACAGAGTTGGAGCGAGAACGAGAACAAAGAGGCGTGATAGAGGAAAGGATGAAGAGACGGTTAGGAGATAGATCAGGGCATCTGATTGACGTTACATTTGAAATATTGGAGATTATAGCTATCAGGAAAACAAGAAATGCAGAGGGAGTTCCACAGGCGAGAAGTGCGAGAAATGAAGTTATTGGAGTAGGAGAGACAGCTACGTTTAACAGTTTCGACAGTGAAATGGTGAGAACGAGATGTCAGCCTAGTTGAATGCTTAACTTCATGAAGTCTGGGAACCAGCGAAAGCAGCTCATCGGAGCAGTTACCATGAAAGTATTTGTAAAAAAGACAGAGGGAGGCTACGGCATATCTGTGAGAGAGCGACTGCAGACGAGATGCCAGATCAGGTCCAATTACATTGCATATCCGTCTTTGGATTTTATAAAGGACCTTGAGACAGGGGCTCCAGACCACATATGGTAGCAATACTCCATGCAAGGGCGAATGTTTGGTCTTATCTTGGGATAGGACTTTTACAAAACATTTTTCCTCACTTCACCAAAATATTTACTTATATACCTATAGCAGCAAATTTTCATATAAACTCTATTCTTTAAATCCACCAATTCAGATATTTACGACTAGGGCACCTCATGCTGCTTCCATGGAGTCGAATCAACCATATTTTCTCTATCTCCCTTCGGTAAGAAGAAATTTTCTCTCAGAGAACTTTTTCCAAAGAAGAGGCAATTTGTAGCTACATATCTGAACGCTATAATCTTAACCTCTACAACTCAATGGTCAATCGTGTTCTCTCAAGAATAATTTTTACTTTATACATATTTCTCACTTATTCATTACCCACATCTAATTCATCATTTCTATTTAAACCATAACGATCTACCCTGAGAGGCTCTTGGGTCTAGTATTGTGTGAATTTTATAATAAGAAAAATAGCACTGATGATTAGTAAATAGCTTTGGGAAATATCGAAGCACCATCTGTAGATATTTACAACACGCAGATTATAAAGCCTTACTCATCATGAAGCTGCTCTGAAAACATTTCTTCCCTCAAACAGCGTTGACAATAAATAAATAAATAGCCGATAGCAAAATAATGACTAGATTATAATAAATAACCACATTATAACTAAATAATAATGTGCATATTTCAATGCATAATTTATACTATCGTCAGACTTACAATGTTAAATACAAAATTAGTGAAGTCCGAAGTCATATCGAAAACTCACCGAAGAAAAATGTTACAAATATTTTCAAGTTTACACTAGTATGAAAGATCGATTTTCCAGTCTGCAATCTATTTCCAGCAAAGTCAACGTTGCAAGCCTGTAGCTAGTCTATGTATAGTACCCAATGTTCAGATGAACTGTCTTTAGTTCCACCAGTTCAGACCTTTAGAATTAGGACAGGTCATGCTACTTTCATGGTCTTGAATCTGTTTCAGTGCGAACAAAAAAGTTCCACATAAATTTTCCCCAGATCCGAGCTTTTGTAGAAGTGACTCCCGTGATGATACTTTCCTGAATACTATATTAATCTCTTCACGTCATATCATAAACTACTACTTACTACTTAGACTTATAATGTCTTCGTATTTAATCATATTTTGGAGCTACATCACAAAACTCATCAAATTTTCCCTACTCAAGTTTATCAAAAAATTATCAAAAGTGGACGTGTGAAACTGTCATATAGGAAGAAAATGAGTAACTAGCGACACCACGGTTTGAGCGTGACACTATGGACTTATGAATATATGTTTTTCGTCAGTTGTGTAATATAGCGATGTCAGGCTACTGACTGCAGTGATTATTGGGTGATTATTGAGTGGAACTATCCAGTCGAATTAGTGTGAATTATTGTTCGTCGATGAGTTGGGTTTTGATTTAGGATTTACCAGACGTTAAGCCGAGCCGCGCTACTAACAAGGTATTCACTGAAATGGTTAATTATTAGGTCTGAGCAAAAATAATCTCGTTTTCTCACATATCTTACTTTTATATATGATTTCTGAATTAATTCATTGATATATATAGCCATGTTATATATCATTTTGAAGCGCGTTTTTCGCCCTATTGAATCGTGTTATTCGTTACCGTTCTCAATCTCTTCATTCATTTTTTTGCAGGCTTTTCGACAGCATGGACAAAATTCAAATCCGCACGATTTTCTTGTTCCAGTTCAAACTGGGCCGTAAAGCTGCCGAGACAGCTCGTGATATCAATGATGCGTTTGGCCCAGGAACCACTAACGAACGTGTGGCACAACGGTGGTTCAAGAAATTTCGCAATGGTGACAAGTGCCTCGAAGATGAAAACGGTCGCCGCCGGCCGGCCGACTGCGGTTGATAACGAACATTTGAAAGCCTTAATTGAAGCTGATCCTTGCAAAACCACACGAGAAGTTGCTGTTGAACTCGAGGTCGACTACTCAACAGTCGTTCGCCATTTAAAGCAAATAGAAAAGTCAAAAAAGTTGGATAAATGGGTGAACGATAATAAAAAAAAATCGTCAAAAAACGACATTATTTTTGCACCAACCTAATATTTTTGGTTGACTTTTATTTCTGTGTCCATGTTAAGTACATATTTGTGGATGTAATTAAATATTGATTTATTTAACATTGAAGTTTTGAGTTATATTTAATTATTAGCGGCAACTGTACGTCACAAAACTACTGTAGAACCGCATTCGCCACCTATTGATAAAACTCTCATACAGATGACGCTCTGCTGATAGCTGACTCAGAAATGAAAATACAAGAAATCCTACAGAACTTAGTAAAGAAAAGCGAGAAGAAAGGACTAAGCATCAATTGTATAAAACAGTGTATATGGTCTTCAAAAAGTAGAATGCAACATGCGAATTAAATTTAGATATACCAAAAGCAAGTTATTACAAAAATCTAAATTACTCATAAATTGAACTAGTATGCATGGCGACAAATATAACACTGAAACCTAAAGGCATATTAGAACAGCGAAAGATGCCTTTCAATGGCCAAACAAAATATAATGAAACAAGAAAACCACGTTAGAAACAGAAATGATATAATATGTTTTCCTATATGGCATTGAATGCTGGACAATCTCCTCACAGATGGTTCTACAGAAAGATGTTAAAAATACATTGGACTGAATGTCATCAGATTTTTTTTATAGATAATGGAAACAAAAAGGATGCTTATAATTAACATCAGAAGATGAGACAGTTAATATTTTAAGGAGATAAAACGAGGACGAGATCTTAGCACATTTAACACCGACAGGCCATATTGAAGGTAAGAGGGACAGAGGAAAACAACGTATCACCTACCAAACGAGATTGTGTAGATGTTTAGAATAACAGAGATTAGGAGAGATAGCAAAAAAAAAAAAAGAAAAAAAAAGAGCTACAAAGGACAGGAGATGGTGGGTGAATCAAGAATAAAAGCCAAAGTGCGTCACTGTGTCTGGGAGTTATTCTTTCACCAGTTGAAAGAAAAAAAATGTCTCGGGATTTATAATCGAGAGAATGTCGACTTTATTTATATGCACGAGCAATTGAATTAGATTAGTCATAGCAATATAAAAATGCAAAGACGTGTCTTCATTTCCACCCAGTATTTAGATACAATGACAAAAAATGGATATTGTTTTTCTAATAAATATTTGTTGTAACAGCAAAATTGTCAATAACGTGTAAGTGCATAATTATTTACCATAAAAAAAGTTTAATATCTAAATACCACTGAACTGAGTTTCTTTTTTTGACAGATTTTTAAGTAAGGCACTTAGCCATCTTGACACAATTCATCGAAAGAATCATGATATTATCAGTCTAGAGTAGGCGGTCCCAGTGTATGGCAAGTGTCTGAAAACAATATCACAGGTTGAACTCAGCCTTAGGCGTGAAATTGGGTAGAGGGAATCCATGGGAGCCGTAAGTAGTTATGCTAGCACTAAGTCACAAGTCATCGTGAACGAGGGTCTGAGAGTGTTAGCATTGAGTAGACTGTTGATCACGCTAGGTAAAAAGCTTACACCCATAAACTCTATGATTATCCCAGTAGAGTTGCAGTATACACCACGGGTGGTCTATTGAATAAACATAAATATGCCTGAGCATGCGGCTGCAATGTGGATTAGCTTCCAGCCCTAGTTGACTAACATCATGGGATGCGAGTGGCTGTGCCATTTACCTTACCTGATCTGGTGCTCCGGCTGTACATCTTGAGATTCTGAATAAAATTACATAGAAGGATCTCTAATGCAATTGATAATGACCAGGTATCTCGACTTCAGTCACTTTATGTATCATGGCAACACACTGACTTTTCTACTAATATTTACATAGTAGCTGTTCTGACGAGATTTTCTTCTGGTTCTCAGCTCGAGATTCTGAATAAAATTCCATAGAAGGATCTCTAAGGCAATTGATACTGACCAGGTATCTCGACTTCAGTCAATTTATGTATCATGGCTACACACTGACTTTTCTAATAATATTTTCATAGTAGCTGCTCTGACGAGATTTTCTTCTGGTTCTCATCTCGAGATACTTAATAAAATTCCATAGAAGGATCTCTAAGGCAATTGATACTGAGCAGGTATCTCGACTTCAGTCACTTTACGCATTTTGGCTACACACTGTCTTTTGTACAAATATTTCCATAGTAGCTGCTCTGACGAGGCTTTCTTCTGGTTCTCATCTCGAGATTCTTAATAAAATTCCATAGAAGGATCTCTAATGCAATTGATACTGATCAGGTATCTCGACTTCAGTCACTTTATGCACCATGGCAACCCTCTATCTTTTCTACTAATATTTTCATAGTAGCTGCTCCGACGAGCATTTCTTCTGGTTCTCATCTCGAGATTCTTAATAAAATTCCATAGAAGGATCTCTAAGGCAATTGATACTGACCAGGTATCTCGACTTCAGTCACTTTATGCATCCTGGCTACCCACTGTCTTTTCTACAAATATTTTCATAGTAGCTGCTCTGACTAGCTTTTCTTCTGGTTCCCATCTCGAGATTCTTAATAAAATTCCATAGAAGGATCTCTAAGGCAATTGATACTGATCAGGTATCTCGACTTCAGTCACTTTATGCATCATGGCTACCCTCTGTCTTTTCTACTAATATTTTCATGGTAGCTGCTCTGACGAGACTTTCGTCTGGTTCTCATCTCGAGATTCTTAATAATATTATATAGAAGGATCTCTAATGCAATTGATACTGACCAGGTATCTCGACATTAGTCACTTTATGCATCATGGCTACGCTCTGTCTTTTCTACTAATATTTTCATAGTAGCTGCTCTGACGAGATTTTCTTCTTGTTCTCATCTGGAGATTCTTAATAAAATTCCATAGAAGGATCTCTAAGGCAATTGATACTGACCAGGTATCTCGACTTCAGTCACTTTATGCATCATGGCAACACACTGACTTTTCTACTAATATTTTCATCTCGACTTCAGTCACTTTATGCATCTTGGCTACACACCGTCTTTTGTACAAATATTTTCATAGTAGCTGCTCTGATGAAACTTTCTTCTGGTTCTCATCTCGAGATTCTTAATAAAATTCCATCGAAGGATCTCTAATGCAATAGATACTGACCAGATATCCCGACTTCAGTCACTTTATGCATCATGGCTACCCTCTGTCTTTTCTAGAAATATTTTTATAGTAGCTGCTCTGAGGGGTTTTTCTTCTGGTTCTCAGATTAAATGAATTTTACTACATTGGCACCCAGATCCCACCGTTTTACTGTTTAAATACCTAGAAGTCTTTCTATTCCAATGCATTCTCTTCTTGCAGTTTCCACCTGTGGATTTCTCTTCCGTTTACTTGCTTTCCTGATAATTACAATCTTCAAAAATTGAAATACAACGTCATTCGCTATCTTCTGTCTTTTTAACCCTTCATCTTTTGTCCTTTCATCATTCGTTCCTATTCTTAGGCTTCTCTTTCACTATTTACAATTGTTCTCGTCTTTGTCGCCTTATTTATTACAACGCTTCGCCCGTTGTACGCGCCGTCCTTCTTCAGGTGGTTGGAATGTCGAACTTAACCCTTTACTTCACACACTGGTGTAGACTGTTCTAGTTCCATGTGCCATGTTTAATGGATGTCTTTTATCAGTTATCTCCTATTAATACCCTTCTCCAAGTTCTCCACTGCATTAACAGGGTATTGAACTCACTCTTTGGATCCCGTCACTGGAGCTAACCAACGACTTTATCTGCTGTGCCATGTGTCCTAATAATGAGTAGAAAGAGAAAGGTTTCAGTTCAACATTCCAACCACCTGAAGAAGGCCGGATCGTACAACAGACGAAAAGTTGTAATAAATATGGCGACAAAGATGATGACAATATTCCGAATAATGTATATAATGTACATAATACACCATCTCAGAAATATAGACATATATCTTCTTTTTCACTTTCACTCCATGTAACCCTCTACGTGTTAGCCGCATTGCTTGGGGTGAAATAACTAAAAAACATGGCATCTTAGCCGGAATTTGAAGTCGGTTTAATTATTCCATTTCTCAAGCTCCTAACCAATACAACACCCACATATACATCATTCGACATCAGCGTATTAAACGGAAAATTTATAAAGTCATCTACTCCAGTGCTCAAACTAACGGATATGGCGGGCAGGCTTATCTTTTTCCAGTGTGACACGTACCTATAATATTTTATGGTAATATTAATTTATAGCGGAAACTAAAAATAGTTGCCGACGCGTTTCGTCCGACGTGGACTTTTTCAAGGCAAAATGAAATGAATACTTGAAAAAGTCCACTTCGGACGAAACGAGTCGGCAATATTACAATTTTCCTATTGTCTTTTACATTTATAAATATTGTCTTTTTCTACAGGTTAACTCTGAGAAATATATATATATATATATATATATATATATATATATATATATATATATATATATATGTAATAAATATATTAAAATATTTTATCTTCCATTTATTTTGCAAAAAATAATTCAGTATCAAAACATATAAAAAGTATGCTTCAAATGATTTCTTAGCATGGCCTGGACACTGGCCGCGGACCGGTAGCTGATGGTTCGCCTACTGGCAACTGTCCGCGAATCAACCACTTTGATCTACCCCACAACACGACACGGGTTAAACCTATCATATGTGTATTCATCTTACTCCGATCAGCTAAGATAAATTTACTGGCTTGTTTTTATAAGTTTCTTAATTAAATTTACATCCTTTAAGAGAAAGGAATGGTGGCACTTTGTTCTCATAGTTTACGTAATGTTGTATTCATAAACGTTGATCAGGTGTATGTGATCCTTCAATCGATAACCGTATCAATCGCAATTTCGCGATATCAAACTACACCGTCTTCGACCAGTCCACCGCATCTGGTGCAAACTCACCATGATGTTGGAACGATGGGTCGATCGCTTCATTTTGTTAAGTGTGTGGAAGGGTGAATTGATTTAATGCTGTGGTATGTAAAAATGAATGAGGTCTTCGAGTCAATTCGTCTTCGGTACTGGTCCGATCCAGAAATGCGCACCTCCTTATTCATTTCTCTATACTAACAATACGAGCAGAAGCAATGTATGAATTAGTAGTTAAAACTTAGCATCGCAATCATTCTATTAATCTATTTAATCCAATTAGAATTTAATGGACGAAATATAATAATATATTAGCAAAGACATTTAAGCATCGATTACAGCACCTTTGTAAGTTTGTAATTAGTGGAAAGACATATAATTTTTGTGTAATTTTTGTGATATTTGTGTCAAAATGTTTGGGTAGAAGGAACGTAATTCTTTGGTAAACCCTGACACATTTTTATTAGGGTCATTGAGCATTTCTTAAAAGTCTTTGGCTAGTTTTTTTTGCGTGCGGTGTTTAGATAACAGAGTCAAGTTATGAATTTTATCTATTCCTGGAGATTTCTAGTTGTGTATTTTTTCAGTGTACATTCAACATTCTCTTTTGGGATTTCGCCCATGTTTGTTCTGGTTTATTTTTCTACCTCTTACGTTATCCAATCTGCTGCTTTGTTATGTTCTTTAGGGAAACCCCACATTTTTTCCGCAGAACCGAATAACCTCTTTCATTTATTTATTTTATTAATTTTGTGGTGGGTGGTGTCACTTCAAGTTTTTGTTTACCTATTTCTCTGTAAAATTTCCTCGCAACAGTTTTAAATTTTTGTTCTGTCTGTAGAATCTTGATTTTTTTTCCGAGCATACAACTTTAAATCATCCACGTAAAATAGATAAGTTATTCTTTTTTTTAGATTTCTTATACCCATATTTCGTCCTGTTAAATTCGCTGGTTAATGCATTGAAGTGTCGTTCTTCATATGGACATACTTTGATGAAATTTATGATGACGGGTGATACCTTGTATATATTTAAAGACTTTAAGATCCAGGAATACAACACCTTACGGTAATCTATCCATGCAGTATTGAAATTCTTCTTTGTATTGAAGCAATTTTTCAAGATCATCCAATTAATTCGTAATTAATTTTTTATTCATAAGAGCCACGTTTGCACACTTTTTGTTCAAAGGGTAATAAGTCATTTTTTCTAAGGAATATATCAGAAGAGATTTCAACAGTTTGTAAGTAGTGGGAAGGCATGTCATTGGTCTGTAGATTTTGGGACATTTGTGTCACCATTCTTGGGTAGACGGAAATTAGTTACTTTGATTACACATGGCGGAATTTTAGTAGGATCAATGACCATGTCTTGAAGTTCTTCGGCTAGTATTTTTGTGTACTGTCTTTAGATAACAGAGCCAAAAGTTATGAATTTTATCTATTCTTGGAGATTTCTAGTTGTGTATTTTTTCAGTACACATTCAACATCCTCTTCTGTGATTTCCGCCCATGTTTGTTCTGGTTTATTTTTCTACCTCTTGCGTTATCTAATCTGTTTCTTTGTTATATTCTTTAGGGCAACCCCATACTTTTTCCAAAACTGAATAACCTCTTCCATTGGTGGTGGGGTTGTTAATTTTTTTTTCCCTATTTGTAAAACGGATTCGCATCGGTTTTAAAGATCTTGTTCTGTCTATAGAATCTTGATTTTTTTCAGAGAGTCTGATTCTTTGAGTCTTCAGTTGTACCATTTACTTTTTTTTCTTTATATGATAGGACTTCATTTCATTCTTGTATTTTCTTTTATCTTATCTCCATTTTCTAGTCTACACATTTATTCCTATTGCCAGCTCATCGAGTACCGATAATTCATTTCTAAGTTGTTCCATTTCATTCTCTATTTTCCTTTATAGCTGTGAGACTGCCTTTTCTTACATTGATTTTTAATCTTTTAGATTCTGCTTTTGCATCATTGAGACTTATATGTAAGTCTACTTCATCCAGAATTTGGGCGCTTCGGCGTGGTGTAAGGGTTTGCATACTTTCGGCCATGGGCCACATCTAAGACTCCCTTTAAAAATCAATACTTCATCCAGAATTAATTTGAGTGCTGCATTGTAGAGTTTAATACTTTTTGAGCTTCTGCTTTATTGGTTGCAATTTTGGGAGTTGTTCTCTTTCCTAAATGCCAATATTTTGTGTCTGACTTATGTTTCGAGATTTCTTTCTTGGCTTCTTCTATACAATTCTTGTTTTCCGTAAAATAATTTGGTTCAATGTGTGTTGGATTAGTTTTATTTCAGGATTGAGATCAAGCATTTCCAGCTCTATTTCAGGCCTGAGATCACCTCTTTCCAACAATATTTCAGGCCTGAGATCACCCCTTTCCATCTCTATTCCAGACCTGAGATCGCGCCTTTCCAGCACTATTTCAGGCCTGAGATAACACCTTTCCAGCTCTATTTCAGACCTGAGATCACACCATTCCAACTCTATTTCCGGGCTGAGATCACACTTTACCAGCTCTATATCAGGCCTGAGAGTGCACCTTTCCATCTCTATTTCAGGCCTCAGATCAAGCTATCCAACTCTATTTCAGGCCTGAGATCACGCCTTTCCAACACTATTTCAGGCCCGAGATCACGCCTTTCCAGCACTATATCAGGCCTGAGATCACGCCGTTCCAGCTCTATTTCAGGCCTGAGATCACTCCTTTCCAACTCTATTTCAGACCTGAGAATCACACATTTTCAACTCTATTTCCGGTCTGAGATAACGCTTTACCAGCTCTATTTCAGGCGTGAGATCACGCTTTTCCTGATCTATTCCCGGCCTGAGATCTCGCTTTTCCAAATCTATTTCAGGCCTGAGATCACGGATTTCCATCTCTATTTCAGGCCTATCACCCCTTTCCAACTCTATTGCAGGCCTGATGTCACCACTTTCCAGCTCTATTTCAGTCTTGAGGTCACACCTTTCCAACTCTATTTCAAGCCTGAGATCAAGCTTTTCAGCAGCATTTCAGGCCTGAGATCACGCCTTTCCAGCTCTATTTCAGGCCTGATATCACCCGTTACCAACGCCTTTTAAGGCCTGAGATCACGCCTTACCAAATCTATTTCCGACCTGAGATCACGCCTTTCCCAAGCTATTTCAGGCCTGAGGTCACGCCTTTCCAGCTCTGTTTCAGGCCTGAGATCAGGCCTTTCTAACTCTATTTTAGGCCTGAGTTCACGCCTTTCCAACACTATTTCAGGTCTGAGATCACGCCTTTCCAGCTCTATTTCTGGCCTGAGATCACAGCTTTCAATCTCTATTTCAGCCCTGAGATTACGCCATTCCAGCTCTATTTCAGCCCTGAGATCACCTCTTTCCAACTACTACAGACGTGAGATCACGCCTTTCCAGCTCTATTTCAGGCCTGAGATAAGGCCTTTCACACTCTATTTCAGGCCTGAGATCACGCCTTTCACACTCTATTTCAGGCCTGAGATCACGCCTTTCCAGCTCTGTTTAAGGCCTGTTATTACGCCTTTCCACCACTATTTCAGGCCTATGACTCCCTCGCCGGCTCTATTTCAGGCCTGAGATCACCCCATTTCATCTCTATTTCAGGCCTGAGATCACAGCTTTCAATCTCTATTTCAGTCCTGAGATTACGCCATTCCAACTCTATTTCAGGCCTGAGATCACGGATTTACAGCTCAATTCCAGCCTTGAGATCACGGCTTTCCCACTCTCTTTAAGGCCAGAGATCACGCCTTTCCAGCTCTATTTCAATCCTGAGATCACGCCTTTCCAACTCTATCTCAGGCCTGAGATCACCCCTTTCCAGCTCTATTTCAGGCCTGAGATCACAGCTTTCAATCTCTATTTCAGCCCTGAGATTACGCCATTCCAACTCTATTTCAGGCCTGAGATCAGGCCTTTCCAGCTCTATTTCAGGCCTGAGATCACGCTTTTCCAATTCAATTTCAGGCCTGAGATCACGCCTTTCCCACTCTATTTAGGGCCTGAGATCACTCATTTCCAGCTCTATTTCAGGCCTGAGATCACCCCTTTCCAACTCTATTTCATGCCTTAGATCACGCCTTTCCAATTTTTCTAAACTTGAAGCCTTATCCTGACGGTTACTGGCGAGTATCTTTCTTTCTTCATTATGATATCCGGTTTGTGTGATGTTAGTACTGTTTATGTTCAATTCGCGTTCCCTTTCATGTTGTGAGAATTGTGGGTGCAGTTGTTTTTATTTCATTAATTTCAGCGTCTGTCAATCTGCTATTTCTCATTATGTTCGTTCTTACATTGACTAGTTTATTTTCGTCAATGTACATTCTAATTGCTTTTCCAACCTTTTCTCGGCAAATGTCATATTTCTGCCGAGTGATGAGTTCTGTGTAACGTTCCATAAAATGCAGTCATAACGAGTTTTTTTGCGCCTCACGAGACCATTTTACATTTTCTTTCTTTAAATGAATGGTTGTGGAACTAGTTGGAGAATTCACTGGGCCATCATTGAGATTATCCCGGTTATGGAACCTAATGATTTATTATTTGTGTAGGAGTTTGTTCCAGTGGCAGAGTTTTCGACTACACGTAGGCTACCACTTGAGGAATAGGCCCTCTGTTTATCCACTGGTAGATCCCTACTTGACTTTTTGGTTTGGCTTTTAGTTTTCATATTGTTTCCACGGGTCCACAAGCCCACCCAAAGTCGCCCGACATATTGGATAGCGGTCTTTTACAGACAGAGCTCCGAATCCTGTAGGAGATCGTTCGTCACCTTATAAGACAGCAACCATTCAAACATTCGATTGCTTCAAGCCGGGATCTAAATCAGTCTGAGATCATACCCCTAAGCTATCGGTGCACGGCAGAGAAAAGGAAATTCTAATGTATTATGTACGGATTTATATAAAAGCCAGCAGCTAGAGGGGTCAATTTATTAATGAAGAGCGGTTGATAGCGGCGACGGCTACTGTTTTGATATTACCCTTTTCCCTCTTGTGCTCGATCGAATAACGAGACCGTAATATAGTAATGTATATAGTCGAGTCTCCCGTCGAATTCGACGTATGAATGTCATGCACCAGCACATGAGCTTTGATTATAGCGGTGAAGGTTTTTTGAAGGGCCGAATACAGAGATTTGGTGCACTACGAGCCACAGGGTCCCCAAACGACCCTCCGTAGGTTTTGAAATCAGAGTTGTCCGTCTCCTAGACCAGGTGCCATCCAAGGCAAGGTAATGTGTATATATATATATATATATAGCGTAATATATATATATATATATATATATATATATATATATATATATATATATATATATATATATATATGAAGAAATATAGTCTTAATGTGAGCTATATTTATGGGATAAAGTGCTCGATATCAGCGATATAGCGTATGTAAATATAAAAGTGAACATAGAAGTCAACACTTAGAGGTGACAGTCTGTTTCATGATAGACATAATCATCAGGCCTGATGATTGCATCTAGCATGAAACAGACTGTCACCTCTAAGTGTTGACTTCTATGTTCACTTTGATATATATATATATATATATATATATATATATATATATATATATATATATATATATATTACGCTATATATATAGCTCTGGGTGAAACTGATTAATAATACATACATACATGCATATATATATATATATATATATATATATATATATATATATATATATATATATATATTAATCAGTATCACACCCAATCAAAGCAGTACGGCCACTAACAAGCAAGGAGTTACAGCGTGTGGAGGAATTAGGAACAGAAACACACAAACAACATTGGAAATGATTACAACGAGGAAATGTAAATCAGCAGGACAGTTGATAGCAATTAACATTGCATTTAAATTCTTGCAGATTAAAGTTTGCTACAAAGTATGAGGCCACAGACGAGAGTTCGGAAAAAACCTGTCAGTACAAAATTTGCGACTATAACTAGCTAGCTCAACTGTAAATTTGATGAGGTCTTGCCGCCAGTCTAGTATTGAGCTTAAATTCATACAGTCCAGGTACCATAGGAAAGAACTCCCCAAAAAATTACCATGAAAGTATTTATAAAAAGGCATAGAGAGGCAGCATTACGGCTGTGGGCAAGTGACTAAACCGAATTGTCAGATCGGATAAACTGTTTCTGCAATTGTCAAAAATTGACCTGGAAAAGCCGTATTGCTTGTCTGAGAAAAGGACCTGCAATGAGAGGTAAGGAACTATTAGGTTGGTGCAAAAATAATGCCGTTTTCTCACATAGTAACATATGTGAGAAAACGACATTATTTTTGCACCAACCTAATAATTCAGCGTTGATTAGGGCCTCTAGGAGCTTCCCAAAAAGCGGTAGAAGGCTAATAGGTCGATATTTGAATGCGTCGAACGGGAACCGAATTTCTTAAAAAATAATTTCTGAGTTTTCGACCATAAATTTACGTTCAGGTTCATAAAGCATGTCACATTTTTACAACAGAGCAGAATTAATTACAACAGCGTTAAAAAAAAAGTATAAGAAAATGAATGTGATTGACTAGACACATCCGATGCCAGTAATTTAAAATTAAAATTTAAGTTTAATGTCCTTGCATTTTCATTGTCTGGCGTAAAATTATAAAGTCTTACTTTCTTGTTTTTTTTTAATCGAAATTACCCAGTGTCATGCAGCAAAGCGAGTAAGACTGAAGGGGTTCCTGGTTGTAAAATAATTAGAAACCAAAAGCATTATGAAAGAGCGAGAAGAATAGAATAGTAATCAGGAAGATAATAGATAACGATTGACATTGCATTTACATTTTTGAAGATCGAACTTTTCTGGAAAGTAAGAAGCCAGAAAAGAGTCCCATAAGTGAGAAGTGCGTGAAAAGAAACATGGAACTTACGGTTACATATAATCATTACAATGTAAACCCTTTGTCTGGGTTTCGTTCCCTTCCGTCTATCTATCTATCTATCTATCTATCTATCTATCTATCTATCTATCTATCTATCTATCTATCTATTTCCTTGTTTATCTATCTATTTTTGTCTATCGATCTATTTGTTTCTTTGTCTATCTATCTATCTATCTATCTATCTATCTATCTATCTATGCATATGTGGGCGTGCGTTAAGTATTGATTGCTGTATAACTCGTACAATTTCTAGTCGATATATTTCTAAATAAATTAAGGTTTATATTTCAAATGCTTATTTACAGGTCATTAGGTCCTGTTTACTTAAGAGATAATCTCAAGAACATCTTCCGGCTGTGTTTAATTCTATTTGGGTTTAAGATAAGTTTAAATATCATTTACTTCAATTATATTGATTGCACGTTCAATCAGGTGACAAAAGCAAATGAAATAAAATTAATAAAACCAAGAGAAAATATTTTTAATTATTGGCATAATACATTACCTTCATTTTAATCATAGGGATTACTTTTTATTTTTAAAATAAACTTCTGTTCGGTGTTTACTTCGGCTTGGTTTTATTTTATTTATATTAATATATTAGATAAATTTGATATTTGAGAGAATTTTCAAAACTTTCAATTCAAGCTTGAAGCGAATTTCTCAGTATCAAAGTGTAAAAAGTTGCCAATGATGGAAAGTTAGAGGCAGTGATATTGCCGAAGTGTAAAACCGAATGAGGATGTTGGTTTGCTGACAGGCATCCAACAGCTGCCCAGTTTCAAATTGGTAAATGAACGCAATTCTTGTAAAGAACCTATTTTAAGGTTTGCTTTTTTTTTAAATCTTGTTCGATGATAAAATTTAACTATTATCCGTTTTATATTAATTTTAATTTCTCTTATTATTGATATTTACAAGCACGTGTTCGAATGGTGAGAACCATTCGCTTTCCGATCAGAAAATCCGGGTTTAAATCTCACAATGGTGGATTTGTTGTAAGGTACCCAGAGATCATATCTTACCACAGATTCACGAAAACCTTTTGAAGGAAACTGGGTACAAAAAATTATTCACGGAGCTGTAAGTCAGCTTGACCGAGGGTATGAGTGTACTGTGTTTGTTTAATCTGTTGATCACGATGGATAATGCGTTCGTTCCAGAAACTACCTGCTAAATATAACTGCAGTATAAACCGCAAATTGTGGGTGCAGAAAAAAGCTAAACGTACCAGACACCTTAACAAACAGACATACTCAGACATGATGGCCAGCCATTAAATGTTTTGTATTTTAGAGAAATATATTATTATTCTTTGTGTCGTGACATTTCAAGAGTGATCATGTTTCTCCACAACTTCGTGTTTTTTAAGGGTCTATGTAACATTTGGCTCTTTACCATCACCCTTAGTCCTTTTATGCAATTATAAAACTGTTTTCCTCTTATTTTCTTGACTCTCTATGTCCTCTGAGTATTAAAATCGCTAGGCCCACTTTCCTCATTATGGGTCTCAGGAATTTCTACTGTTTCCCCAGTGTAGTTATAAGTGTTGTTTTAGTTCAGATTTTCCTTAAATATGCGTTATTCATATAGTAGGGATGCAAAAGGCGATTATCTCTCTTTGGTGTTGATGAAGTAACGTTGGTCACATGACGTCTGTTTAGTGATGTCACTGCATAGTGATGAAAGAAGCAGTCATTCAGTCCTAAAGTCAGACAGCTTCCATGAGACAAACCGAGCAGTTGCTTTATTTAACCCAGCCAACTTGGCTCGGATTGTGGCTAAATCTGCCTCCCCCCCTAGCCACGTGGTGCAGTAAACAACCCTAAGGCGACGTTTTCCTATGAACATATATCTTCATTAGATGTAGAAAATATCTCTGGCTACTAGTTCTCATGATGGGAAAAAATGACTCCCCATTTCCCGTTTGCGGAATATCACTTTGATAGCAAGATAGCAGATAGAACCGACCCCCCTCGAATCTGGAATCTGAAACACACAGGAATCTCCGGCAGCTACAGTTCTCGATGTAAATTATTGCATATTAGCTTCTTTTTTTCGACTCCTCTTCATTCTGTTTCTTGTGTAGGTACATGTTATAGTTTCTTTGCGTGAGACACATGCAAATATGCATATATAATTTTTGTGTATGACTTAGCATTATAAAACTCTCTGTAAGAACAAAGCATGTTTGTTATTTCTTTTCTTTCGGCTTTTCCGTTCCATCAGTGGAATATGGTGTTATGGTATCATGGATATAATAATAATAATGAGGGAAATGAAAATGGGAGAATATGCATTTCTCCCAATGCTCAAATATTATCTAGTTATATTCCCAACGTGATATGATATTCTTTACCTCCATTAAACGTTGTGAACCCTTCATCCGAAATTCTAGGGATCGGAAGTGTTTCGGTCTTCAGATATTTTTCAGATTTTGGAATACAGGTTATGAAATTTGTATATAGCATCTATAAAATTAGGCAGTTTTGGATTGGAACCCAAACATAAATAAGATAATCCCTTTACACTTTATAACATAGCTTATAGCCTGAATATTTATTTAAATAACATATACCCTGAAAGTAGTTTTATATAAATCTTAATTAATTTTGTGTACATACTGTAGTAAAAAAATGGTGATGAGAGGGAGGTGAAATAGTGCAGTGTGGTGCCAGCCGGCAGGTCAGCTATTCTTTCTTTTTCTTCGGTCGCCTCTAAGAAATGTATTGAGTAACTCCCTTCCTCGTTACACTGGGCAGTTGTGAAACAGACACCAACTCAGCCGCGCCTACTTCGACTTCCTCTTTGTCCGTCTGTCAATTCGTACGTCCAACTCTATTGCACGCAGTACGCCGAATGACTCCCGTTTCTGCCACGAGCTGCTGCACCCCGCTTTTTATGCTATTCCAATACGGCCAAAATTTGCATATGTGCAAATGTCGTCTCGTTTTGGACGAGATAGACGCGCATAAATTGTCTTCAATAACGGCCATATTTATTTTTGTCATCGCTTTGCAGACAAGACACGTTCAAGCTCGTTTCGAATTCTGAGGTAAGTCATGTCTTTCGTCACACATACAGATACTGGTAATGAAGCTAGTCATATAATGCTCACACGGATTTTAAAATGGTGAACTTAAGATTTCACATAAGAATAGTATTTTGTACATTCTGTTTGCATAGAAAAAAGATGATCACTACTAACAAAAAATATATATAGATGCAACATTAAACACTACACCTACATAAGGTTTGAGAAACTGGAGGGTATATCCTCGATGACATCATTGTGAGTGTGCGAAGGAAAATTCGGTAAGTTCTTAGTCTCTACCACCGATGTTTTGTTTTGATTAAAATATTACTATACATACATGTACTGTATTTGTATAAAAACAAAATATTCGATATGTAATAAAACGTGAAAAAGATCATTATTTTATTTGTAAAGCGGCAACACAATAATCGTGCGATGGGTAGCCATGTTGCTTCCTGAAGTTTTTCATTTGTGGCAAGTCATGTCAAAACCTGGAAAAACTTTCGGATTTTGGAGGTTTTCAGACTTGGAAATTTCGGAAAAAGGATACTCAACCTGTAGTATGTTCAGTCTATGTAGACCCACATCTCTCTGGGCTCAAGTCGCTTCCTCTTCTGTAAATAGGTTGTCCGGTATTCACTGTTAAAGGTTAAGTATAACAGAGGTAGCCATCAAGTCTTATTCTCCTATCAAAAAGTATTGAGAACAATACAAGAACAAGTAATTCAGTAATACAAAGCACGTTTACTTGATACAGTTTATTCATTTGCATTGACGTTGTCACCCATGGACATGGTTTGTATGAACACCATCATTTTTATGGCACAAAAATAATGCGGCGCCATGTCCTGTGTGATATTCTACGAACTTGTGTTCTGTTGGTTGTTGATAAGGCTCTCCGAACGGCGTTCTTCAACTGATGCGTATTCTAGTATTGTTCTTGCTTACCTTTCAACTTTGACATTGATCTCCCAAAATTTAAATGCAATCGTTATCTTTCGTTTTCTTAATTCCTGTTCTTTTATTTTTCGTTCTCCTTAATATTTTTCTCATATTTTTTAAACTCATTAACTCCTCTGCGTCTTAGTGACTTAATTGCCTTGCTTGGGGGTGAAATGATAAAAAAAATCATCTTATTATAACCTTCATTATTCATAATTCTATTAATGAGATTCAGGTCAGACAATCCAATTTCATCACTGAGAATACGAAAATTCATTTCCTGTTGGAATTATTAGGTTGGTGCAAAAATAATGACGTAATAATGTCGTTTTTTGACGTATTTTTAACGTCAAAAAACGACATTATTACGTCATTATTTTTGCACCAACCTAATAGTTGGATTCTACCAGACATTAATGGTGGATCGAAAGTTTTTTTTTCTTTCCATAAACCAAAAAGTAATGTGGACAATAGAAAAGTAATACAGTAAACAAAGCACATGTTCTGGATTCAGATTATTCACTTTTATTGACACAGTCAAAAACCGAGAAGGTCTGTATGAATACTTTCATTTCCGTGACAAAAAAAAAATGATACGGCGGCGCCATGTCCTGTGTAATATTTTACGAGGTTGTGCTTTGTTGATTGTTGCAAAGGCTCTCTGATTAGCGTCCTTCAACTGATGGGTTTTCTGATATCGTTCAAGTGAAACTCTCTCTATGATAATACTCCACAGAATTTTGAAATAGAAAATTATATTATGTAGTGAGTGACAAGACTTTCGGATTACCCTGTAGTACAACACATTTTCTTTGTTTCTAGCAAAGTTTCTCTATTTATTAATACTTTCTTTATTATCTGGAAGGCGTCTTATGCTGTGCGCCATCTAAACTATTTATTAAACTAAATTTCTGTACTTGCTTGATTTAAACGTCTACAATACATAGGTCATATCTTGGACTACATATTTTGCTGATAACAATATATTTCTAGTTCCTTCTTCCTGCTTTCTTTTAATATCTTTGTCAAAAAGTTTTTTCAATATTCCTTTGAATTTGCTATCAAATGTATCAATTTGTCTGCTGAAAAGAAATCATGGAAGGACTTCCCATCGTCCTCGGTATGACAGTAAACTACATCCGCTTCCTGGGTAAGACGATAAACTACGTGCAACAGCAAGGCCTCTGATCAAGAGGTTTTGAGGAGCGTGAAACCACCTCTTAATTGTTGGTGTTCCCAGGTCCACCCTGACCCGGGGTAGTATGGTCCCAGCTATGGGTAACTAGTCAACCCCCAAACTGGGGTGAAAACAATATGAAAGTGTAAAAATAGGTTTTAATACCAGAAATATTTTGTAAAATATTAATACCAGCAATAAAGTTTTGAAGAAAAATTATTACCAGCAATAAAAATCTTGTAGGCATTAAATAACCCATTGAGGTTGATATGCCGTTAAACAAACCAAACCAAACCAATAGATAGATAGATAGATAGATAGATAAACAAAATATTACCAGCAATAAAAATCTTCTAGGCATTAAATAACCCATTGAGGTTGATATGCCGTAAAACAAACCAAACCAAACAGATAGATAGATAAAAAAAAATATTACCAGCAATAAAAATCTTGACAGTTTAAATAATCTATTGAGGTTGATAAGACGTAAAGAAAAATCAAACCAAAGGCTTCCTGTGCACTATTGTTTTTCATATCTCAACACACGCAGTTGATAAAATCTTCGACTGGCAGAAGAAAAAACGAATAATTGAAAGATTAGGTTGCTTGCTACGAGGCGTAGTTTTTATATTCCATAACTAGGAAACCCTTCTTCATGAACATCAGCTTATTCACTGATGTATATGGTAAGCCAAAGTTTAATTTCGAATGCTTCTTTTGTCCACTAATGATGTTTTAAGCGGAGAAAAACTAGTATTATAACAGTGAACGATGTTCCTTTCCGTTTATATATAGTTTATTAAAATTGTCAAACCTTGTCTCCTCGTCCTGGGTAAGACGTTAAACAGTATCTGCGTTATGGGTAACAGGTTAAACTACATCCGCGTCCTGGGTAAGACGATAAACTACATCCAGCAGCAAGGCCACTGATCAGGAGGTTTTGAGGAGCGTGAAACCACCTCTTAATTGCTGGTGTTTCCAGGTCCACCCCGACAAAAACAAAATATTACCAGCAATAAAAATTTTTGTCAGCATTAAATAACCCATTGAGATTGATATGCCGTAAAACAAAATAAACCAAACCAATCTAAACTTAAGAATACATATTCTATTCATACGAATCTATCCTAAAAATGTCGGCATTAAATAACCCATTGAGGTTGATATGCCGTAAAACAAAATAAACCAAAGCAATCTAAATCAAAGAATACATATTCTATTCGTACGAATCTATCCTAAAAATGCTGTCGGCATCAAATAACCCATTGAGGTTGATATGCTGTAAAAAAAAAAAAAAAAAAATCAAAACAATCTAAACCAAAGAATACATACTCTATTCATACGAATCTATCCTAAAAATGTTGTCGGCATTAAATAACCCATTGAGGTTGATTTGCCGTAAAACAAAGTAAACCAAACCAATCTAAACTAAATAATACATATTCTATTCATACGAATCTATCCTAAAAATTTTGTCGGCATTAAATAACACATTGAGTTTGATATGTCGTCAAAAAACGACAATTATTACGTCATTATTTTTGCACCAACCTAATAGTTTGATGAGAGCATAAATAATAAAGCGCCGAGTCAGACACTTCTAAAATTTCTCTAATATTACACAAAACATAGCGCTGGGGACGTTTACATCAAAATTGCGTATGTGTATATGTGATTTTTTTGGTGGGTATGAAAAGAATAATCACGTTGTTCCAATTGAGATTCTAAATCTACTATTTTATTTTTAATTATTTAAATGTCTTTGACCTCTTTACACCCTGTAATTGCTCATTAATCATAATTACATCTTTTAATTAATGTGTTCAATCTTTTTAAAAGTAATTATTTATAATTGCTCAAAGTAATAGAAAAAAGATTTTCTTTAATAATTTGCAGAGACACGAGACACTTCATCAGTAATATGTGCATATGACACTTATCATTAAGGATCTAATTATGGCGCTGTTTATCTGAACAGAGCTACTTGACAACTGAATGTTCTATCAAAGAATATTTTCTAAGTAAAGATTTCTCCATAGGTTTTTATTTCTATTGTTTATACAGCGCGCTGCATAAATAGCTCCCACATATACCTACCAGAAATACTTTTTACTATCTTACCATTATAATGATTTTCCAATCGTAGCTTATATGTGGCACAAGGCCGAATGTAGGGAGCACCCAGTGAAGATCGAACTCACTACTCAGTCGTAATTGTTCTAGTGAGACAATCTTTCTAACCACTACACCGCCTCGAAGTGTCCAAATAGTTATTTTCGAAGTGTAGCTAAGATGTGACACAAGGCCGAAAGTATGGGGCACCCAGTGAGGATAGAACTAACTACTCAGTAGTAATTGTTCTAGCGAGACAAGCTTGTTAACCATTACACCACCTGGAGGTTCCCACTGTCTTACCATTATATGGGAGGTATTTTTGTCGCACACTGTATGCGCGAAGGGGAAATGGTGTTGTTTAACAACAACGTTAAAATTTGAATTTCTTTTCCTGTGTCGTGCCATCCTTCAAATCTATAAATCAACCACCCGTCCTTGCATGGAATATTGCTGCCATATACGGTCCGTTGCCGCGCTTTATATCTCGAGGCCCTCGACAAAATCTTGAGAGGGATATGCAATGTGATGGGCCCTGATCTGGTATCTCGTCTACAGTCACTTTCTCACAGACGTGCCGTCGCCTCCTTCTGTTTCTTCCGATGAACTACTTTCGCTGGTTCTCTGACTGCATGAATTTAAACGTGCTACCGTGTTGGCATCTCGGCCCCACCATTTCACTGTCGTAACGGTTAAATGTAGCCGTCTCTTCTACTTCAACACTTCTTCTCTCGCACTTCTCGTCTGTGGAACTCCCTTCCCTGATAGCTATAATCTTGCTTCCCTGATAGCTATAATCTTCAAATATTCAAATGTAATGTCAATCGATATCTTCTGATGCCTTGACCTTTATCGTTTCTTTAAATACCGCTATATACTCTTGCTCTCAGTCTCTCTAACCTTTGCTTAGGGTGAAATGCTCAAAAAAAAAAAAATATATCATACACAAATTGTATTATAAGGCTCCTCATTTTTATCAGCTTCTTCATCTTTTTTTCTGAATCTCAAACATCCGGTCCGTTTCTTCTTGAAAATCCGGATTGTCTTTTTGTTAATTGTATGCTTAAACTTTTGGATCCATTTTCCTCATTTATTATTTCCATAATAAATACAATTGTAAATGAATCTGTGAAATAATGCTGCTTGAATTATTAATCTCTCTCATAATATGCAGCGTTCATTGTAGAATTTAATTAATAAATAAATATCACCCAATGCAAGACTCAATAATCACTCAAGGCAGAGTCGAAATGGTGATGCTGAATGAGGTATGTGATATGAATGCAAGTGAAGGTGGAAAAAAATGAAAATTTAATACAAGGCTGGAAAGTCACTCAAGGTAGAGTATTACAGTCTAAATAGTAATTCTGAATGAGGTGCGTGATATGAACAGAAGAGAAAGTGGAAAGAAATGAAAATCTAATACAAGACTGGAGAGCCACTCAAGGTAGAGGATTACAGTCTAAATAGTAATTCTGAATGAGGTGCGTGATATGAACAGAAGAGAAAGTGGAAAGAAATGAAAATCTAATACAAGACTGGAGAGCCACTCAAGGTAGAGGATTACAGTCGAACAGGTAATTCTGAACGAGGTGCGTGGAAATGAGGCTGATTCGACTCCGTACATGTGGTATGTAGTATCTTAACTTTAAATGTCCCAATTGGTGAAATTAACATATTGAGATCATCTGAACATTTACCGTGGAAATAGTGACAGAATAGGAATAGGTCTGCGAGGTTGGGTCTACAGGAAAGGCGAAGCTGGGTGGAAAATAAGTCCCCTTAAACAAGACTGAATAAAAGATTTTGAATGAAAAGTGGAGATCGAGCAACTCCAACCAAGATAAGGCAGCAATACCCTATCTTAATCTTGTAAATATAAAGCATGTCACAAGAATTCAAGATACGAAAGAGTGAGCCGATCATTTTCTCAGCATTTCTAACAATAGACAGTATGTATTGGTTTCACTTGAGGTCTGAGATCAACTTGACGCTCAATAGACTCTCAAAATATACACTCATTGAAAGTAGAATTGGTGAAACCATATTTTCCCGATGACTTCAATCTTAAACAGCTTCAACAGGGTTTACAAATATCTTTGTGACATAACTTCATGAATTGAACATGTTACCTGCTCTGACGCTCATATAACACCGTACAGTAACCCTCTACTTTGACTGGCTCTTGGGCCTTGTAATGGGTGAACACTAGTATAAAAATGTTTAAACGGTTATAATAAATAAATAGTTTTAATTTGGTTAAGATAGAATTTAAAATTGCCAGGTATCGTAATACACGAGGTCTGACCAAAAAGTATCTGAACTGTTGCTATTTTAACGGAGTTAAACTTCGCAAAATAAAACACTTGGAACAGATTGAGCTTGAACACTGCCGCGTATGCACACTAAGTTATAAAGTCTCGCTCACATTCGTCGTTTATAACAGTGCTTAGAAGAAAAGAGTGTCTCACTATACCACAGAGGTTCCATCAGTGACCATTGCTTGTGAAGCCATTTTCACCAGATACAACAATCTCCAAGTGCAACAACCACCATATTCCCTAGATTTCGCCCCATGCGACTTTCTTCATCTTCAAAAATTAAGGCCCACTTGAAAAGAACAAGTTTTTAAGACGTCAAGTCAACCCAAGTGAATGCAACGAGGCAGCTGCTATTTATCCAAAAAGAAGTTCCATGAATTCTTCCATCAATGGAAACGACGCTGGATAACGTGTATGGTTTCAGAAGGGGTCGTCCTGGAAGGAAATTAAATGAAGAAGTGATATCTGTTGCTTTCTTTTCATAGCGCCAGTCCCGATAGTTTTTGATCAGATCTTGTATATTTTGAATTAATGATGACGTTCATAACATGTAGGTCGAATAATTTTCGGACAACTTTTCGGAAAATATTAGACTTGGATTTTTAGTCTGTCTGATAACATATATCTTGACTTAATAATCACTAAGAACATTTAGTTCTCTGAATATGACTCTTGCTTTTCATCAGCCACAACGTTGAGGAAAATGAAAAATGAAATTGAAAGCGGATATCTTGATGATAGATCTTTTAGGTAGGTAATTTGTCTATTTGTAATAGCAGTAATATGCCTTGTTTAAAAGAAAACAAGACGAAACTGGGCCATTCGAATTATAATGGTTTTGTTACTCCATCCTGTAACGAAAGACATGACTTACCTCGGAATTCGAGCGCGAAATATGGCCTCTATTGAAGACACAATTTATAGGCGCCAAAACGAGACGATACATGCAAATTTTGGCCGTCTTGGAATAGCATAAAAAGCGGGATGCCAGCAGCACCAAAAAAACAGAAGTCATATGGCAGACTGCATGTGTTAGAGTTGGACGTATGGATTGACAGACGGAAAAAGAGGAAGTCGAAGTAGGTGCAGCTGAGTTGGTGTCTGTTTCACAACTGCCCAGTGTAACGACCGAGAAAGGGAGCCACGCAATCTATTTCCTTGAGGCGATCGAAAAAAAAAAAGAAATAACAATCGGCCTGCCGGCGAGCGTCGCACTGCACTTTTGACCCCGCTAATCACCATTTTTTTCCTACACATCTGCTATCGTTAACAGTTGTGTTTTGCATTAACTAACCACTAGGGAAATTCGAACCTTTATTTGATCCCCGAAAGGATATCAACTATAGTATTGGTATCCCTTTTAGTTACCTAGTTATACCCATGGAAATCGGGGTCAAGGGATTTAAAAAAATGTCCGCTAATTTTAAAAGTATCCGCAAATTAAGATGAACAGTAAATGAAACGTGACATACGCAAGATTATGGATGGCATGCGCATGCGCATTCAATAAAATTTGACATCGGTAACTTCAATGGAATGAAACAGGTTCCTGTGGACGGACGGAGATAAAATCGGACAAATCAATGTCATAAAAGCAGAATGGCAAAATAGGTTAGAATGTAGGGTTACACAGAAAAATCATACTTATATATGATATACGTTTGTTTGTCTTTCTTCTAAAACGAGTCATCATCCCCTGAGTATTTTTGTCGTTAGGGTATCTGTTCGGTTAATGCTTTCTTTTTTTTTGGGGGGGGGGTTCTTGTAGATGAGTACATTATTATTATTATTATTATTATTATTATTATTAAAATACTTTCCTGTTGTCCAGTAGTATGATTGGTTCAATATTCTTTCTAGCTATATTATAGCTATGTGTTTCAATAACATTAAATGCTTACTCTTATAATATATTTAATTATTTACTACTCAAAATGGAGGTACTTCCTTTTGAATCTCCCGTGTCATCAAATCCAGTAGTTGCTTGTCTCGTGCCCACCACACCTAAGAATTTCTCACTAGTTCCAATAATTGTTGTTTGGGCACAACTAAAAGCAAACACTTTGAATGCCTATTTTTCAGGTAGGCTCCCACGATTCTCAAGAACACCGGCTAAGCGTCTGGGTCGGCTACCATGCGTCATCAAGCAAACCAGTTTACGAGGGAGCCTAGCAAAACCCTATTACAGAAGTCTGCGTCTATTTATGCTGCAACTATGCCGAGCAGACCTTAGTTACAGTATCTGGGATAGAGTTCATCATCTCGTGTAAGTGATATTTCAGAAAAGTCTTGTTTGCTCAAACCTCGGTGACTCCAGTGGCAGCCCTACCATCGACAGATTCTTAGCAATTCCGTCGACCCAGTTATGGTATTGTTTTCAGGCCTTTTACAACTGTTCATGCAATGGAACCCATCTACCCAGGCAGATAATATTAGAAAGTCAGCTGCCTGAACTATCATCCTTAGTAAGATTCAAAACCAGAGTTACATGGCCAGAAAGCAAATATTCTAACTACTCGGTCATACGACCGAAAATATAGCAAATATTTTCTTTCATTTCATTCCCCCATCTTATTTATATTATTCTAGCCGAATTACGCGCACCTTTCTATGTGTCACACATTTTTTTGTAAGAAAATAACGATTGATTTTAAATCGTTGTTATAATTTGTGGAGAAAAATGATGCATTTCACTATTACTCAATTATCTTGCCGATGTGGCCTCTATTTTCTATTAGGTTGGTGCAAAAATAATGACGTAATAATGTCGTTTTTTGATGTTAAAAAATACGTCAATAAACGACATTATTTTTGCACCAACCTAATAGCTTTCTCTTTCTGTGTTTTAGATAGGAGTCATTCTCTTCTTCAAATTTTAATTTTAATCTATTTTGAATGAAAGGGGAAAAAAGTTAGTGGGAAGGAAAGTTATGCCCTCCAGAGTCCGCCTTTGATCGAAATGATGTATACTTGTACACTAGGAGTCATTCACTCGTTCAAATTTAAACTTAATTTAAGTCAAAAGGAAATAGAATTTTCAGTGAAGGATTTGACCTCCTAGGGCCCCGTTTGATAAAAATGGTATTGTCGATGTGAAATCTATCTTCTGACTTTCTGCTCCTGTATTCTGGATGAATGCATTTCCCTAGGAGGAGTTCATAACAGACAGACAGAGGCTACAACTTTATATAGAGAGAGATGAGAGAAGAAAAGGCATCAGTTTAGACTGACGTCAATGGGATATCCTAAAAAAGAGAATGCCGCCAAATTATTTGTTTCAGTACTGATTTTATGCTTGCGTACTTGAAGAAACGAGCTCGGTCTTAATTCTGAATAGATCTGTCTATATTTCTGATTATGTACATTATTTACATTATTCGGACTACTGGAATGTCAAACTGAACCCTTTATTTCGCTCACTAGGGTAGACTGTTCTAGTTCCTAGCGCCATGTTTAATGGATGGCAGTTATCAGTTACCTCCTGTTAATTTTCCCTCTGAAAGTTCTCCACTGCTCTAACCGGGTATTGAACTCACACTCTTTGGGTACTGTCACTGGATCTAGATTAACACCTTTATCCACTGTGCCATTGAAAAAGTAATCCATGTGTGGCGGTAAAACTTTGCCAGCAATATGAAGTAGATTTCTTGAATGGATTTCCTTGAATGAATTTTTGGGTATTATAAACCTAATGTCTTCAGTAACCATTTTTACCAGTGCTCATATTGCAATTTTTGCTGTTATCATTCCACGTTTTTACCAGAGCATATACTGAATTTTCTTATTCCCGTTTTTCTCTGACACTCCTTATTACTGGTTCTTATATTGTATTCATTTCTATACTTGGTCGGCTCAGCAGATTTTTGTGGCCAAGAATTCTGAATAGATGTTTAGAGCCAATATAAACGACCATTACTTACCTATTCGTGAAATACTTATAGATTTACATAGATACAACCAATATTTATCAATCTCGAGCCAAGTAAATGTTTAGACTCAAACACGAAATACCCATATTTACAAATCATCGAACGAAGTAAATGCCATCAAAATCCAAATATATTTTTTCAATGAATGATTTCGAAAGAAAATAACCTAGCAAGTGTTGGCATGTCGTTAAATCAACGAAACCTTATCAAAGGTCTTCGCCATCACCGTTACTTTATAATCTTTTCTTATTATTTCAGTTATAGTCGTTTTCCCTAACGGGTTTCTTTATATCGACTTCAAACTGCTTTCTGAACGATTCTAAATGAACAGAAAAAGATCAGCCGTGACATACTCGGCATTTGGAAATTTTTTTATGGAAATATCCGTGATATTCTGACCGAATTTACAGACATCTGCCGTCGGGAAATATTTCAGTTTGACGCCATTTGAGCGGAATTGTAAGGAGACGCCATTAGAATACGAGAAACTCTTATTTTAGCGAATCAGAAATTGAATGTCGGTTACTTACAACTCAAATCGATCATTTTGTTTTAACTTAGAGAAATGAACACGCATGTGATATCTATCTATCTATCTATCTATCTATCTATCTATCTATCTATCTATCTATCTATCTATCTATCTCAGTAGTTTGTTCATATCTATCTCTGTCCGTTCATATATATATATATATATATATATATATATATATATATCTATTCCAATCTATCTATCTATCTATCTCAGTCTATTCATTATTTATCTATCTATCTCAGTCTATTCATTATCTATCACTCTCAATTCGTTCATATCTATCTCAGTCTATTCATTATCTATCTATCTATCTCAGTCTATTCATTATCTATCTATCTCAGTTCGTTCATATCTATCTCAGTCTATTCATTATCTATCTATCTATCTATCTATCTCAGTCTATTCATTATCTATCTATATATCTCAGTTCGTTCATATCTATCTCAGTCTATTCATTATCTATCTATCTATCTCAGTCTATTCATTATCTATCTATCTCAGTTCGTTCATATCTATCTCAGTCTATTCATTATCTGTATATCTATCTCAGTCTATTCATTATCTATCTATCTATCTATCTATCTATCTATCTATCTATCTATCTCAGTTCGTTCATATCAGTCTATCCCAGTCCGTTCATATCTATCTCAGTCTATTCATTATCTATCTATCTATCTATCTATCTATCTATCTATCTATCTATCTATCTATCTATCTATCTATAGCAGTTGTAGTAAATGACTATTGTATATTTCGCACCGGTACTATGATCAAATCAAAGATGAATATCTCGGAGTAGGATTTTCTGATCATATTAAACATCTTCATTCGGAAATTTGGTTCTGCATAAACTCTTCAGCATAATTTCAACGCACAAGTCTAAACTAGACTATATCAATATTAAATGATAAACACACACACACGCGGGCACACACACACAACACACACACCTCCTAAATTCAGCTACCCACATCTGCACTGTTTATAAAGCTGGACCGTCATCACGTAATGGAACTACCATGTCAATATGAATTTCCTCAGGGACTAAAGCCTTTTTTCTGTAGGTACTTAATAATGCAGTCAGCCTATGAACTTTTTCAGTCAACATATGTGCATTTAAAAGCTTCCTTGAACAGTCAGATGTCAGTTTACCAGAAAGAAGTAATGCAGTTATTAATCAAACAAGATTTCACAGCTCTAGCATAGTCAGTCCTCGCTCGTATGTAAAAATAACCTGATTTGTTCAACAGAAAGTTCGCATTTTTCATCAGATGCTCAATTCTTCACAGCGGTGTCCTTAACTCCATCTTCCTCACTCGTTCGTCTTAACACCTGAAGATTTCAATTTAATCAGTTTACTTAAACAATTTCTTAATGGCAAAAATTGTTCGCAATAGGGAGGAGATCAGCTGAGTATTAATTCATTTTAAACAGTCTCCACGATTCTTTCGACAGGAAAGAAAAGATTTCCGTTCATCGTGGGTTTCTGCTAATAATCTAGATTATTTTCGTGATAAAGAAATGTAAATTAATTTGTAAATTACATTTGTTTTTTTATTTTTTATTTATTATTATACTCCTCTGAAGGTGAACCATTTCTTTGCAAACAGCCGAATATTTTAGAAACATTTCACATCTACGTGTTGTGCTTATTGATTTACATTTGGGTCGGCAAGTGGAAAAAGACATGCAGAATTTGTAAACAAATTCCCGATATCAAGAGAAAGGTATTGTCAAGTGCTTGTGATCTCTGTCGTATTGTGTACGTAAAATAAATAACAGAAATCTTGAAAGGCTTTCTATAGGATTTATTTTGATCACGCTTTTTCGACTTTCCTTTTGCTCAACATACATGCAAAACAAGAACAATTCATTCCTATTTATAAGTTTTTCTGAAGAATGTTTCGTAGTTTGGTATTACCGTAAGATTTGGAACCATGAATAAGTAACATAGTATGTTGTTTACAATTTGTAAATAAAGTGAAAACCGTTTAAAGAATTAGTCTTAGAATAGTTTTTGTGGGTTTGTCTTTTTGAGTAAGGTCACGTTCTTTCAAGGATGAGCGCATACCGTAGTGTTTATCTACAGGAAATTAGGGATTGGCTAAGTTCAAATTTCAGACTTGGTTGTTGCGTGGGCTTTCGAAGAAATGCTCATGGAAAAAGTATGAACCCTTTTCCCCACTTTCTGGATATTGTTGATTAACAGAGAAGGCGGGGTTCGCCAGCCATTGTTGACAACCAGTCTACGATAAGGACAATTCTAAATTCAACAACCTTTGCGGGTTTCTATCTAATGTTAGATAGCACCGTCTACAGAGTTAGTAACGCATACTTGAATAGAGAGGGAAAATAGTTTCATGCCTTTCTCAAGGAAATTATTGTGAACACAACGCAATAGTATGAAACTTTACTCGCCTCACCGATTCCATTTTCTGTGCCAAAAACTCTTACGCCACCTGAACACAACGTATCACACTCACCCCTCCGGTCTTTTGAACAATAGCAGAACTTTAGCACCTGCTTCGTCTTTAGGGATGAATTTCCTGTTTAGAAAGAACCAGAAATCCAGTCCTAAATCGTATTCATTCTCAATCATTCCCAGTAGCCCCTTGTGTCTTAGTGACATTATCTCCTTTCTTAGGGTGAATTGTTTTTTTGGTTTTTTTAAAGAACAGAAAATAAAATCGGCATACTTAAATGTAAGCGCAGGCTTGTTATATGCACTTCTCACTGGCGAAAGGTATGAAACCACCTCTCCCTGCAGCATGTCTTTCACAGAACTTCTCGTCGTTGAAGCTTGATAAATTATCGACGAGGGAGGCTTTGAAATTATTACCCTACCTAACCAGTTATAATCAAATTCCGTGAACCTATAAAATGGAATTCTCTTCAGATTTCTTGCTTTCCTACAAACTACAATCTTCAAAAGTTAAATGTAATATCAATCGTCCTCAACTGTCTTTGTGAATTCTCTCCTTTTATTGTACTTTCACCGCACTAAGATATTCTTATTTTTTTTTCACTTCCAGTAACCACATTTGTCTTAGTGGCATTATCGCCTTGATTGAAAAGGTTTTAAAAAAATTAATAAGGTCTGCTTTACCAGGCAAACATTTTTCTTACCTACTCCCTATATGAAACATCGTCCCTTCATGCGAATGAATTAGGAAGACACTATTTCATCAAACCCGATAGACTGGCGCTAAACAATCACAAAGGGCTTTATCAAATAAAAAAACTACGTAAAGACTTCCAACATCAGCAGCAACTAAAATGGATATCACGTGTAACTAGATGAGGATATAGTGATATAATTAAGATTTTACGCTGTGGCGGCTACTCCACCTTGTCTATTGTGTGATTATCCCACATAGCCTGTCAAGACTCTTGATAGCTGCGACTGTACAGATATATAAAAGAATTAGAAATTAACCAATTCCTCTCTTTTTTTGCCACGTCATGTCGAAACAAACATCGGGATTTGTATTCATCAGGGGATAATTCTTTCTCCGGCAAACTGAGTACTTAATTTCAAACAAACCACGTGGACAACACACACAAATTACGACTAAATAGATGTTTTATCTCTTTTCTTGAGTTTTCTGAATATATTTAAATATAATTTCTTTTCTTTAGTGAGATATGTTGTTCTTTATAAAAAAAAAGTATACGTAAAAAAGGCTCTTCAATGTTCAGATATATAAAAAAATTAGAAATGAACCCAATTCCTCACATTTTTCACTTGTGATGTCGCAACAACATCGGGATTTTTATCCGTTAGGGGAGAATTCTTTCTTCGGCAAACTGAGTACTTAATTTTAAACAACATACGTACGTGTTGAATTAATTTCTTTAGAAAAATTAGAATTCCTTTACTTTGAAGAATTTCATGTCTGCTGTGACATGAAGTAGCTCCTCCTGTCCAACAGCATCTCGTCCAAAATGGTTTGTAGCACGATTCGCTATAAACCTTTCACATTACCGAAAAAATAGTTTACAAAAAACTTTCATCAATACCAGAAAAAGTGAACATTTTGGGCTTGAAATGTTTCATTTCCTAAAAAAATTAATCGAAAGATATTATACGTTTCAACTAACGGTAATGCTAACATTTTGATCAATAAATGTTGGATATTTCCTATATGGAAATTATTGATTTCATTAGTCCCCTTAACATTAGCAATCGTTAATTTTAGAGATTTTTTCTTGAAAATAAACTTTGAATAGGAGGGAATCATCTCACAATAATGCAATACTGAACCACAGAAATATTTCTAGTGTCATATGATACAAAGTGATTAATTCTTATACCAGTAGGTAATGTGGCCTGCCTCAAAAGAATTAGACGAGAAGTGTTAATAAGAACGTCTATAAAACGCAAATGTTTTTGCGTGTAAAAAAAAATGAATTTCTGGTTCTGGCTGTACAATGTAAATTTTCCGTTTTTTTGGAATTTTTTTTTTTTTTCCATTTAAGACACAAAGATTTCTCTTAATATGAATTACACTAGCTTCTTTATAGATTTTGTCTGTTTATCATTTCAACTCGTTTTATGCTAATATTTTAATGGTTTCCATAAATTTAGAGACAATAGGCAGACGATTTATGGAACAGCGTCATGTATACACAAATGCATTAACAATAATAATGTAATCACAATTTCGGAAGCTATTTTATTCTTCTACACTTTCTGTCGACTGACTTAAAGCAGCTACAAAAACTATTCCTCATATATATATATATATATATATATATATATATATATATATATATATATATATATATATATATATATTATAATAAAAAGAAAGAACAGTAAGATATATAATCCGGTGTTGTTATTGATATTTTTATTTTTACAAAACAGTACTTAATGTAAATTTACAGAGCATAAATATTTTAAATTAACTGATTGAAAATATGGTTTCTTCGCTACAATGGAATTACCATGTTTCAAAAACCGAAGCTAAAAAGTTCAAATTTAATTATATAATTAAATTAAAAGCATTAGTTCTGTTTCATCTTCTAGCAAATGTTGGAATAACTTATTTTTAAATTTACTGAGTTTTAAACGCACATACAATTCATAATTTTTTGTTTCCAAGGATACAGAGAAATTCAATCATTTTGACAGGGGTGGTACCGTGTTCATTTTTATTAACTATTGTTGTATCAATTGTGTGTTACGTTCGAAAAAGAGGTCTAGGGACGGTAGGCGTGCATTTTTCAACGAATTTTGACATCCGTTCAACGCATGTCCTCTGTTTTTTTTCCCGTTAAATTTGTACTTGCATAATTAAAGATTCTTTCTAAAAGGGGGGTGTTAGGGTTAGAATACGTTATATTGAACTACAATTATAAAATATTATTTTTACTATTAATTACAAATAGACTATATTTCTTTTTAAATAAAATAAATGTAAATTATTAATTTTTTTAAAATCAAATGTAATTATTATTTTTTTTTAAATCAAGTAAATGTAATTATTGGTAATTCCTGTGTAGCGAAAAAACCATATTTTAAAACAGTTAATTTATAATATATATATATATTAAAGAAAAACAGACCACTTTAATTTTCCATTATAAAAATTTATTTCACCAGAGCCCTTTTAAAAGACGTCGGATCATCAGATAACACTTCCAAAAGAATTAATATATACATATATATATATATATATATATATATATATATATATATATATATTTTTCTACCGTTATGTTTAATGGATACTCATATCTGAATAGACGTTCTGTTTATTTATTAAGCAGTATATCCATTTTTGTCTAAAGACCTGACACACACACAAGTCATTATGATATGAAATATTTTATTATAAGCTAGATATGAAAATCATTTGGTCATTTTAATACAGTCATATTAAATTTTTCCCGGGGATGGGAAGAATAAAACAAAGATCATTATGGTTTACATTATTTATATTCCGACTAACATCATCATCTCTCTTGTTATCAGTGCAATGCTTCGGCCATTGCACTCTTTATCCAAGAGGATTAAAGTGTTGGCTTGCTTTGTAACCTTGAAAAGTTTACTGAATGAGTAATAACGAAAACGGAGGTTGGAAATGAAATGGTAATCTTTATAACATCAACAAAATACAATACTCGCCAGCGGCGTGAAATAGGTAAACCACTGCTAGTGGTGGACTACATAGACATCATATGACCCCCACTTAAAATACTGTCCAGCGCATTTATGAGGATTGGGACATACGTATTAGTGTTTATAGGTATGGCATATAACAGTTTGCGAAAATAATTGCTAGTTCAAGCCCTGGGCTCGGTAACTGAGAGGTAGACTCTGCGGAAATTTCTGAATATTTCTAAAGAATTAATTGATTTATTTTTAATCAGACATTTTCATTACTTTAAACTTTATTATTATTAGTTTTCTGTGTTTGAAATGCATGGCATTTTTCCTTTATTAGGATTTTTCAAGTGTGCCGTTTCATAGAAGTAATACACACTGTGTAAAATAAAAATGAAGTGTCTATTTTAGAGACGAGTAGCTACGAAAATAACGTTTGAAGTAATATATATATATATAAATATATATAATATCTTAAAGAAACAATTTATACAAATAATTAAATAGCAATGTTAAAGTGATTAATGGTGAAATCACTTAGCTAACATGACTTAATGAGACATTAACTTACTATCAATTCCTTGAATAATAAGATCCTTATATTTGAGTTGTTGTCAGATGGAAGACACATGCTAAGTACTTTCGACAATTTCAAATTGTCATCTTCAGAGTGCAATTTTCCCATACATAGACAAACACTATGACAAAATATGTGTAGACCGAAAGTTGTTGTATGCAATTTATTGACAGTACTTGGCATGTGTCTTCCATCTGACAAGAATTCGAACATAAGAAACTTATTATTCAAGGAATTTATATTAAGTTAATTTATACTAAGTTAATGCCTCATTAAATCTTGTTAGTGAATTGATTTCGCCATGTTTATGTGATTAATCACATAAACATTTCTATTTAATTTTTTTGTATAAACTGTTTCTTTATTATATAAAACATATGTTAATGTATATTGAGGCAGCAACCTTATTTATAAAAATCTTTCATAAAATGCAGCAGACAAAGAAATTTAAGCATCCTTAAGTTTTGTTTTGTGTTTTGTACGAGTAAGAGAATACAAAAATATTTCATAATTTTAATTGTCCCAAGACGGAAAAGCGTAAGGATGCTGGAAAAAAAACTGAATAAAAAATTAAATTAAATCTCCCTTTTTTTGCTGTATTTAATAAAAGATTATATATATATATATATATATATATATATATATATATTGTGTATTTAGGCAGCATTTTTTCATTCATACATGTTTCATAAAATAATATAGACAAGTGTCGTCTATTTATTTTATGTAAATTCTTTTCATATCGTCTGATAAGCTTAATAACATTATCATTAAACGAAGAAAGAAAATCACAATATTGATCCATATTTTTTAATCCAATCTAAACTTTCAGCTTACATAAGCCATTATCAAAGATGTCAATTACTGTACAACATATTAAGCAATATACGGTCAAGACAGTGATGATAGTCTGTGATTGTTTACATGGATGATTTCCTAGCAACGATAAACACGTACATATAAAACGCTAGAAGCAAAAATCGCACCGCAGCTCATGACGTCACACATGACCACGCGAGAGTGAATTCAAGAAGTATTAAGTATGGGAAGCCGTTGGTATAAACCAATGGCTTATGTTACCAATTATAGACATTTAACAATATTTGTAGAGATTCCATAGTTGATTTTGTTTAGGTTAGGTTTCAACTGTTCGATGTATATGGCTTCAAGGATTTTTAGTTTTTGTCTATTGTTTTCATGTTGAAGTATAATTGTGTTTTCGACAAGGATTTTACGGAATTTTGTGTGCGGGCAGGCATGTTGTTTTAAATGCCTAAAAATGTTAGATTTATCATTCAAATGTAGTGTCAAGCGTCGTGAAAGCGAGTTTGTGGTGTGGCAAATATAAATATTATTTAATTCGTTGGAGATACAATCTCCCAAAGTGCACTTGAATTTATAAACTATGTTGTTTTTTGCAAATCGCTAACCGGGGGAGAAGAATCATTACGAATAATTAAGTTGGATGTACTAGATTTAGTGTAGTATATGATTAATTTAATTTTTTTCCTAGGATCTGATGTTGATATATTGGTATTTACTAAATTGTTTAGTATATTTTCATCTTGTTTATAATTAGTGATGATATAGGAAATTAATATGTTTGAGATTAGTAGAAGCAGTATTATGTACTATTTGCTTAGTATTGCGATTTCTAAGAACGCATCTTATTTTTTCATCAACTATATAGTTTGGAAAGCTATTATTAATAATTGTTTCTTTTATATTCTTTAGTTCACTGTAAAAAATCTGTTTGTGGATGAATTAGTTTCTGCACGATGTATTAGATTCTTTATAATTGCTATTTTGTAGTAATATGGGCATTCGCTCTTGTAGTAAAGTGTACATGAATTTATGCTTGTAGGTTTTTTGTATGGCGAAATAGTAAATTTGTTATTATTTGTGTTTATCAATATGTCAAGGAAGGGGATTTTATTATTAGTATTGAGTTCATATGTAAATTTAAGGACATTTTAATTTGTCTATATTATTTAATGAAACGTATATATATATATATATATATATATATATATATATATATATATATAGTTTTAACGTGTGCTATATTTATGGGATAAAGTGCTCAATATCTGAGAGCGAATTAAAGGGTTCAGTTCGATATTCCAATCACCTGAAGAAGGCCGGAGAGTACAACGGCTGAAACCTTGTAAAAAATATGGCGACTAAGAGAAGGACAATAGTCCGAATAATGAAAATAATGTCCGTTTTATTCCATTTGCATATTTTATGACCAAATATTAATTGAAAAGCGTCGAAAAGATTTTAGTTTATAAAAGAATTGACTCCAGGAATGTCCTGTTTATTTTGACATTGATTTTTAAACAGTATCTTAAAGGGAAATTTTATTTCAGACAGATCAAACTCTGGTCGTAAATAGAAATTAACGGAATGAAAGAAACATTGTCATCAAGTTGAAGAAACGATCTGGAAAAACGGCCAATTAACTTCGAAACGGATTCAATTCGACAAATACTCTGTGTGCGTGTGTGTGTGTGTTTGTGTGTAGACAATATCAAACTTTGTACAAGACGTAATAGATGACTTGGCTAGACTTCATCTAGAAAACCAAAATTGACGGCAAAACAAATGAATCGCAGGAGAATTTGATGTGCTTCCAAAAGTGAATGGTTTTTCTCGGAATGGAAAATGTCATTTTCTCATACGAATATCGAATTGAACCTTTTCCAGCCATAAGAAAATATACGTGAAGACCCACTAATTCACTATTTAACGAACATTCACTGCAAAACTGTAAAACTCTCACCGGAATCTGCCGTATGGGTAACAAATCTAAGAGATATAAAAAAACGTATATATTTTATGCAAAGGAAATACAAAATCAAGCAAATATCAATAAATATTCGATGTAAGCTTACCTTAACTATATAAAAATTTATACATTTTTCAAAGCGATGGTTATCTCTATCTATAAAAGGCAGGATGTGTGTGTGTGTGTGTGTGTGTGTGTGTAACGAATGCACGGCCGCAATTTTCGACGGATTTGCACCAAAATTTACATGCACATGATCCAAGTTAGAGGGAAAGCCAACACCGACCTTGCATTTCCCAACTCCCATCGATAGTGGAAATAATCGATTTTTTCAAGCTTCTCCGGCAGTTTTCATGTAGTTTGCGGCCATTTTCTACTGGCTAGAGTGAGAGCCTATAGCTGGCTGCCACGAATAGGCAGGAAGATTCTATTGGCCAGCGTGAGAGCCAACAGCTGACTGACACGAATGCTAACTAGCATATTAGCATGCAAAAAAATCGATAGCTGCATTCGTCACAAGTGGGAAAAATTTAAATCTACATGACACTCTACTCCACTTGGCTCATTCGCTTGCTTAAACTCAACATTGATTCTGATTCCGCAGAACTGGGTGGGTGTGAAAAATTATTTGTTGTTAACATTCTTTTTTCATTAGGTTTTCCCGTTACGAGTCCTTTTTTAAAGCTGATCGTTTTGTGTTCATTTTGTTTAGTTCTTTTTTCGTAACAGATTTAATGTTTAGTATAGAGCTTAGAAAAAATTCGCAGTGTGAGATAGGCAAGAAGTAAGACATGTAGCAACATTTGCACGGCAAAGGGCACTCCTTTAAAGGCAAGGAAAGGCAAAAATATTTTAAGTCAAGTGATAGCGATTGCTGTATGAGTCGTACGATTTTTGAATCAAGGACGGGCAACGCCGGACCATACTGCTAGTCTATAAATAATTTAAATGAAATTTTAGCATACATTCCGAAAACTGTCCTCGAAATAGCATTATACTCTATGACTATTTTCAGAAATTAATGAGGTGCTGAATAAATTATTTAGTATGACTTGTATCAGTAAAATCATTATTACCGCCAATGATATTATTATAATCTAAATATATATCTGGTTTTAAATGAAATTCCAAAAAGGTGTGTGATATAGCGTAAGAGGAGGAAGGTAATTACAATTATGATGGCGGATAGCTAAATTTTTAGGGTTCTAAGAAGCATCCATACAGGAGTTTGTTCCGCAAAATAACGGTTCTCGGGAATATGATTTCTGAGTGGAATGCCTTTCTTAGCAAAGGCATACCTAAGGAATGGGTTGATTCAACCCTGTGGGCGTAACTAGTCTCCTCTTGGCGGTAAAGTTGGCCCTAAAGAATGGAATTTGTCAGAACATTTGCCATGGAAGTAACGATAGAATTACGACGTTGGATCTGAGGGAAAAAGACTGTAGCGTAGAAATAAGTCATGACATTCCCAGAAGGCTACACAAACCTTTGAGAATTGTGCACATGCAGATTTTTATCTGATCCAACGCTTGTAAAATTAAAACTTGATTGAAAGCGTTATATATTTTCTGTAGCGGCAAATTAAGACAACAATTTTCCAAGCAAATTTAACGATCAATCGTATATATGAAATCCACTTGAGGTCTGGGATGAGAACGCATCGGAACTTCTGTTGACTGAATATTTGTATGAAAAAACGCCTAAAATGTATGTGGGCACGCAAACAAAAGTAAAAGAACAACCCCAACTTTGCAAGACATATCCGCAATTTTCATTCAGATTATCAAAAACCTGTTCAAATGATGGTAAAAAAAAAAATTCAAAATTAGACATTTAATACAATTTTTTTAAAAGAATTCTTACTACCAATATATACTGTATATTAAACATTTCTCTGCTACTATCAACCTCATTTTATTTAACAATGGAAATGGAGTATTAAAAGTTTTTTTTTTCAAAATACAAAGATGTTCACACGTTTTCCAACTCTGTCCAACATGCGAAGGCTCGCAATAATCCCTCCTATTCAAAACAGCACAAAAATAATATGCAAATTAAACACAGTTAAATAGTATCTTATTTTTGTCTTGTTTTGAATAGGAACGTTTATTCTGAGCCTTCACTGGTGAGGAGAAATGAAACATGAGGAAAAACATACAACACCAAAAACAAAACCCCATAGAATATGGCTAAAGAAGTGACCGAAAGCGCTTGGGACGATGAAAATCCTGTACTCCTACAAAAAGGAAAATTTACAGATGTTAGAAAAACTAAATAACAAGTAATTAAATCTTCCTTGTCTGCCATATTTAAAGAAAGATTGCTGCCCATATATATATATATATATATATATATATATATATATATATATATATATATATATATATATATATATATGGTGTCTAATTGTGATGATGTTATGTGTAGGTGCAACACTCTGTGTGGGATGGTATACAGAAAGAATTTGAAATAATGAAAGAAGCCTAAAAAAGATCAAATTTTCATTTTGGTTCTGCTGTATTGAGCTAGGCTGAAGAAACATCAAATGAAGCGATTCTTTTATTGCATTTTGCTGCCTCGATTGTATTAGCTTCCACCTGCATAAAAAGCCCTCCTCCGCTCCGATGCAGCCTCCACTTGCACACTCAGTAACGTCACGTGAACGTATAAATACACTGCTAGCATGTATGTATGTGCGCACGCGCATAACTTTGCGTGGCAGTTTTTGGCACGGAAAGTGGGAGTGAGTTTCAAATTCCTTAGAAATTAAGGATATATTCATTTTGTATTTAGTTATGTGTTAAATAATACGGCATACTGCGGTCTCTGGCTTTGTTTAGCAACCAACCTAGGAGAAAGAAAATTCTGAATTCAAAAACGATTGGGCGTAGAGATGGCAAATCCGCCCTGAGAAAATCTACTTGATTTGTAATCAATAGCAGCAATACTGAGTTTGTACTGGGGTCCTCGACACCACAGGGAATCTGCAAGATAAATATCACACACACACAAACAAGCACACACACACACACACACACACACACACGTGTGTGCGTATGTGTGTGTGTATGTGTGTTTATGTATGTATAGCGGGTGTAACAGCAAAATTGTAAAATTGTTAGCTCTCAGTTGAAATGATAATCCCTCTTCCTTTTGTGACCTCCTGTTCCAGTTTTCCTCTCTACCTTTCCCTCTTTTTTAAACGTATTCACCGTTGTCTTGATAGTTCTTGAATAGACCTTGAAGATGGAAGCTAGAGTATGTATGTTGGTACCATTACTGAAGGCCTTAATGATTTTTCCCTCTCACTATTGTGTAATTGGGAAGACAGTGGGCCGGACACAAAGCACTTTTAACCTCCTCTTTTTTAGCTGAATAAATCAAAGGTTTTTTCAATTATTCTTACGACAAATGGTAACAAAATGGCTGTTTCATCAGAAAATCTTGAAAAAAAAAAAGCATCTCAATTAGTTTAGTATTTTTTTTTTTAGATATTAAACATTTTGTGGGATGGACAATTATGCTGTTACACGGCTTGGACAATTTTACTGTTACACACAGTACACACACACACACACACACACACACATATATATATATATATATATATATATATATATATATATATATATATATATACGAAGATAGATAGAGAAAGAGAGAAGGGATATATATATATATATATATATACGAAGATAGATAGAGAAAGAGAGAAGGGATATATATATATATATATATATATATATATATATATATATATATATATATATATATATATATATATTCACGTATTATTACTTAAATATTATTTTGTGGATACCTGGATTTAAGCAGATGCTCAGTTTACTTATCAAACTCTTTATTTATTCAACTAGACAATATCCCAAGACATGGACAGTGGATCAAGGTCTACACACGTAGATTAAATAAAGGATCCAATTTAGAATTCTCTCCAGTTAATCCACATAAATATACACCTGAGGAAGACACAACAGCCGAAACGTTGTGATAACAATAATAAAGATGATGACAATCGTTCGAATATAAATAGAGTAAATAATTACTCCTCATCCCATAATGTTTTTGTTTTTTTAAATTTTGTTCTTGTTTTTATTACTTTTGTTATTACCTATCCCACATTGTGACAATAGTCCTTCCATCCTTGTGCTAAGTAAGTGAAACAACCCCTTTAGTTTCTTTTTTTTTCACCATACGGTCAGTATTAGACTCACTGGAATGACAGGGATTTCCCTTTTTTTCCTCAGATTAGGTCATTTGTGGTTGTGTACAGTAATATGAATCTCTTTTCTGGGTATGTGATGAATTTTGTTAGGCCTTATAATATTGTGTCATCCGTGACTGCATCAGATTTTTATCACACCCAGACACTATTGTCTCGACTATCGATTAGTTGTCCCACGACCATTGTCTGCAAGTAAGCGTACAGAATTTTGTAACGCCGCACGAACATACCGGTAAGCCTTACCAGTGAGCAAATTAAAGTACTATCGACTGGCTCGGAAAGTCTACTGATTTGCATCCAATAGAGGATCTGTGGTCAATCTGCAATGAACGACTTCGTGGAATGGACATACAAAATACTAACGTTTGCATTGCGTCATGTTTCACTGGAAAAAAAAGGAAAAAAAAGTAAATAATTACGGAATTATTCGTCTTGTTTCAATTCATTTGCACAAGGTTGTATATTACGTGAAGTAGACTGTCATTTATATAAGTTTGCAAAGAGGACTTGTATCATAATTCTAAATCATTATAATGATTTTATACAAGAACAGTTCATTTTTTAATCATTTTCCGTTAAGCAAGTTGATGAAGGCGCCAAAACTCAAGGGGTTACTTAGAGGGATGGAAATTGAAGAAACACTGTCGAGTTGAGGGAACCCACCTCTGGTGTATATCGCAACTATGCTGAGCAGGCCTTAGGCGCGACTAATCTATCATGATTATCACTATGGACACTGCCAGTACGCTCATAGCCAAACTCATTGTGATAACAGAAGATCTGCCAAAAAGGTAACATGTTGAGAGAATCTGAACGCAATATTACTACAGATGATCTGTCGGTTAAAGCACTTTCTTTACACTTTCGCCTTGATAAGTTGATTTCTTTTTAATTGTAGTAGCATTTTTTTTTAAATCAAAATTATAGTCAGACTCGTTAGGACGAACAACAAATTCATTGAGAGTTCTGTTTTTTAAAAGTCCCCTTTTGTGTTCATGTAATCTGGAGAGGTAAAGTGTTCTTTGTTTCTGTTTCGTAAATAAAATCTATCATATTTTCGATTTCGTTTAGTTTATCTACGACGTCAGTTAATGTAATTTCCGGAGATATATAAATAGAGCGTCATCAAAATCAAATATCACTTTAACTTTCCAGAATCAGAGTTTGCTGCGATCGAATGTGGAACCCTATGTGTATTGTATCATTTTAGACTGTCCTTAAATATACTCTATTTTCAGTGGAAATGTCATATAATTTCAGTGAGGCAAACGATAATTGCAAATTGAATTTTACATATCAAAGATATAGATTTTCAAAGCCTGGGTTTATTTAGATATTCCAAAGCTTCGTCAAAATGGCTATAGATTTATCGATTCTCTTTAAAGCGATGCATAATTCATTTGAAATACAATAAATAATTATATTTGTAATTTTGTAATAATAATTTTAAATTATAAGCTCCGCCAAACTTGCGTCTTCGGAATATATGCCGCTTTAGCCACTCAGAGCAACAAAAAAAATGAGAGAAAGGGTAGGGCGAAGCAAGAAATGTATAAAAAGAAGAAATAACAACTACATTCTACACATGCGCACATATACATACGTACAACTTGCGTGTGTGTATGTGAACATTTGTAGAATGTCCATGCGTACATACAAGTGTGTATGTGCAAGCGTACATATACACGCGTACACACACACGCACACACATAACAGAATGAAGAAATATCAACTTAATACTAATGAAAAGAGCATGTGTGTGTTTGCGTGCGTGCGTGTGTGTATGCATGCGTGTATATGTGTGTGTGTATATGTGTTGTAAATATATAAGGAGAATTGTAATATTTATTTTATTTTGACATGTTCCGGCGTCTAAAGAAAAAATTATTTAGTATCTGTCTATATTTCTCAGGTGAAGTATTATGTACATTATTTGGACTATAGTCCTCATCTTTGTCGACATATTTATTACAACGTTTCAGCCGTTATACTCTCCGGCCTTCTTCAGGTGGTTGAAATGTCGAACAGAACCCTTTATTTCGCTCATTTCAGTAGACTGTTCTAGTTCCACATGCCATGTTTAAAGGATGTCAGTTATCAGTTATCTCCTGTTAATTTCCCTCTGAATGTTCTCCACTGCCTTAACCGGGTATCGAACTCACACTCTTTGGGGCCTGTCACTGGATCTAACCAACGCCTTTATCCACTGTGTCATGTGTTCTTTATTAGATAAGAAAAAAATCTACCGGAGTAAGCAGAAACCTGATTCACCTTAAGCGAGTGAACCTTTGACTTCTACATTCATAGCATTGTTATAGAAAATGGAATTTGACTATTTACAACTCAGTTTTTTTTTTTTTTTTATTATTATTTTTTAATCATTCAACGCTAGCAAGGTATTAATGCCACTATTACGCAGAGGATTAAATGGAGTGAAAGTGAAAGAAAAGACTGTGCATAGGAAGCATTGAGGAAAGAACAAAAGATGAACGGGATTCAAGAAGATAGAAGATGGAGATTGATGTTGCTTTTAAATTTTTCAGGATTCTAGTTATCACCGAAGCAAGTAAACGGAATAGAATTCCACAGGCTGGAAGTGCGAGAAAATAAACTGTTAGAGTAGTAGTAAAGGTTGCATTTTGCTATTTCAAGAGTAAACAAGTGGTACCTAGATGCCAATCTCGTAGCATGCTTAAATTCATATAGTCGGGACGCCAGGAAAAAAAAGCTCGTCAAAGCATTTACGACGAAAATATTTGTAGAAAAGACAAAAAAGAATTCAAACAATATCAGTGGGAAATCACTGAAGCCAGGATGCCAGGTCAGTATCGATTACATTACAGATTCTTTTTTTTGGTGGGGGGTTTGTCAAGAAGCCGTATTCAATGCACAGACGAACTTGTAAATGAGTTTGATGGATTCTGACAAGAAAGTCTTCTGATACGACAGTGTGACACAATTTTCATTGTAAATGATGCAACACTCATTTTTTATTAATTTCATTTTTTTTTATTTGATGTATTTACTTTTGTTTACGTATTAGGCCTTATTTTAATATCTCCCAGAGCTTTAGTATATTACCAGTGAAACACCATGAGATACGTAACCCATAAAAATACAACTTTTCGGAAATAAGATATAGCTTCCACATTTCGCAATGGTGAAAGGAAAAAATCATTCAGGCCTTCAGTAATAGTACCAACTTTTATAATTTGGCTGCCATCTTCAAAGTCTGTTGAAGATAACGGTGAATAAGTTTTAAAAAGAAGGATCAGTAGAGAGGAAAACTGGACCAGGAGGTCGCAACAGTAAGAAGGATCATCTTTTCAACTTAGATCTAAAGTGATCAATTAGAAAAGATCCAACTCAGTCCATAAGACGTTGGGTATGTGGGAGTGCAGTTTCAGCTGTGACCGTCTAAACAGCGGTGAAAAAAGATTTGAAAATGAAATCGTACTTGTAAACCAGTAAGGCAGTTTGTTACTCCAGGACAGAAAGTTATAAGGTTAGAATGTCATCTTGACTAAGTTGGAAAATTGTCCTGGAATATATATATATATATATATATATATATATATATATATATATATATATATATATATATATATATATGAACTTTATTTCTATCCTTCATGAGCTTCCGATTCTTAGCTATGATTAATTAATGATGAACATGTCAGTTTTGTTTATCGTTTATTTCATCCCAATTCTTGTGTTAAACTTGGAGAGTTATAGCATATTCTTATTCATCAAAGTAGAGCCCAGTAGAGTTATTAAAAAACTTCGGGGAATTCCAGTAAAATATTTTTAATCATTTCTAAGATACAACAGTTCAAAGTTTCATGTAAGGGTTTTTCGTAGTTATGTTTGAAGATTACGGTAGACGCTGTTAATGTAGAATCTGTTCTTCCTGGTCAGGCGTACGATTGGATTCTCTGTCTTCCTCGATCCATGATGTCTTGCGCCACGGAACCTGTCTCAGCAACGCGGCGATATACGACAATAAAGGTTGCATGACTCTGTTGTCTTCGGTCTGGAATCGTAATCTGATACAGCCATGTAGGCTCTTGCTGATTACCATTCGCGCGGCCATATGTAAAATAATATCTGCTTGCTACGATATGAATATCCTGCCATTGTTAAACGGTACACTTAACACTAAACTCACTACTACTACTTTTAAAACAGACTAGCGACAAATGTACACGAAAGACAAATGGAACCTAATCTACATAGCAAAACACGGGGCCAACTATCGTAAAATTTATTTAATCTTAATAAATCAAAAACGAAGGGTCTGCGGATGTATGTTTATATGTTTTGTTCTTTGTTTTGTTCTGAGTAATCCGCCCACAAATTTTGTAAAAGTATTTTTGATACACCCTATATATATGTATATATATAACAGAAATTATTAGGAGGATTTGATAATTATATTTAATTAATTCACCGAGTCTGATAGAAATCTCAACAGAATGCAGAAAGCACAGGACGGCTGTTTCGTCCTACATTTTGTACTCATCAGCAGTGCGCATCCACTACCGAGAATTGAAACCCTGACAGTTAGGTTGTCAAGCAACAATCATAACAACTGTTCCAATGGGCCTCGATGACGAAGATATTGCAAATCAGACTCAACAAAGCGCCGCTCACTCACATATTCCGTGGTGGAACTCTACTGAGTTCTCTGTAACCATAAGACTCGATGAATTACTTATATATATATATATATATATATATATATATATATATATATATATATATATATATATATATATAATGCTAGCAAGAAGTCACAATCCATCGTGACCGAGGGTTTGATCGTGCTGTCCTTGTTCAGATTGTTGATCACACTAGATAACAGGCACTTTTCCAGAAACTGTAACAAAGGTCTGATCAACAGAGTTGAAATATAAACAACAGGTGGGCTCTGTGGGTGCTGAACCAGCACAAATGTGTGTGAACGGGCGTCTGCAATAGGGATTGGCGAGCGGCCCTAGTTGACTGTTATTCTCAAATACGAGTGTCATTTATTTCTAAACGTATCTTTAAATCCGACGTAATTAGCATATTACAGTAAAAAACTTTATTACTATATCAAATAAAAATTACCCCCGACACACACACACACACACACACACACACATATATATATATATATATATATATATATATATATATATATATAGAGGAAGAAAGAGAGAGAGAAAGAGGAAGAGCAAGAAAGTAGGCACTGGAGGATATCCCGACACTCTTCCAAGATCGTGAGAGCTGAGGAGACAAGGTGGTTTTTGTGGGTTCAACGCCTCCCTGTCATGAGATTTAACAGAGAGAGAGAGAAGAGAGAGATAGAGGGGGGAGAGAGAGATAGACAAAGATGAATAGAAAAAGAGAAAGAGAGAGTGATAGATGTACATTAGCATAACGTGATAGTTAACAAGCTTTGTTCGCAGACCAATTTTCTAGCAGAATTAAGACTCACTCCACTGACCTTGTACCATATTCAATTAACGACAGAAAGTTACCATAAACACACGGACATAGGCGGACGCACTCGCCATCACATATACACACACAGACATAAAGACACAATCGCACGCACATATGCGCACATGCACGCACGTGTAAACATGCGCATGCACGCACACTCATGTATTGTGGCGACATAAGTATAGTAGAATTTTCGCAGATATTTGAAAAGCTTCGAATTCCCTTATTATATTGAATATTAATTCAAAATTCTTTGGGTTGCTTTTTAAGAAGCTGTTTAATCTAGCGACCAATTCGCTCGCCTCAATTCCGTTCAATGTCCGGCGATTTAACAATTCTGTTTAATCTGAAGACACTCCAGTCTTTCCCTTCGTAATTGTCGATACTAATTACTCTGCTAGAGTACAACAGCGAGGAAAACAATCGGTTCACGCAAAAGAAGTCACACCTAAAGAATTGCTTCTTTTTAAACCTTTCTGCTCACGTGTTGAGGTGTAGATGCCTAGTCGTACAATAAGAATGTATCTGTCTTCTGAACGTTTTAAATTCAGCAGTTTTGCGATTATTATATTTTTATTAGTCTTAATTGATGTTATTTTTACATTAAATATCTTACTGTTGTTATTTTATTACTAATTCTAATCCATCTAATTATTGTTACTTTTTACATGATTGAGGGATTTATTTTTGTTTTGTTTATTTGTTTTGTTCTTTTCGATAATCGACTCTTTATGGGTTATTTACAAACGAAATATATTTCAGATTATTGTACATTTTACACCCTCGTGAAAATTAATTGAAACAACAGCTTTTGTTTCCTTTATTTTACCATACAGTCAATTTTAGACCCACTGGTGTGATAGGGTGTAATCGACTCCTTTTTTTCCCTAATGTTAGGTCATTTGCAGTGGTGTGCAGTAATATGAATCTATTTTCGGGTGTATGATGAAATTTGTTTGGCATTGAAAAATTTTGCGTCATCAGTGATTGCATCAGATTTTTATCATGCCCAGACACTATTGTCTCGACTGTCGATTAGCTGTCCTACGGCCATTGTCTGCGATGGACGTTACTCCAAGGAGGCGTACTAAAATTGTAACGCTGCGCGAACAAACTGGCAAGCTTTACCAACGAGGAAATCAAAGTACTAAAGACTGTCCTGGAAACTCTCTTGATTTAAATCTAATGGAGAATCTGTGATCAATCTGCAAGTAACGACTTCGGAGAATGGACATACAAAGTACTAACATGTTAAATGGGTTATGTTTAATTGGACAAATGCGAAAAAAAGTAAATAATAACGGAATTATTCGTTTTCTTTCAATTAATTTGCATAATGGTGTAAATGCATAATGTTCATTATTATTAATTTACTACTTGTTTTCCTTCCTCAGATTGTTATTTTTAAGTATAGCATTATTATTATTATTATTATTATTATTATTATTATTATTATTATTATTATTATTATTATTTTCTTCCGGGACCCAAACAGAGACCTAAGGTCAGATGGCATCATGACATTTTCCACAGATAATTTTTTGTAAAAAATAAACGGTAAAATCACATACATTTTACATAGATAACGTTCATCGTAATGTGCGAGCTGTACTTGTGACTACAGATTTCTTTTATTTCTTTCAGGAATAGTATACAAGGAATCCCTTCAATGAGTCTATCGGAATGTTTTCCAATCAATCCGAGTGCTCCAACTACAACTGGAATGATTGATGTCCTCATACATCACATTTTTTTTAAATTTCTACTTAAAGATCCTTGTATTTTGATAGTTTTTTTCAATATCTTCAAAGATACTTATACAGTCTGTAGGAACTGGCATGTCAGAATATTCTATTTTGTGGTCTTTGATCACGATGTCTGGGCGATTAGCTTTGATTGTTCTGTGTTTACTGGAAAGACCCATAAAATTGTTACATGTCCAATGTCTGTAACCGGTTATGGTTGATATTTATAGTAGTTTCTTACACTTACCTTCCTGTAAAATTTGCATATTTTTCAATGCCGAATCTGTCATACCTTTCTGTTGTGGAACCTGATGCAAGATATTTATCATAGAAACTGCATTTCGTGTTAATACAATTTTTCAGTATGTATCCTTCGTAATTTCTAGATAGCAAAAATTTGTCCTGTGCAGCAAGAATAAAATCTTCGGTGTTAACTTTTAATCCTGATAGGAACCGGGTTTGTCTACATCAATTTTTGTTTTGTTACGGCTAAAATATTGACCATGAAGAGGCTTATCTTTCTATCGATTCTGCTTTTCATACATAAGGTGTCCATAAAGTTCGTGCGCACTTTAAAAAGTTATAACTTTATTTGCATTTGCGATAGAAATATTCTTTAAAAAATGTTATAAAGTTTAATGTACCTAGTTTTAAGTATAGCTAAAATAACTAATGTGATTTCAGGCATTACTGTAAGTCAGTTGGCAAATGTTTTCCGTGAACTGCAAAATCGTATCACTCTTTGTATTGCTAATGATGGAGGACATGTGGAAACTTAAATAAAATTTCAATAAAACCTTAAAAATATAGATTTACTTCTTTCTAATCCTTTTTACAAATTATTTCTATCACAAATACAAATAAAGTTATATTTTTTTTAAATGCACACGGACTTCATGGACACTCTGTATTGCATTTACATTTGCTTTCTTTTTTAAGTCCTTTGCCGCAGCAGGAAGTGTAATTATAGTTTAGTTGCACTTCTTATTCCTCTGGAAATTTTCTATTGAATTTGTTGGCTTCCTTTATTAATTTTCCTGAAAATTTTTAATTGAAATACTTTATCAATTTTAGCCAGCTGCAGCACTAGCTGCTTGGAAAATGAATGCCGAAGGTTTACTTAAGAGGAAACGGCTAGTTGTACCATTATCATTAACCTCCAACATGACACTTTCAGGACGGTAGCTATTAAAGGATTATAGTTAAGTGTTTTCTGAACATACAGGGTTATTAAAAAAGAATGAGCCAAATTTCATTACATAACATTTTAATAAGAAAAAGCAACATAAAATTCCAGCCAAGTATTCTACTCACAATCAACTTTTCTTTCCTATCTTACAGGTCTTCAATATGGCCACCACCTGCATCACGGTTAACATCAATGCAATAAGAGAAATCCTCCCAGACGCTTATCAGCATATAACGATCCACCGAGTTGATCGCTGTTGTTATTCGAGGTTTAAGGTCATCGACGTTAGTTGGAGGAACATAAACGCGAAGTTTTTACGTATCCTCACAAGAGAAAATTACACACGGTGAGGTCTGGGGATCTCGCAGGACAAGAACAAAGAGCAAGGTCGTGGTAAGTGCCTAACCGAGGCGTAGTCTGTATGTTTTCAAATGTAAACGTCTGCTTAGCCCAAGCCAGATAGTGGATTGAGAGATAGCAAGCTCACGGCTAGCTTGATTTGTGGACTTCCGTTGGATCCCCTCAGACGCAGCACGGATTCTCGCCACTTGTCCTGGACTTTTTTCCTTTACGCAGACACCCACTCTCTTGAAACTGTTTAAACTGCCGTGGAGTATTCTTAGGAGAGTGCAGGTTAATGTCGAATTGCCTTTGAAATGCACGCTGCAACGTGACAACCGTTTGGATTTTGCGAACTTGAGAACGCAGAACTCCTTTTACTGAGGACTTACCATTACGGAGCTAAACAAACAACTGAACGTTTTCGGAGACATGTCGCGACTACAACGCCCCTGTGGCAGCCATTCAAAACTTTGAAAACTCCTCTTTCAAATGGTTACCGACTCCATTCCACGACGGTGCTTGAGAACTGAACGAATGCGTCATGAAATCGCTTCATTCTTTGTCAATAACCCCGTATAATTAATATCAAACATTTACAATCCTAAAATTTATGTTTAATTTTGTCTTTATAATCAATACCAGATTTACAGTGGTCATTAATACGTTAAACATGTTTGCTATTATTATTTTCTTACTATATCTATCTTTTAATGTTTGATTTGAGATTAAATATTTACAAAACCATTAGAGATTCACTTTTATTTTTTTTATTGATGCTTTTAGATGTCTTCATGATAATAATAATACTTCCAAGATTCCAAAAGTGAATAGATATACCTGTATTTCCTGCCCCCCCCCATTATAAATTGATCTTTTCGGAACACGTAATTCCTCCCAACCTATGCAAGGTTTCAATAGCTTGTCGGATTCTTGCGTCAAGCAACCGGGAACGTACACACGTAAAAGCAAATATTTGTCGTTGTGCACAGATTGCGAGTTGTACAAAACATGCGTTGAAAAAAAAGGGGGATCCAATAAAACCACATACTCGATTATCAACACAATTGGGTTGCGTGAAGGGCGGTTTTCGTTAAGAGCGAATCAGCCGGTTGTAATCGAATCGAATTTTATAGCGGGATCAATCTAAGAGTCACGACTCATATTCTTTTATTACAATGGATTTAAGAATAAAATTAACAGAAAACATGACGGAATGGAAAGAAAAGCTTCAGAGATTCATAATTAGTCTTTAGCATAATCTCTTTCAATCTCTATCGGGGTTGAAAGACTTTTGAATGAAGGCTTGTAAACTCATCACATTCTAAATTGATTTCTTTGGAATGTGCAAGTTACCTCTTCGATCTTAAGATCATTTTATTTAGTAAATATTAAGCCAGGAAAAGTTCAAATTACCTCTTATTATAAAAGGTTATTAAATGAGCTTGTACGATAGCTAACGTTTTTTTAGAAAATTTTCTTACAATACATGGCCCAAGAGCCACTCAAGATAGTTAATAAATTAATTTGTTGTATGGCCGTAGAAGAGGGAAGTAAGTGCAGATTATGAGTATACGTAGGATAGTTATCAGGAGCCCCTTGCTTTGGTGTGCCAGTGGCGTAACTGATACCGGCTAGCAATTGGAATTCGTAGAGCCGAGTTCAAATTTCTGTTCGGTTCGTTAAATTCGCTTTAGCGCAAATACCTTGTGCCAGGTATGAAATCACCTCTCCTTCCCTAGTTATCAGTTTATTGATACGTTTGTATCACTAAACCTATATTCTCCCCAAAATATTCTCACAATCAGAAATTATTTTCTGGCTTAATATAACCTGCAAAAGGTTGGTAAACCGTCAAAAACAAATCACTTCGCAATCTCTTGTTCCTTTTTACCTTCAACAATAAATCTATACAGATGTAAATTAATGATTTAAAGACTGCTTACAATAGCGCCACACGTTCGTTTCTCAGGGGATATTTGCTGCTAAGATAAAATCAATTGTAAAGATTATTTGAATTAGTTGGCATTTAGCATGACATTTTTTTTCTTTAGTGAGGTATTTTTAAAAAGATTCCAGAAATTGAAACTATGCATTTCCCGCGATGGTCCAGTGTAATGTGACAACTTTCGTGGTAAATTATTAGCTAAATCTGAGCCTAAGATCCGCGTTTGGCAAAGGCACTATTTCTAAGTCGCCTAGAAGCCGTGCTATTTTCCTGGATTTGTTCCTAAGTGGCTGGGATATCCTTGTACATCAATGGGATGCCGAAAAAGAAAAGGAAGCTGTTTTCTTCTAAATCTTTTTAGCTGTTGATAAATGGGCATATATAACGAAGGGATTGAGATTTATGTATTTGGACTCACCCCAGAATTTTAAGAGTTTAGCTTTCGCCTGTAGTCCATTCAGTGAAAAGAATATCAATATTAATGACTACTGCAAGAATGGACTTGGGAAGAATACACTAGGATCTTAGTTATAACCTAATACATGCATATATAAATCGGCCTCGGTGTAATTCTGATAAATCGACCCTGGTAAAATTAGAACTCGGTATCCAATGTCAGAAAGCGAGCGTTCTAATCACGCGATAATTTTTTATTTTATTTTATTAACACGAATATGTTATCCAAGAATTTAGACAAATTACTAAAATAAAACAAAAATTTCTACTTTGTCAAGCACATTATTAGAATACCTTCCTTTATATCTCTTTATCTTTTTAAACGTAATTTGTACGCTATTTTCAAAAAGATTACGTAAGGCTCGGTTGTAATATCTTCCCTGTTTTTTCCTTTCACGTTAGTCTTTCTTAAAATATTGCTTGTTCCTAAATGCTTCATCCATTAGATTAAATAAATGTTTTTTATGAATTAATTTCTTTTCTTTGTCTCCTTTAAATAGTTTTTTCTTTGTGTCGGAATCGCTCGTTTCAGGTCATAAATATTAATTGTTATATTCAATAATTTGTCTTGCTTTGGTTTTCAAACTAGACGCTGAGTTGAATTATTTTCCGTTTCTGCAATGTCAAGTTATCGTAGTCAACATTAGTAACTTCTGTGCGATTAGTTCTCTATACTTAGCTGCAAACTTAGAATCTACACCCATGCTGATTTAATATCCTGATTTTTTGTCAATGCCATTTGATCAATTCTCTTCTTTTATAATCAAGTAATTTGAAAGGGAGACAACCTGGTTAGTCTTCAATTAACAATAATGTTTATATAGTCAGATTTTTGTTGTTTTCTTCTATCACGCTGGCCTTTAATCTGCCCTGCGACTATAACATTTTCCAAGCCCCCTTTCCTTATCGTTTACTCTAGAAATTTAAATTGTGTCTTTCTTATGTTAAATGTGTCTACTTATTGTTTCTATTGTCTCTAAAATCTTGTTGTTGCTCATATATTCGGTCAATGTTATTCTGAACACCCTTCAGAACCAGATTCCTGTTGCATGAAGTTTCTTTTTCATCTGTAAGGAGATTGTCCAACTTCATTGTTATACAGAAGAAATGATATTATGTAACAGTCCAGTACTGTTTTCTTTAATTCTAACGATATGTTTCTGTTTCATAATACTTTGCTTAGCTTTTGGAAGGCATCTTCCACTATCCCAATGTAAGGAGATTGTCCAACTTCATTGCCATACAGAAGAAATGATAGTATGTAACTGTTCAGTACTGATTTCTTTACTTCTAACGAAATGTTCCTGTTTCATAATACTTTGTTTAGCTTTTGGAAGGTGTCCTCTGCTATCTCAATGCGTCTTCGGGTTACAGTGTCACACTTTGCGCCCCTCTGTTAGAACCCTTCCTAGATAATTAAATTGCTGCACTTTATTTTAGTATCTCCAATTTATAATTTGCGTGTTGGGCCTTTCGTTTTGCTAGCAACCATAAGTCCTGTTTTCTCCAAATTCATGTTTTGTCCTTTCTTCTCGCTTTCTTTCACTACTTCCTGTAGGAATCCGTGTACTTTATATCTGTGTCTGCTAGAAACTTATTAAATTACTACACCAGTAATAATCATTCTGCTATGGCTGACGTACAAGTGTCATTACAAATATGTAGTTTTGTCTGGCATGAGGCTATTAGAGTACGCCGTGAGAATCGACAATTCTACTGTAGTAATTTGTTCTACGAGGAGTGCTCGCAGTATAGTGGCGTCGTAAGTACTGTACCAGATAGTCACTAAACGTATATCTCTCTGGCTTATATTATGTGACTCACCTCAGATGACACCAAAATGAACAGAGAAGCAAGATGCCTGAGCGTCTTGACCTAAGAACTTGCCTCAGCTGCCAGGTGCAGAGTTACACATTCACTAAGTCCCTGCGGTTGCGCCTGACATATTAGACAGGGTCGACACAGCTGCGTCTAGAGTGTGAACATGTGAGACGAACCAATTGATAGGTAGATATATAAGCACCCACCTGAGATGGAAGAGAAAGAGTGTTTCTTGCGTTCTCAAGAGAATGTGAATCCACGTTCGGAGAAAGCCACAATGCAAAACGACCACCCCGGGTATTAATTACCGAATTGCTAAGTTGAATAAACTGTCACGTTATGCATATGAAATTTAGTTTCATTTCCTTCTTAGACTGCATACCATAACATAATAAAGGTCCAATAGATGACCACTCGGTGAGGATTAAGCCCATAATCTAGCAGATTATATGGTAAGAGCTAATAGAGAGTATACAATAGAACGGTGTAACAGCAAAATTGTCTAAATCGTGTAACATCGTAGAAGAATTGTCCATCCCACAAAATGTTTATTATCTAAAAAAAACACTAAATTAATTGAGATTCTTTTTCCTAGATTTTCAAATAAGGCGATTAGCCATCTTGACACCGTTTTTCGTAAGAAGCTCTGAAAATGTTTTGAGTTATTAAGTTAGAGAGATAAAAGGTTAAAGATGTGTTGTGTCAGCCATACTATATCTTCTCAACTGAGCAATGATGAAAGGAAAAAGATCATTCAGGCCATTCAACCAGTAATGGTACCAACATTCACACTCTGGCTTCCATCTTCAAAGTTCAGGAACCGTCAAGAGAACCGTGAATAAGTTTAAAAAAGAGAGAACATTAGAGAGAAAAACTGGATCAGCTCACAACAGCAAGATGGATCCTCATTTCAGCTTAGAGCTAAATACATTCTTTTTGTTCCATAGTCTTATAAAAACCTCGTTGGACAATTTTGCTGTTACACGATTTGGACAATTTTGCAGTTACATCCAGTGTATTTGACACGGGGCTCCAGCTGTGGAGCGCCGATTAGGGATCGAATTGATTTAACTAGTGGGACGGCTTTATTGATTATAGCGTTATGACGTAATATTAATTTAGACTCGCGCTAAAAAAACATTGGGTTTCCAATGAGGATTGAAATCAGTACGCATGCAAACTGATCAACAGCGATAATGCAACTATCGCAATACGTTAGACGTCCATGAAATTATTTGAAAAAAAAATCAAATCAAAATATTTGGCACCGGACTTGACTTGAACTGAGAGAGGCGTTCATATAATTCACTCAATGTCGTCTGATAGAAGTGTCGGTTTTTTCATCACCGAGTAAGGACCGAATCCATAACATCTGTAATTTGATCAGCGAGAAGAGCTTGTTAACTGTTATTTAGTAAACTTCCTCTGACTTAAGTTCATGTTAGGTGAGCACTCCCTAATGACTGAAGTAACTAAATATCGAATACGTTTAGGAGACGATTGTTAAAACGTGTATGAATATAAACAGTCAAATCAATCTGTACAATGCTTCGTATGATACAAAACTGTAAAGTAGTGTATACATTGTATTAACAGTTTTGGTGATACATCTGCTAAGAATCAGGTTTAGAGAGGAACCTACAGTACATATTTTATAAAGCCTGGGTTCCCAACTTAGGATTCTTGCACTCCAAGAAAAGGAATTTTAGCTGGTGTAGTCAACAGAGTGGCTTGTGTTCTTAATTGACAAGTCTTCACTCAGCAAGCTACCAGTGTGCTTTGAGATGGTTAATGAGTTTGTCTCCGTTGCTACGTTGACATTGATCACTTGCCGATAGCCGATGCTGCCTATAATACCCATTGCATCTACTTGTAAAATTATGTCAGTTTGAAGAATGAATTGAAGGGAGATCTTATTCGTCCGCGGAAGAAACGACCTCTTGAAATGAAACTTCAAAGCAAGACTTTGGAAGAGTTTTGAAAAAATATCCCCGCAAGACTTTGGTAGAAAAGAACTCCATGTCCTCATAACATTTGCAACAACAGAATTGTATGAATCTGGATTCAGTTTTCTTTTATCAATCAAGTCAAAATATAGGAATCGTCTGAATTCACAGGTCGACCTGTGGATTGCACTGAATGTATTATTCACATTATTCGGACTGTTATCCTCATCTTCATTGCCATATGCACAACGTTTCGGCCATTGTACGATCCGGCTTTCTTCAAGTGATTGGAATTTCGAAACGAAATTTATTTCGTCCACCAGGGTAGATTGTTCTAGTTCCACGTGCCATGCGTCTTCCGGATATCTCAGTCATTTCCCTTTTAACTCAAGTCTCGTTTTTTACGTTCACCACTACTGTGGCCTGGTATTGAACTTACAACTCTTTGGGTCTAGTCACAGGATCTAACCAAAGTCTTTATCCACAGGGCCATGTGAATATGGCAACGAAAATAAAGATAACAGTATGAAAAATGTAAATAATACAAGTAATTATAATACCTCATCTCAGATAGAGACAGGTACTGCACAAAATGTTTTTTTATAAAACTGAGAAGCAGGAGCAAAGAAATTTTTAAATTTTATGGGAACATTTACAATTCATTTTACTGTTTTAATGTCTAAATATTAAGATGTAATTGCACAAGTTATAGATTCATTTTATGGTTACATTTACAATTCATCTTACTGTTTAAACGTTTAAAAATTAAAATCTAATTGCGCAAGATTCATTTTATGGTAACATTTACAATTCATTTTACTGTTTAAACGTTTAAAAACTAAAATGTTATTGCGCAAGTTATAGATTCACTTGTTCATTAATATTCAGTAATTTCTAGGGTTCGAAAAGTATAAATGGAAATTCTTCATCTTCAAATGTGGGTCACTTTTTTTTTTTAGCGGGAGTGAATATTTATCAAACATTTCCCAAGGCATAATAAACTTTGGGAACCTGTACTATAAAAGATGGTTCGACATGCGCAATGAAAAGAAAGATGAAGGTCTACGTTTGTGTAGAAGAAACAATGTCTCGAGTAATTCAGTTCGAAATCTGGATGAAGCTATTGGCTAAACACTGTTATCTTCATGAAAGGTACTATTTTCTAATACTAACTGTTATATAACAACTCGTCACTGTCATACTACGATTACTGATGGAATAGGTTGTTGATATCTTGAACAAAAAAACATTCACATACATCTACTATAGCGCAATCTCAGTAGTAATAGAAAAAATCTATTACACCTATTGTCAACCTTGACAATGGTTATACAATTAAGCAAATATCTAAAAGCAGCTTGTCTTCATATTTCACTGTGTGCACAGCTAAGATGGCTTTATGTCTGATTAATTTAAGCTTAGTAAGTATCATAGTAAGCTTATGGCATTATTTCGTTAAAAAACCGGTCCGATCACCGAATATAACTTTGGGACAGGTCACTACCTAGATGGTTGACCGCGTGAGAATATCAAAGACGGCAAATTTTGATGTGCTGGTGGTGTAATACCTAATGGATACGCAGGAGAAATCGGAAATTCCGATCCGCCCAGAAATGCTGGCTTTGTAAATTTCTTATACCATCTCTTCCAAATGTTCCCTCATCTGTAATCAAGACTAAACTGACAAACAAAGTATTCTTAGTTTGCGCAATAATCTATCGGCAAAAGGTCTCCTGTAGTGAGTGATCAAAGAGCAAAAGAACCTGCACCCTTTGCAAAATAGACGCAGGACCTGCTTTGAAGTACCCTCTGTGCGGCAATATGATATACATGACATGCTAGGGCCACTTGACATGTGCAGATAGCTGGATTATTTCCGACAGCCTCTAGAATGCATTCTTTGTGGTCAGTCGTACGAGTGAATCTCGGTCTCCCTTTGTAGTGCCATTGATTTTTGTCTCAGCAACGCGACAATAAACAGTCGCAAAGGTTGGATGACTCGGCTGCGTTCGGTCTGGAAAACGCAATCTGATACAGCCGTGTAACCACGCGTCCATTACCATCCGCGCGGCCGTATGTAAAAATCATAGCCTACTCACGATATGAATATCCTGCCATTGTCAAACGGAATACTTCTCAGATAACTCACTACTACAAACTTTGAACGGTAAAGACAGACTCGCCACAAATATACACGGATGACAAATGTAGCCACATCTATATTTCGACACAGCGCCATCTACCGTAAACTTTCTTTAAACTTAATATCTGAAAGCGAAAGATGCCCGGACATAGGTTTATATGGATATTTGTCCTTATTTGTTGTGAGGAACTCGCCCCAAAAATTTGTATAATTATTTTTCATACAACACACACACATACAGACCCATACATATATATGTATATATATATATATATATATATATATATCTGAATCATTCATACAAAAACAGATATAGAAGTTAATGATTTAAATGGCGAGAATACAACTTCGCAAACAATTTTAAATCATTAACTTCTCTATCTGTTTTTTTTTGTGTGAATGATTCATGTGATGTATTAGGTTGGTGCAAAAATAATGTCGTTTTTTCACATATGTTACTATGTGAGAAAACGACATTATTTTTGCATCAACCTGATAAATTGAACCGCACCACATTGCATCCACAGTTCGTAGGATTTTTTTTGTTTTTAAAGTGCTCAATACAAGTAGAGCAATATATTATTATATTTTTATTATATCTTATTGAAAAAAAATAAAAATTCTGAACTTATGTCCCCCCAGCTTTAACTTTCGGAAAAGAGTTAACAATTTGTTTTTAAATTTCCTTAAAAATCATTTTATCACCAGTTACCTGCTATCGCCTGAAGAAGGACAATCATAGTATTGAAACATGAAAACTTTTATGTAGCGATTTAGAAATGTATTAATTATGTCTCATAACGGAAATATGATATAATATAATATATATATATATATATATGTGTGTGTGTGTGTGTAATTTAAATGTTTTTTATTGGTTGTATCTCAAACAAAGAATCAATTGTTAAGATTTGAAAATTACATGAAATTATGTATTCAAATTAAAGTAGGTGGAAGATATTTTTTATATAAAATGTCCATGCTTCTTCTGATACACCCAACTGTGACTTTAAGAATCAGTAAAAAAAAAAAAAAAGAAAAGCAAAGAAAAAGATTGCAGTAAAAGTTACGAAAAGCGTTAATTACGAACTTTCAGACCTGTATGCGGAAGAGCGCTTACCATAAAAGGAGACGATTATATCCTGGCATGATCATCGATTGCTTAATATGTATTTTGTTCATCAGTTTCTGCTTAACTTAGATTCAGCGAACACCGGACACTGTTCTCCTTTAGCAAGAGGTAACTGAATGCGGAAAGATCGTAAACTTTTGGGTGAGTCACGGCGGGAAATATCTGAGGTTTGTATCATATTCCGCGGGAAACTTGATGTTCGGAACACGATCATGGCTCTCAACAATTTCCTACACTTTGTAGTTCTTTTTTTTTTTACTATTCTCTCTTTCCCTCTTCTGTCATCCATCTGAACAGATTCCTCAGGTAGGTTACTTCTGGTTTCTCTCTGTTCTTCTTGTTTTTAATATATCCTGTGGGTGTCATGTTTTCTAATCCTACTTTCCTCATTATGTGCCCTGGAATCCTCAACTATTTCTTGTTCTAAGTATAAGTGTCCTTTCTCTTCCCATGTTTCTTTAATCATCCCTACGTTATCTGTCCATTTTATTCTCGGTATCCTTCTGTAGAATCACATCTGTTTTCTGAAGTCGCCACTTCATATGTGAGAAAATTGTCGAGCATTCACAGCCATATGTGAGGATAGAATTTCCATAGGGTTTCTCCACTATTTTCTAACGAAATTTTCATGTTTCTTATTAGTTTGCTTAGATTTTAAGATGCATCATTCCTTATTCCAATATCCTAATCCTCCGAATTCAAAATTTAACAACGCCTCCAATCTCACGAGACTACAAACCACGACGTAGGAGGCATATAATTGCCTTGATAGAGAATTGAACGATTATTTCTTTGCAGACCACAGATAGATATATATTTATATAATGTCAGATTTAATTTCGGGAAGAGCGAATTATTCTCTGAGTAGTTTATGTCATGTATAATAAAGCGAAAGCAGAATTTGTTTCAGCGTGGGATCGCTTGGATTCGTTAAGGTTAGCATATGCAAGAATTTAAAACATTCCTAACCTTTTGATTATCAGTGTAAAGAAAGCGCCATTTTATTTCAGCTGTCGATTCGCTGAACACTTCACAGTATGAATTTGATGTAATCATAAATAAATACTTGAATTTGAAAGAAATCTTTCGATGGTTCGCTTACTGATGGCGATGGATAAAATTTGAAACGATCAACCTGTCTTTATAATTTTCTTTTGAGAAAATGAAATAAAAAAAATGAATTCAAAAATGGAAATATATACATTACGAAATTGATAAATTTGTTAAAGTAGTGATTTTAGGATTGTCTTCCCTCGGAACAGAAAAGATGATTAAAACTATTTCAATTGAATAATAATAATAATAATAATAATAATAATAATAATAATAATAATAATAATAATAATAATAATAATAATGAATGCCGTAGGAGATGACAGAGAGAGTGATTAATGAAAGAATTAATTAAAGTCGAAAATGAAACATGATTTCCTCAATTCAGAAAAAATATGGCGGATGTAAATTTAATCTCCATATTGTGTTCAGTAGTTTGGCAGGGTATAGGTTCTTATTTGTGCCAGTTCGATAAATCTAAGATGGTCGATTTACTTTAATTGGTTCTCCATAATGTTAAGTATTACATCACAAAAAATTGTGATCTTGTCAAACCATATCATGTACTCGTGTATAAGTCGATGCTTTCTTTAAAAATACACGATATATGGGAAATGAATGGTCCTTAATTTACGCTTAATCGAATGGTAAAATTTGGATATTTAAACTTGGGAGGCATCTTTGCTTTTCCAGTGGGCGTTCTGATTTTGTTATCACATTTTCTGGCTTCTTTTAAAACAATTCCTAGATATTTGAATTTCTCTACATGTTTCACTTTAACATTGCGTTGGTTTGTTTCTTTTCCTGGTAACAATATATGCTGTTTTCTTGCAATTGAATGGTTTGGTTTGGTTTCTTTGACGGCATATCAAACTCAACAATGCTGACAACATTTTTTTTTTCAGGTAATTTTTTTTTCCAAAAATGTATTAGGTTGGTGCAAAAATAATGACGTAATAATGTCGTTTTTTGACGTATTTTTTACGTCAAAAAACGACATTATTACGCCATTATTTTTGCACCAACCTAATAGTTTTGATAATAATTTCTTTTTCAAAAAATGTATTGCTGGTAATAATTTTTCTAAAAACGTATTGCCGATATTAAAACCCATTTTTATAGTTTCACAGCGCTTTGAATCCCCTTGAAGTGTTAATCACTTGCCTATAGCTGGACCCCGACAGGTGCCACCACCCCGGTTCAGGGTGGACTCAGGAACAGCAGCACTTAAGAGGGGTCCCACGTTTCACAAAACTTTCTGATCAATGGCCCTGCTACCGGATGCAGTTTATCGTCTTGCCCAGGACGCGGATGAAGTCTATCGTCTTCACCCAGGACGGTTGCAATTGATGGTTAGTCCATCCTTCTCGCTTTCGTTTACTGCAATTTCTATGCATTCCAACTTCTTCTCTTCGACGTTTCCTATCACCACGATGTCGTCTGACTATCGTATATTGTTAGGATTGTGCTCATCGACAGTAAAACCCAGTATGAGATCTAGTTCTCTTAGAACTGCTGCCATGTAAAGTTTGAATAAATCTAGTGAGAAGAAAGATTTCCATTCTTTTTCAATGCGTATGCAGGTGGCTTCTTCCAAGTATAATTTCGGGGATTATTTTAAAATCTTTCCCGAATAAATCAAGATTTCTTAACAGCTCATATATATACGTACTCCCTTGTGAAAATTAATTGAAACAAAACGAATAATTCCGTTGTTATTTACTATATTTCGTATTTTTAATGAAACATGACCTATTACATATGTTACTATTTCGTATATCTATTCCACCAAGTGTTTCCTTGCAGATTGACCACAGATTCTCGATTGGATGTAAATAAGGAGAGTTTCGGAGCCAGTCTATAGTAAATTGATTTGCTCCCTGGTAAGGATTGCCAGTGGGTTCGTGCAGCGTTACACTTTTCGAAGTCTTACGTGGAGTAATGTCTATCGCAGACAATGGTCGGGGTACAACTAATCGACAGTCGAGAAAATAGTGTCTGTGCGTGATGTAAATCTGATGCAATCACGGATGACGTAATATTTTTCAAGGCCAAACGAATTTTATCACACACCCCAAAATAGATTCATATTACAGCACACCACTTCAAATGACCCAATCTGAGAAAAAATAGAAATCAATTATACCCTATCACTCCAGTGTGTCTAAAACTGACCCTATGGCGAAAGAAAGGAGACTAAATCTGTTGTTTCAATTAATTTGCACAAGGGTGTATTTCTACTTTAGTTTCTTTTTCTGATAACGCTTTGATAATGAATATTGGATTTCTTTTTTCCTATGCAGAGAAAATTATTATAATAACACAGAACATTTACAGCGAACAAAACTGAATTAAATGACATATTTTAAAATATCTTCTTTCACATAGAAAACACGCCAAACACAGGCACATATATAATGATACATTTATCTGATAACATGTGTCGGCTTTCTTAGATTCACACATA
>OZ010585.1:17152603-17187603 GCA_963932145.1 Acanthosepion lycidas
CTCAACTTTTGTAAATCTACCAAACAAATAATCCGCGAACTTTAAAGGATCACAACGAACACATTACATGTCTAAATTATTTAACCAAACCTGTGTGAATATATATATATATATATATAGATAGATAGATATATAGATATATATAGATATATTTCTTTATTATAAGGTATTACATTCGGAAATATGTAAACTCCTACATCAACGCATCCATGTTTCGATGTCTATCAGAGCATCTCATCAATTTTTAATATTTACTTGCTAACAATCTCTTCTCCCGCAAAAAAAGGATAAAGAAAATAAGAAAAGCAAGAAAGACATAAGATATAGTTACCTTTAATGGAAAAAAAGAAAGAAAAACTGAAGATATAGTCTAAAAAGGAAAGAAAAATAAGAAAGAAAGATAAGTTATATTTTCTACAAAGAAAGAAAAAAGAAGAAAGAAAAAAATCGGGAAAGAAAGAAAGAAAGATATAATCCCTTCTACAAAGAAAAAGGAAAAAGTGAAAGATAAAATAAAGAAGATAAAAAAGATATGTTGATAATGGGACAACCAATCAAAATCGTCTATGTTAAGTAAGATGTTGATACAAATTCAAATTAAACGGACATAAATGGTCTGTTGTGAACAAAATTGATACTATGTAACGTCACACGGACGGTTGACACTTTGGCCGGAGAGGTAATATAATTTAACAATATGTTATGGGGTCCACCCTTTTCTGATATAAATGGACTCGTTCTGCTGACATAAAATAGCCACAGTCAGTCAGGGATGAGGGGAGAGGAACAGTGTAGAGGAACAGGGTGGAGGAACAGAGTGGAAAGTACATAGACACTGTGATTGAGTTGACGTTAGATGTCAGTTACAAGTACGCCCGACTCTAAGGAAGTTTACTTCGCGACTGTATATAGCGATCTTTGATTAATACTAACCGGCGTTCCTGGATTTTACTAACAGCATTACCTTTTGTATTTTGTGTAAATACATTTAATTTCTTAGGTTAAATACTTGCGTTTGTCATTTATTGGAGACCGATTTTTCACGCGGAATCCACAACAACTTGGCGAACGAGGATTCGAAACTCACGCGGATAACCCACAACAATTTGACGAACGAGGATTCGAAACTGACGCGGATAACCCACAACAACTTGACGAACGAGGATTCGAAACTCACACGGAAAGAAAAACTTTTCGTACGTCTAACAACAAACAACTTGGCGAACACACGCGAAAAACTAATTGACAAAAGAAAAACCCTTTCCTCGACGTTCAAAAACAAATTATCGACAAACAATTTCGAGGAGTAAAAATACATAAAATTGAGTTATCATGGAAGATTTTTAAAATATGTTGGTAGAACTGATAAGACACCAAAATGAGCAACAATTACAAATGCAGAAATACCAAAATGATCAACAGTTACAGCTACAATAAAAATGGCAAAAGCAAATATTACAAACGCAAAATGAAAATCAAGATAGACAAACAGAGCTCCAGGAACTAATATTGAAAGTAGCGGGCAGCAAGCAATAGATATTGAAAAAGAAGCAACATTTTCGCAAGACGCTGTGTGGAATACCATAGAGATTTTCAAATATTCTCTAGATGAGGACAAAAATTCTGGAGATTACTTCAGAAGAAATGAAGTCATCTTTGGACAGAAGCAAAAAAGCTTCGTCTATTGCTTAGAAAATTAGGAACTGAAGAATATACAAAGTTCGTGGATTATATCTTGCCAAAAAAGACGAACGAATTAAAATTTGACGAAGCAGTGACATGTCTTAAAGAACTCTTCAGCCCCAAAACATCACTCTTCCATAGGAGGTGGAAATGCCTTAACCTGGTAAAGGGCGATAATGAGGATTATTCCACGTTTGCCGCAATCGTAAATAAACATTGTTACGACTTCAAACTAGCGGAATTAACACCGGACAATTTTAAATGCCTCATCTTTGTTCAAGGGCTAGTTTCTACAAAAGATAGCGAAATGCGTAGAAGAATGTTTGCAAAATTACAAAATGAAGCCGGTTTAACATTACAGCAATTATCGGAAGATTGCCAGAGATGTTTAAGCATAAAGAAAGACTCAAGGGACATTGAAGAATCAGCTGTTTCTCATATACGTAAGTTAAATAAAAGTCTACGTTCTTCACCCTCCCCGGAAAGAAAACTAAAATTTTATGACAATGAAAAAAGATTCTCACCCTCCCCGGAAAGAAAAATAAAATATTATGATAAGAGAAAAAATACAACATACAGGACAAATTATGACGGATATCGAAACAAATATAAGCCCCCTCCATCAGCATGTTTGGGACCTACCTATTAACTCGTTTTGCAAAAAGTTAGAGGTTGAACTATCAGATACCATAAAATTGAAGGAAGAATTATACAAGCAATTTCCTGGGGTATTTTCAAGTGGGTTGGGACGATGCAACAAATTTAAGGCCAAAATAGAATTAAAAGAAAACGTCCAACCAATTTTCAGAAAGAAGCGAAATGTACCGTTTGCTATTATAGAAAAAATAGACAAAGAATTGGAGAGACTTGAACAAACTGGGATTTTATCTAAAACAGAGTTTAGTGAGTGGGCTGCGCCGGTGGTTTACGTAAAAAAGAAGTCAGGAGAAATTCGTGTATGCGCAGATTTTTCGACGGCACTCAACAAGGCAGTAAAAGACCACCATTACCCACTACGAGCCCAGAGGAGGTATTTACAAAGCTCAACGGCGGTAAGATATTTTCAAAAATAGATATCATTATCTACAAATCCCTGTAGAAGAGAGTTCGAAAATCCTTTGCATTAATACGCACAAAGGGTTGTATATGTTCAACAGACTACCATTCGGAATAAAAGTTGCTCCTGCAATTTTTCAACAAACAATGGACACATTATTAACTCCCCACAAAAAGGGATCTAAGGAGGGGGTGTAATGGGCCCCACCCTTTTCTGATATAAATGGACTCGTCCTGCTGCCATAAACTGTCAAAACAACAAGAGGCATCACCATTTCAGCTGAGTGCTAAATACATTTTATTGTTCAAAGTAGAGTGTCATAAAACCTCGGAGGATTCCAGTAAGATATCTTTAATCATTTCTAAAATGCAACGGTTTAAAGTTTAATCTAACAATTGGACAATTTTACTGTTATACCTGGTCTATATATATATATATATATATATATATATATATATATATATATATATATATGTCCAATACAATTACATAAGTTTGACCATATGGGATCACAACATGATGATCCCATGTGGTAAAACCTAGGTAGGTAGTACCTGGCTCATTATGATTTATTTTACTTTTGCTCTACTTATTGTATTGAGCAATCTTCGTTTTAAAATATTACTCGCTGTTTTTTTTTCTTTATACCATAGATTTAAGGTACTGGACGATTTCTTTCGCCTTGTTCGGAGGTTTCTGGTGCTTTTTTTTTCTATTTTTCCTGTGATACTGTTTATTTGAAAATTGTGCTACCCAGGTATTTTTCACCCACCGAGTTTCAATAGATTTACATTATATATATATATATATATATATATAGTGAAAAAAATTGTGGGGATTTAGAGTAATCATATATAGTAATCCATCGAGCTTAGAATAATCTTCAACAGAATGCAGAGAGCACTGGACGACGTTTCATCCTATTTGGGATACTCATCCATGTATAAGGATAAACTCGGAACAGTGCCCCAAGAGCCACGTCTTTTTTTTTTTTTTTTTGCACTCTTAGCCACTCCTCACGGGCAATATCTGAGACAAGCAAGGCTATACATTGAAGAAATTTTAAGCAGGCGTGGCTCTTGGTGCACTGTTCCGAGGTTATCTGAATACTTGGATGAGTATCGCTGCGGAACTGAGTGAGTAGAGGCGCTATATCGAGTCTAGTTTGTGTCTTCTTCGTCACCCAGGCCGTGGTACAGTTGGTATGATGTTTGTGTTGTATCGAAACGGTCCGTGTTTCTCGGTAGTGGGTGCACAGTACTGATGAGCCCCAGACAAGACGAAACGGCCGTCCAGTGCATTCTATTGAAGATTATTCGGTGCTCGATGAATTACTATATATAATTAGACAAGTTATATATATTTGGGATGCAACCATTCTTTTAAAAATCTTTCATTAAAAAAGGCAGACAAAGAAGATCTAATTAATTGTATATGTGCATGTGTGATTTTTATCCTTCAAAATCCTTGTGGTGTATTATAATACTCTGGTAAACTCAGTATCGCTGCTGTTGATTAAAATCAAGTAAATTTTTTAAAATTCAGAATTGTCCTTCTCCTAGGTTGGTTGCTAATCAAAGTCATAAATCGCAGTATGCCGTGTTATTTAACCCTTAGCTGAAGACAGAATGAATACATCTTTTATTTCTAAGGAATTTGAACCTCACTCCCACTTACCGTGCCAAAAACTGCCACACTAAGTTACGCGTGTGCGCACATAGATACATGCTAGCAGTGTATTTATACGTTCACGTGACGTTACTGAGTGTGCAAGTGGAGGCTGCATCGGAGCGGAGGTGGGCTTTTTATGCAGGTGGAAAATGATACAATCGAGGCAGCAAGATGCAAAAAATAAAAGAATTGCTTCATTTAATTTTTTTTCAGTTTAGCTCAGTACAGCAGCACCAAAAGGCAGAATTGATCTTTTTTAGGCTTCTTCCATTATTTCGCATTTTTTTAAATTCTTTCTGTATAGCATCCCACGCAGAGAGTTTCACCTACACACAAAACGATTATCACAATTAGACACCTTATATTTGGGCAGCAACCATTCTTTTAAACATCTTTCATTAAAAAAAAGGCAGACAAGGAAAATCTAATTGTTTGTCTAGTTTTAGAAGTAAGGGAGTATAGAAATTTTCCATGATTTTCCTTGTCCTTCTCGTTTTCGGACACTTATTTAGCCATATTCTAGGGAGTTTTGTTTCTGGTGTTATTCGATTTTCCTCATGTTCCATTTTTCCTCACTACGTGAAAACTTGGAGAAAACGTTCCTATTGAAAAAAAAATACAACTTAAACATATTTAAGTTGTATTTTAAATTTGTGCTGTTTTGAATAAGACTGTTTATTCCGCGGCTTCGCATGTTGAGCGCGACTGGAAGTGATGAAAACTGTATCAGAAAGAGGGATCAGCATTTCAAATAAGAGCTAAAGAGATCAATTAGAAAAGATCCAACTCAATTCCTCAGTCATTTGGCACGTGAGAGAGGAGTTTCAGCTATGACAGTTCAAAAATGAAATCGTGCGTGAAACTTTGAAGCACCTTGTTACTCGAGGACAGAAAGAAGGTTAGAGAGGGCGAAGATCATCTCGAATAAAATGGGAAATGATCCTGGAATTATATACATATATATATATATATATATATATATATATATATATATATATATATTTGAACTTTATTTCAATACTTCATGAACTTTCGATCCTTAGCGATGAATAATTAATGATGAAAATTACATTTTCATTTACGATCGATTTTATCATGATACTTCTGTGAAGCTTAGAGAATAATAATTCATTATTATTGTTCAAAGTAAGATTCAATAGTGTTATGAAAACCTCGGAGATCAGTAAGATATCTTTAAACATTTCTAAGTTACAACGGTTGAGTGTTTAATCTAAAAAAATTAAGGATTTCTGAGTAGTGTTCTTGTACTCCAAACTGATCACACCAGGAAGGTCTAAGTAAAGTCTACTTAACATAGTTAGACTATAAAGTATATGTGTGCTCTGTAATATAATACGGTTTGGTTAGTCGCCTTGTCAAACGAGAGTGTTCCGAAACGAATAGTAGCCGTGTAAGATATATAAAAACGTATATATTATATAGTACCCGAGTAATATATATATATATATATATATATATATATATATATATATATATATATATATATATATATATATATATATATATGAAGAAATATAGTCTTAAGGTGTGCCATATTTATGGGATAAAGTGCTCAGTGTCAGAGATAGAACATGTGTAGATATAAAAGTGAACATAGAAGTCAACACTCAGAGGCGACAGTCTGTTTCATGCTATATGCAATCGTCAGGCCTGCATATATTTTATATCTATAAATATATATATATATATATATATATATATATGTGTGTGTGTGTGTGTTTGTGAGTGTATATATATACACATATATATATATATATATATATATATATATATATATATATATGATAAAAATATAGTTTTAATGTATGGTATATTGATGAGTTATAGTACTCGATATCAGGGATAGAGAGTATGTAAATATATTAGGTTGATGCAAAAATAATGTCGTTTTCTCACATAGTAACATATGTGAGAAAACGACATTATTTTTGCATCAACCTAATATAAGCAGATATTTCGGTAAACATCCAGTGGCTGTGTGTTAACCTAAATGTTTACTATATCTATCTATCTATCTATCTATCTATCTATCTATCTATCTATATATATATATCTGTGTGTGGAGGGTGTAATTGAATGATAATGTAGAAAACACTCTTACGGTACGCGTTTACTTCTGCAAAACGACTTCCTCCGAGTAAGAATGATTTTATCACTTTCACTCTAGGAACAAACAAGTAAAAATGATTATCATAAAACACTTTAAAATTTAGTAAAAGTTTATGACATCTCTATCACTGCCATGGCAAAAGGGGATTTTTTATGAATGGGAATGATTAAACAAAAAAAAAGTTGTTCTATGATACAAAATTCTCAGAAAATTGATGAATAATAAATCATTTTTTCGATATGAACATTCAAAACATTGATTCGAAAGTTACTTCTTAAAGACTACGGAAAAGTGAAAATTAATCGAATACCAGCCTATAGCCAGAATTATATTCTTGCAAAAACATTGAGAAGTTTTCTAAACCTATTAATCATACGTGGAATTGAAAATGTTTCCCATAGCCTGACAATGACAGGAGGCTATACAGAGGACAGATGAACTCATGGCTACTTTCCATATTAAATCATTATAAATTCATAGGCCTGTTAAATCTCTTAAACAAACCCCCAGTCCAATAAAACTTATCACATCCACCATGTAGTGAAAATGACAAAGATTTGAAAACTTATTACAAACCGATGTTATTTTGCTTTGCTTTGTTTTACATCATATCAACCTCAGTGGGTTATTTAATGCCGACAAAATTTTTATTGCTGGTAATATTTTTTTTCCTTTAAAAAATTTATTTCTGGCAATTTTTTTTTTCAAAAATCTATCTCTGGTAATATTTTTTCTTCAAAAATGTATAGCTGGTAATATTTTCTTTTGCAAAAATGCACAGCTGATAATATTTTCTTTTTCAAAAATGCAGTGTTGATAATATTTTCTTTTTCTGATTGTACATCGTGTACGATCTTGGCATTTAGATCGTTGAGGCTGTCATGAATTTGAGAAAGCCAACAGAAGATCTTTGTTTCTTCAAAAGAAGATCTTTGTTTTCTTCTTTTGGGAGAATATTGTTTTTTTTTTTTTTTTTTTTTTTTTTTATTTCTCTCCCGACCAATTTCTGATCTCATAAACTTTACACTACATCAAGAAAGGATAATAGTTACATTGTGGATCTCCTTACGTGGGATTTTGCGCGTAAAATTTAAAAATTCAATTTTATTGCCAGTTTTCTTAATCAGTTTAATTCGTTTTTAACTTTACAAATTAAACTGATTTAAATATTTTTACTTGTTACATTTTTATATTTTAATCATGCGCCATGTTTATTCACCCACTGAGTCCTCGTAGAATTGTTTTTGTTGTTCCTGTAACAAATAGAATAATTTTCGACAAGAGATTTTTCTGAAGAATTGTTAGCCGAAAAAAAAAAAATTCTCCACAATCTCTTTTTACTGTTAAGACGGCGACATCTGTCTTATTTAAGGCTATTATAATATATATATATATATATATATATATATATATATATATATATACTTTATTATAGGATATTATGTTGGAACATGTATAAAACCGCAGCAAAAAGGTTTTTTGTAGCGGTTTTATACATGTCCTAATGTAATATCCTACAATAAAGAATATTTCTCACTATTTAATTGTATTGAGCCCTATATTAAATTAATGTTACGAATTTATATTTGATTATAAATTAATATTATGTATTTATATTTAATTTAAAATAAATGTTAAGAATTTATATTTGATTTGTTCTCATTTCATTTGTATATGTGTGTGTGTGTGTGTGCGCGCGTGTGTGCGTGCATTTCAGCTTTGCAGCAAAAATTATCCAAATCACCTAACATCAAATTTATACAATTGTTGGATTAAGATTTGCACCATTGTATCTTTGAAATGATTAAAGATATCTTACTGGAATTCTCCGATGTTTTTACAAAACCATTGCGATCTACTTTAAACAATGAGAATGTATTTGGCTCTAAGTTGAAACGATGATCCCTCTTGTCCGTTGTGACCTCCTGATAGAGTTTTTCTTTTTACTGTTCGCTTTCTTATAAACTTATTCGCCGTTCTCTTGATCTTTCATGAATGGACGTCAGAGTATGAATGTTGCTACCATTACTGAAGGTCTGAATGATCTTTTGCCCCTCAACATTGCTTAGTTGAGAAAACGATTTTAACCTGTTCTCTTTCTAGCTGAAGATATATAATATAATATAATCGTATCTATTATCCGCGTTCAATAATATAATAGGAACTATTATCTGTGTTCAATAATATAAGATCTATTATCCGCGTTCAATAATATAATCGTATCTATTATCCACGTACAATAATATAATAGGATCTATTATCCGCGTTCAATAATATAATAGAATCTTTTATCCCCGTTCAATAATATAAAAGGATCTATTATCCTCGCTCAATAATATAATAGGATCTTTTTATCCGCGTTCAGTAACATAAGAGAATCTTTTATCCGCGCTTAATAATACAATAGGATCTATTACCTGCGTTCAATAATATAATAGGATCTTTTATCCGCGTCCAATAATATAAGAGAATCTTTTATCCGCACTCAGTAATATAATAGGATCTTTTTATCCGCGTTCAATAATATAATAGGATCTATTACCCGCGTTCAATAATATAATAGGATCTATTATCCGCGCCCAATAATTTAATCGAATCTTTTATCCGCGTTCAATAATATAATAGGAATTATTATCTGCGTTCAATAATATAATCGGATCTATTATAATAGGATCTATTGTCCGCGTTCAATAATATAATAAGATCTATTATCCGCGTTCAATAATATAATAGGATCTATTATTCGCGTTCAATAATATAATAGTTTCTTTTATCCGTGTTCAATAATATAATAGGAACTATTATCTGTGTTCAATAATATAAGATCTATTATCCGCGCTCAATAATATAATAGGATCTATTATCCGCGTTCAATAATATAATAGGATCTATTATTCGCGTTCAATAATATAATAGGATCTTTTATCCGCGTTCAATAATATAATAGGAACTATTATCCGTGTTCAATAATATAATAAGATCTATTATCCGCGTTCAATAATATAATAGGATCTATTATCCGCGTTCAATAATATAATATTAGGTTGGTGCAAAAATATTGTCGTTTTTTCACATAGTAACGTATGTGAGAAAACGACATTATTTTTGCACCAACCTAATAGGATCTTTTATCCGCGTTCAATAACGGTTGGTATTCGATTCCAGGTAAAAAGTTAATATTTCAAATGTTAAATTCTCCTCACCCTCTCCTTGAAAAACCTAATCCGCAGTCTCCAGGTTCTACTTCTCTTCTTTATTCTCATCTTAAATATCTAATTTTAAATAATATCAGCGCATGCCGTCTCGTATATACTTTTTCAAAGAATGCAGTAAGGCTTTCGACCTGTGATATAATTTTGTGTTAAAATTACGTGCACGAAAATATCTTTGATCCTTTTGTTTCTATTGTACAAGCTATTTAATCCCCAATTTAATACGCTCGGATTAAATCCCAAACGAGCAACACAGCTTTGCTCAAAGACAGAAGACAAATAAACCGGCTATATTCGTCTGATCAGTTTTCTAAAGTCTCCATTTAGATCTGGATCTTTTGGAAATGGGGCAAAAGCAAGAAAGAAAAATAAATAAAGCTTCCTCTAAATTAATCGATCGGTTTGTTAAGCAATTCGGGATTTCGTCCCTTCTTTTCGGTTTGGTTCAAATTTTATTTTTGGCAGCTTTTTAAATCTCTTTCTCCGCATTTGTTGATGTCACGGCATATGATGAAATCTTTATTTTCGTCTTTCTTATGGCTTTCTAATTTCTTTATGGACGTTTGTCATCACCCGCTTGTCTCTCCATTCTTTCCGACATTTTTTTTTCTTTTTACTTTGTCGCCTTTCCCTTTGATCACCAATTTTGTTGCTTATTCCCATATAACTATTTTTGTCATGAATGCATTTACATATAACACTATATATCTGCCTATCTATATCTACATATACATGCTATGATTATTTTTTGATTTGAAGAGTTAATCTATCTGTATATCTCATCCATATTTCTTATATATATACATATATAAAGCGCAGTTATTTGCATGTGTGTGCGCGCGCGTGTGTGTGCGCGCGTGTATGTGTGAGACCGGTTAAATCTTAAGACTAATTAATTAACGACAAATTAAATAATTTATCACAAAATCCAGCATTTGGCAAAAAGAATATCATCGTATCATTTGTATTTACAGAGATATTTTAAAATGAAATGAGCGATTCATTTTAACAATAGTAGGAGTGTTATTAGTTAATTTACTGAAAAAGTTTGAACAAAGTAACTATAAACAATTTTTACCTATCCTCTGTTAGCCGCAATGATGGAGAAAGCATTACCTCGAACCATTGCCAGTGAGAGACGCTGCAAGAGCCACTCTGTTTCACGAGGTTCGTCCCTTAATCGAGACGCAATCGCGCTGATCCTCCGAAGGAACGCCATCGAACGAGGGCCAATAATCCCAGAAGTCTCCACTTTCACAGTGGAGACTTCGGGGGTTCTTCACTGCCTTAACCGGGTATTGAACTCACACTTTTTGGGTCCTATCACTGGATCTAACCAACGCCTTAATCCACTCTGCTACGTGTGATTTCAATACCCAGTTAAGGCAGTGGAGAACTTGGAGAGGAAAATTAACAAGAGATAACTGATAACTGATATCCATTAGACATGGCACGTGGAATTAGAACAGTCTACCCAGTGAGCGAAATAAAGGGTTCAGTTCGACATTCCAACCACCTGAAGAAGGGCGGGGCGTACAACGACCGAAACGTTGTAATAAATATAGCGACAAAAATGAGGACAATAGTCCGAATAATGGAAATAATGTACATAATGCTTCATCTCAGAAATATAGACAGATAATGAAGACACAGCCTTGTCTTCCGTTTTTTTTTCTACATTCGTATATTTATTGAATTGATTTTCTATATTTCTAAATAAAATAATAAAAGAATTAAAAGAAAACAACTTGGTGTGATAATTGGGATTAACATTTTTCTTTTCCCTTGCTAAACAGTGTAATGAGATGATACAAAATGGACGTTACAGTCAGCGGCGGGTAACGGCTACAACCGTCCCGACCATCGACCCTGCTAGTGAGAATCTTGAAACTCTATGTGTAGTGATTTTCCAAGCCCGGCTTAGATGGGGCACAAGGCCGAAAGTATGAGGCACCCAGTGAGAATCGAACTCACTCCTCAGTCGTAATTGATCAAGCAAGACAAGCTTTCTAACCATTAGACTACGTCGAGGTGCCCTTCGAAACTCTACGTGTAGGACTTCATAACTCCCGGGGAAGTGTTACGATGCACCTTTAAATGTTATAATCGATAAAACAAATAAAAAGAGAAAAAAAATATTGCACTCTTTTGAACAGAAAAGAAAAAAAATAAAGAAAAAATAATTCAAATATGATAATCATGATTAAAACAAAAAATAAAACAACAATAAGAAAAAAGTATTGTCTTCCTGTTTCCAGTGGAAAGATAAGTTATATGAGACAGGTCGCTGAAATGTCGATGCAACACAAAGACGATACGAGACGTGGTAAACTCAACAACTGTATTATTCAAATTTCCCACAGGATTCGTCTTGCTCCCAGCATTCTCTAGTGGAACCGGAAGTGTTTATAATCGTCATCATCATCATAATGAAAATTATTGATATTGTTAGCACACTGTCAAAATTAGGAAATAAGAGTCAAAAAATGAAAGGAAATTCTTAAGAATTCAAAGAATAAAAAGACCGAAGAGAAATAAAAAGAAATGGACATGAAAAATAAATAATTAAAAAAAAAAAGCGCAGAACCATAAAAATGAAATCAAAGTTGTAAAAATGGGAAGACTTCAAAAAAGTAACCCAGACAAAACAACAGGAAATTTAAAGAAAGTTTATGGAATTAAAAGAAGAAAAGAACGACAAAATTTCCGAAAAAAAATTTAGAAATTAAGAAGAAAAAAAAAGTAGTGAGAAAAATACGTTTTTAAAATTTATGCAAACGTTTTCATGAGAAAAGAAAAAAATAATAGAAGAATTTTTTTTTTTTTTTTATGATTTAAAGTAATCAAAGAAAGCAAAGCAGAAATGAAGGAGAAGAATTAACGATAAAAAAATTGAAATAAATAAATTCAGAATCAGGAAAAGGAACAGAAATATAAAAGTTCAGATAAAAATCTTCTAAATTAGATGACGAATTAAACCAAAGAATCAGAAGAATTAGCTATAAAAACCGGAGACGTAGTCTTCAGAATAAGGAAGAAAAAGAATAACAAAAATTTGTCGAAAAGTTTTCAGAATTTAAGGAAGAAACAGAGAAAGCAATCTTGAGAAGAAACTGCTCTTAAACGAAAAGGAAACATGTTTAGATTTAGATAAAAAAAAAACAGGAAACAGTTAAAATTTAAAATAATCTTTAGACGTAAACGAATGCAAAGTAAACAAAGAAAAAAAGACGCTAACGAACTTAAGACGATGAGTGTGTATGATAATGGTTAGCAGTGAGGAAAGTGAAATCGACAAGCCGGTCTCAAATTCTAGACTATTCTGTTTCCTTCCCTTTCGAAGAAATGCCTCGGGAAATCTATGAATCTATCTCTTCTCTATCCCAACTACGGATTAAATAGCAGGGTAGACGAGTTTCTCTAGCCTTGGTTAACAAAAAACAAAGAAAACCCTATTATCCAAAACCGAGCAGAAAAAAAGACTACTAAAAACCTCTTCAATATATTTCTGAAGAATGTATGAGAATTCACAGATAATGCTAGAACGGAATGTGTGGAGAGCTGTGATCGGCTACGTCCTGAAAGATACTGTATTTAACGATAAATGAAATGAAACGAAAGATAATACAAAACATCAGAATGAAAAGACAGAAGAAATTTATTTTTACTCACTTTAAAGTACACCGTTAACCGTAGCAAAATGTATCTTGTTAATTTCAACGCCTCCAAAACTAGACTTATCTTCATTAATTTTCTGAGCGACCCCTCTCTGCCTTCCATCAACATGGCTGATGCTAACCTCCAGGAAAATGACTCGTTGTGCCTTCTCGGGCTCACGTTCTCAGCTGACATGAAGTGGAAAAACGATATCGAATACATTACTAGATCAGCTGCCAAGAAATTCAGTTCACTGTATAGTGAGAGATAATTTCTCTCCAGAATCCATCTTATATATCTATAAGTCTACTATACGTCTTTGCTTAGAATATTCCTGTCGTACATGGTCCTGTGTCTTTTCTATTAACCTTGAGTTCTTTGATAAAATCCAAAGAAGAATCAGTAATATTATTGAACCTGATCTGATGGTTCGTCTTCAGTCATTTTCCCGCCACCTCTTTGTGTCTTTGTGTCTTTTCTGTAAATACTTTCATGGCAATTGTTCGGGGAGCTCTTTGATATGACACCTCTACATTTTGAATTTAAATGCAGAACTAGACTGGTCTCAAGGTCTCGTCAATTTACAATTGAGCTGGCTCGATGTAAACGTATGCTTGATGCTAACAGTTTCTTTTCTTGGACTTTTCACTTTTGAAACTCACTTCTGGTCCCATGCCTTCCAACCAACTTCAATCTCTACCTATTTACTTCCTGATTACTCTTTTCTCTTCCCGCTCGTGATTAATGTTTTCTGTTCTTAATTCATCCACATCCTGTAACACTATATAATGGCGTTACTGCCTTGCATGGAGTGATTCTGATTTTTATAAAATCCAAAGAAGAATCCACAATGTTATTGGTTCTGACCTGGCATCTCGGCTTCAGTCACTTTTCTAATGTAGCTTCCCTGTGCCTTTTATATAAATACATTCATGGTAATTGTTCTGATGAACTTCCTCTATGATTCCTAGACTCTATAAATTTAAACGCAGGACTAGTTTAGAGGCAAGAACTCATCATTTTACAGTTGTTTAAATATAAACGTAAGTTCGATAATAATAGTTTCTTTTGTCGCTTCTGGAACTCCCTTCCTGGTCTATGCCTTCCAACCAACTTTAATCCGCAATAAAGTTAAATGTAATGTCAATCGCTATCTATTGTTCTCCTAATTGCTCTTTTCTCTTCCCTCTCATTATTAATGGTTTTGTTCCTAATTCTTTCACATCCTGTAACTCTTTACTGGTGTTACTGCTTTGCATGAGGTGATCCCGATTTAAAATAAAAAAAAAAATAGCAAAAAGAAAGGAAGTATAAAGTTCTATTTTATTTACGTAAATATTTTTAAAAAATAGTTTCATTTAAAAAGAAAAGAAATAATAGATATTTGATATCTGTCTATATTTCTGAGATGAGGTATTATGTACACTATTTACATTATTCGGACTATTGTCCTCATCTTTGTCGCCATATTTATTATAACGTTTCGCCGTTTTACGCTCCGGCCTTCTTCAGGTGGTTAAAATAAAGCGAAATAAAGGGTTCAGTTCGACATTCCAACCACACGAAGAAGGCCGGAGCATTCAACGGCCGAAACGTTGTAATAAATATGGCGACAATAATGAAGACAATAGTCCGAATAATGTAAATAGAATAGATATTTGATTTACTAAAAAAAGAAAGGAAAAAATATTATTAATATAAAAAGTAAAAGGAAAAGATATATTTGCTTTTATTCACTTAAAAAATAATAATTATTTATAAAATTATTTAAAAGTAATATTTTTAAATCATTCATTCTTATTAATTTAAAAATTACATTTTAGTGGATACAAGAATTTGTGGAAGTGCCCCGTTTTCTTAAAACCAAGTGAATTAAATCTAAAAAATGCCCTCGGCCTGATCTCAACCCTGCGTCCTCGTTTGTAGGTAAACCATAGTCTGAATAATGCCTGAAGGTATAATCTCTTTATTAAGACTCTTAAATGCAGAGGCCGGTAGATGTAATTGACAAAGCTTAAAAAATCAAGGCACCCACTGAAACATATGTGTATACGAAAAGATAATGTTTAAAGTAAAAAGATCTATTTTATTAAAAAAAAACAAAGATATTTGTTTTTATTTACCTTAAGAAGGAACATAACGAATACATTTCTTTTTTTTTTTTTTTTACTGGCAAAGGCTAAGGCAAATTTCAAATATGAGAAATATAGATAATTATTTAAGCTAGAAAAATGGCGAAATTTCTGTTACAAAATCTACGTAAACTCTGACTAAATATATGTAATGGTTCACTTTTCTATTTGAATTTTCTTATGTATCATAATATTTGATGAATAAATAATCTTACGACTACCAAATACCTGTTGATTTTCCCCTATTTCATTATAAAATGTTTTAGTTGATAACTTTGATCAAATATTGAAATAAAAATTGTAAACATTAAGGCAGGTCATTATTTAAAGAAGAAAGAGGTTACAATTGAAAAGGTATGAAATTGACAGTTTTTTCATTTGATTGAAGCAGACGTCAAACGCGAGACCATTATCATCTCCTCTATCTTCTCTCTCTTTTCTTTTTTCTTTTCTGAATCCTTTTCTTTCTTTTTGTCCCTCAAACCAAACAGCGTCTCTGATATGTCTTTTCCATTTTTCCTCACAATCAACACGGAATAGTCCATTATTTACGTGGTACTGACAGCGTGGAAATTTAAACTAAAGAACGAGCTGAATTGTAATATGAGATTAAATTTCATCAGCGTTCAACATGATTTGTCGTAAGTAGCTCGAAACGCAACTGTGATAACCGATGAAACCCATGCAAAGTGTCACTGAGTACTATTCGGTTGGACTCAGTTATCCGAGCAACTTCATCACGCCCACATTAACCGCCATTTTACATTTGGTCTCGTAACAATTTCTCGATGTTCTATCTGCCCATACACACGTCTGTCCGATGTCATGCCGATTTGGAAACAATCAAATATTCATGGACGTCAGACGACATTTTCAATTGTCGGAAGACAAATCAATGAGAAGTGTTTAGTGAATAGCAAAAAAAAGAAGGGCAAAGATCATGTGACATGGGCGCCATTAGGAACATCTGCAAGCAATTTTTTTAGCGATTTCTCTTTTCATTCATTTAAAATGGTTTCTTTTAATCTCCGCTTTTACTGTTTTATTTTTTTTTTTATTTTTTCTGAATTTTTTCACTCTCATTTAATTAGTTTCCTTTCATCTTTAAATAATCCATTCCTTCGTTTGAAGTCTTCAAATCATTTCCAACGAAAAAAATACAATTATCAAGGACAGCATCATTTTTGTGCTCATACGGTTTGTTATCATGGTCGAAATCAAGTCTTTTGCATAGTTGTTATCGAACGATTATCCCCATTCAGCTGTGTAATTTTTTCCATTCCCCTATACATTTACAGTTTGTCTATACAAAGAAATTTACCATTTATTATATCTACTAATCATTATTAATTCTAATATTAAATCGTGACGTGTAGGTTCTGTTATAGTCATATCAGAAAATCAATTTAAAGAAATTCTATAAAAACTAACACTGCCATTAATGGTCCTGTTCAATTTAAAATTGATACATTGCGTCTAGAAATTATAAGAACACAGTGAAAATGACTGATTCCCTGTCGAATTAGATGTTTTATATTCCGAATTATATAAGGATGACTGCAAATATCTAGACGTGTCTTCCAAATTACCTTCAAACATGATTAAAAAAAAACTTTCGATCAACCGGCCGTAAAGGTGCACAGTGCGTCACTTTTTAGGGGAGTTATGTTATGGTCGGTCTCCTAACAAAACTAATCCTCTTTATGGGAGGAAATAATTAGCCTATAAGCAAACATGTTAACACTTGACATCACATAAGATCATCAGCCATGATAACCAGTTCTGGTTTGTTATTATTATTATTATTATTATTATTATTATTATTATTATTATTATTATTATTATTGGCATTGGCTGGTTCTTGTTGGAGATTAATGACTGCATGTCTCCTTGAAATTCCCGCACTTTTCGCAATATACTCACAGACACTGATCTGGAGAATCATCTTTCTTCCTATTTTCCTTCTTATTACATTTCCACAATTTGTTTCCTTACACAAGTTTGGTAGGAATAGCACGGAAAAAAAGTTTCCTGTAATCTTCGCTGCTTTTCTCATATTCTCGGACCCCTCACTTATAATGTTTGAATGATTCATTTATTTGTTTGTTTAATGACATATCAATTCCTTATGGGCCATTTAATACCGAAATTTAAGTTTCATGGGAGCTTTGAAATAATAGATGGTAGATGTTACTGAGCTAGAGGTAGTGATATGTGTGTTTTATGTTATAGTTTTGTTGAAGTTATATTTTGGAATATAATTTGATTTTTTTTTAAATTGTAAGATTCTATCTGGATTAATGCCATGAAAGAAGTCTTTTCATGTTAATACCCATGTTTTACTTCCATTCTTCCTAATTCTTCAAGGTATGTGGTATTTACAAAAACCTAATTAAGTAATTGATTATATTAATGAATAATACTTATACCATTTGGAAAATACAGTCGGCGTTTGACAGTATTAAGTTTAGAATCCAAGTTTATTTTAACCAAGATTCTTTCAAGTTTAATAACGTTTTAATCTTTATTTAATTCACTTTTCCTATTCCAAAACGACCGAAACAATAAGACAGATGAGAACAACAGCCCGAATTAAAATAATGGTAAATCCTCATTACCGGAATCCAGATAGAAAATAATTATAATTATAACTTTTTTTCAATCATTTAATTCCAAGGCAAGGCAATAAAGCCACTAAGATGCAAGGGGAGAATGTGAGAGAATATGAGAAAGAATAGGAATAAAAGAATCGGAACTACGAAGACAGATCTTTAACTGTTGAAGATCAAATTTGACCGGAAAGCAAGAAACCGGTGAAGAAACTGTTAACATAGAGCTTACGGTAGAATATAGTCATTTCAACTGTAAAATATCGAAACGTTGTCGCCAACCCAGTACGGGTTTTAAATTCATAAAGTCTACTTTACTAAATAGGAAAGCTTATCAGAACAATTATCACGGAAATATTTATAGAAAAGGGACAGGGAAGCTACGTTACGACGCTTGAAAAATCCCTCCTGTAAAGAAAAAAAGAAATGAAAGCCGAGTAAAATTCAAAGACACTTCTAAGATTTCCCTAATATCATGATAAAGCAGGACTTCATAATAGAATTAAAAAACAATGTATATATTTTATAAAACCATAAAAGAATACAACTTACGTTAACCTTTGCAAGCTTCTGATGTCCTTGCTTCGAACAGTAAAACATTCTTCTGATCTCTAATTTCTCAATGCATTTGCAATTGTTCTGCTAGTATTAAGGGAAATAATGACCCGATAGGAAAATTTATAAGAGCATAAACCTTTTCCTCGTGGCTGAACTCTTCTGTTTCCAAATAGTCTTTGATATGAAGCGATATTAATTGCCAGACTATCGAAATTTTACGCCAATATTTCTTGTTTATGAACACAAAAAGCATTACTTTGATTCTGACTCGTAATTATCACACCGATAGCAAGCTTTATATGAAGCCTATAAGGAGTTTATACACCATGAAACGATATTTGTTACTATATGATCAATTCAAATTGGGGATGTTTAATAACAGTGCAAAAAAGCATTTACAATAGCTCTATGTAATCATCGCTTCGTTTAGTTTTTTTTCTATTATACGCTTGACTTTTTGTATTCTCTATAAAGCATATAAGCTCTCTATAAATTAAATATTATTTTTCAAGTTAAACTAAAATACATCCAGTGGCCAATAATAATTCAATCTATATTTCCTATAAATTCAATAAAACTTAGAGCAATATTTTTATTATTTCGGAAATTTTATTATGATGGTAAAGATCAAGAAAGCATTTTATCTTCTATAGAGCGCACTGATATGAACAATCTATTGTGATAGTGTAAATCCAGAAATATAAACCACTTCATATACATTGGTGTATTAATCAATTATGATGAATTTTGTTGAAATTAAAAATAGAATAGTCTATGCTAGGACAAGTTTCGCCCAATACTGCAACTTGATATAAAACCAAAACATTAACCTGAAAACACGTGTCATGTTCTTAAATATCCATGGCAAATTGAGATTGAACAATCATGAATGTGAGGCTCACCCTGGCAAGAAGGTTCCTAACTAGCGTCCAGTTGGCAGACAAAAATTAAGTCGGTTGTAACTCAATACATTTTCCGAGAGATTCATGATGTACTGGTACTGACTGATATCTATTGAGCACATTATCCACACCAGAATCAGCAGCCTATCAAGACTCGCCGAACAGGCTGCCTGAGCATTAGAATGGCATTTCCCAGGCTGCCATATAAACCATCTACAAACTTGTCCAGAGAAATGGCTTTGTCAGTCAGACGAAACTTCCATTACAGGTCGAGTAATGTCTGTCGTAAATTACCAAATTCTACACTTTCTCAGTAAGACTCAACTTCTATTACAGTCGATTATTACTATTTGCCAAACTCTACAGAGCATTTTGTATGAAAGCCATGCATGGAACCAAACTTATCCAGAAATATCTAAATTGTTATCTATATACAACCATTTTCAAACGTCAATGGTTAAAAATTTCTTTGAGCGAGGGAATGCCGTTGATCTTCGCCAAGACCGTTTTTCTTTGAACCTTATGAGCTGGCGTTACAGAATAACAAACAAAGAACTGTAGCAGATAAAAGAACTCACATCATTTGAAGACTTCCAAAAGCGGCATCAACTAAAATGGATAGTACATGTAAGTCGTAGCGAAAATAATGGCATAATGAAGATGTTAACGTTCCACACCACTTCAAATAAAAGGTTAGAAATGAAATCCACATCAGTATTGAAAAAATTAATAACGGTTACGGAATTTGAGAAACCTATTTTCCTGATAAATTGTATTAAGAGAAAGATTTTACAAATATCAACCGATAGAAAACTGGTTAATCTGCCAATGAATTCCCAATGGCTATTAACATTAAATATTTTGCACCAAAATAAACGTCATATTTAAGTTTCCTCACATTTGGAATCGGTAAAAATGAGATTTTGTTTGATTCCGTGGTAATTGCATGGCGTGTCTTAGCGGTCAATGCTTGAACTGGTTGAACAAACGAATGAATCCCAGTTGGACATTTGCTATAGAAATATCAATAAGCTTGAGTTTCTAGGATAGAGCCTGGAATGAGCAGAATAAGGTCTATCCTTCAAAAACACGTAAATGATTTTGAGTATCCCCAGATATGGCAGCAATTTTTTTTTAGATAATCTTTTAATCTAATCTTAATCATTTTTTAATCTAATCTTAACCTTCAACATATATGGCATGGCAGAGGGTATCAGATAATGTTTTGTTCGATATAATGAGAGGAACATTTTTTCCAGAATCTTTGTCAATAGAATTGTATATTATGAGTTCTATTTTAGGGTCTAGCGTGAGCACAAGACCCAACGGACGTTGAAAACGCAAAAATCTCTGGATAAAAATTCGGGTCTGATCAGCGACAAAGAATCGACATTACCGTAGATTTTGACTTCCTTAAAGTTACAAGTCAGTTTATTTTACCATTGTGTCGGTAGAAGCAAGTGAGAGGAGAGATGACTGCTGGCTGTGATCATATCAATTTTTTTTTTTGGGGGGGGAAGTCTCCTTAAGCTGTGGTAGCTTCCGCATAGACGATTACTAACGATCTGAGAACGTTCCTACGCAGGCCACAAATAAATGGCAGAAAGAGGGCCAATGAAAAGCCTTTGAAAACACCTGTATTCATTTAATTAGCTTCGAATGACTAACCATACTCGAAGGAAAAGCTCTGATAACCTATTCTACAAATACCATAGCTGGAAGGTTTCTGTAACATACGCGTATACGACAACAAAGATATCTAAGGAAACGCTCAGTTGACTAAACATAGAGAATTTTATTGATTTCTCAGTGGAGTTTGTTTCTTGTGAGTTTTTAAAGTGTCTTTTTGTTGATATTTGATCCAACATCTTGAAAATAAAAGGAAACAAGAAATATATAAAAGGTAACCACTGTTGACATTTTAAACGAATGTAAGCACTGCAGCGTATTTTGAAAATGTAAAACATGTTATAAATAATAATTTAATTATAAATTAAAATATTTCATATAAAAGGCTCTATATGTAAAAACAAACAAAAACAATCGTTAACAGTATGTTTAAACAAATAAAACTGCTTTAAGTGGTATAATTTTCACTTATGCCATTTTTAAACAGCTACACATCTTTCATATTGGTAAATAATTGTCTATCTCAGTGTGGCAAAATAAAAAAGACGTATACAGTGCAAACCTACACTAAATTCATTTTAAAGTGTTCATTATAACTTAACCTTTCATCCAAAATGTCCTGAATGTATTGGGGTTCACTTGTAAGGTTATCAGAAATGGCAAGGGTACTGAATATAAATCAATTTTAAGTGATTAAATTGAATGTTGAAATCAGAAGATCCGTGAATAACTTACAAAGTAAATTGAAATGAGACCAAAGATATATGTTTTCTGAACAGTAGTAATTGGTTTTCTTTATTAAATATTAAAAAAAAAGTCACATAAGATGTGGCACAGGATCGTGTTGTCTAAAATAGTAATTTTAGTGTAAATGTGCCATGAAATCAGCTATTTCACAAAGATCGGCCAGTCGGGTACTACTTAAAACAATTCTCGGCAATAAATTGAAATGTATTCAATAAGAATTTAAATTACCAATGCTCATGAAAATAAATTCGTCTTCTAATTTTAGTATACAAAAATTTTCAAAAACACTTTCAAACAAGCATTGTCTGCGTCATCACTAAAACCTCCTGATACATACATACATATATATACACACAGGCACACACACACACACACACACACATATACATACACATATATATATATATATATATATATATATATATATATATATATATATATAAGTGAACATTGAAGTCAACACTTAGAAGCGACAGTCTGTTTCATGCTAGATGCAATCGTAAGGCCACGAGTGCTTTTTTTTATCGGTTATTTATATATACGGGTCAGTGGTGCATTGTGGGTAGTCGATTTTGGCGGTTATTTTGCCAGAAGTCGTTTATTTGTTTATTCATTTATTGCCCACTGACCCGTATATATAAATAGCCGAGAAAAAAAAACAGCACCCGTGGCCTGACGATTGCGCCTAGCATGAAACAGACTGTCGCTTCTAAGTGTTGATTTCAATGTTCACTTTTATATTTACACACGCTCTATCTCTGATATTGAGTACTTTATCCCATAAATATAGCACACCTTAAGACTATATTTCTTCATATATATATATATATATATATATATATATATATATATATATATTTCTACCGTTCAAAAGTGTGAAGCTACCCCCAGAATTAGCATGGGATGAACTTGTGAGAAAAGTGAAAAATGAAAAAGACCTTATACTTTGAAAAATTTTGCAATGAATTTCAAAAGTTTATGCTGCAGTAATCAAGGCAAAAAGAGAAGATTTTGAGGAGAGCAAAATTTAATCATAAAATTCTGTATAATAAAGTGTTTAATACAAAATCACTTTCTCTTATTTAAAGTACAAAACAACTACATTTTGGGTCAATTAAAAAAATAACAAGGGGTAGCTTCAAACTTTTGAAATGTAGTGTATACACACACACACACACACAAACAGACACGTGTGTGTGAATGCAGAGAGGATAACAAATGTACTCAGAGCAGAACGTTCTCGAAATACATATGGAATCTAGAAGAACAAATGAAAATAATATGGAAAATAAGAAAAACATAGATTACAAAACGTTAAAAACGTAAATTTTACCTACAAGATAAAATCCCCATTAAGTACCTTTCCATAAGAATATAGACTCATAAAGAATAGACCAATTCTATAGTGCCAACCACGACACCTCGATTGCAAAATTAACAACTAATAATCGTTAACCTAAAAGTGTATTTTCAAAGTAAATACCAAACTTCCGAAACAAAAAGTTACAAAAATAAATAAGTAAAATAAAAATTGACGTAAATAAATAATAAATGAAATAAGTAAACTAAAAATAACGTAAATAAATATTAAATAATAAATAAAATAAGTCAATAAAAATAAAGTAAATAAATAATAAATAAAATAAGAAAAATGAAAACAAATTAAATTAATAATGAATAATAAATAAAATAATATCTAAAATAAAAATAAAGTTAATAAATAATAAATAATAAATAAATTATTAAGTTGGTGCAAAAATAATGACATAATAATGTCGTTTTTTGACGTATTTTTTAACGTCAAAAACGACATTATTACGTCATTATTTTTGCACCAACCTAATAATAAGTAACATAATAAATATGTAAATATGTAATAAATAATAAATAAAATAATGAGTATAATAAAAGAAAAGGTAAATATTAAATAATAAATAAAATAAAAATAAAGTAAGTAAATAATAAATAACATAATCTAAATCAAATATACAATTTTTAATTTTTTGTTGTTGTTTACAGCCTGGTTATTTTTTTCTAGAGTTTTTAATTATGAGAATATGCACTTCGGTACGAATCGAACCAGCGTTATCCTTATCTGGGGAAATCTGCTACATTGGCCAGCATTCCTTTAGACTGACTCCGATATATTAGATTTAGTAGGTACTCGTGTTTGGGCAAACGTTTCATTTTATCAATATATGTTCGACTACCGGCCTTTGTTTTTCGAATACCTTTAATCAGCAAATATTGGTTTCGAAAGACCTTAGTGAGAGATCTACTTTCCTGCATTGTTGTATTAACTGCAACTGGCAGATTTTAATAACTTTAATAGACTTCATTTTGTTTAATACTGATATAATAAAACTTAATTTTACCATATCCTCATGTTTACAGCATTAAATGGATTGAAAAATAGAAAATTTCTAAAATATTTTTGGATTTAGAAATCTAAACATTAACGTTTAAAAGAAACTCAGAAAATATTTTAGAATGATTAATTCAAAATATTATTTACACAAGCAGACACACCTAGGTAAATTTATAACATGGAAAATAATACATATAACAAATTAATTTAAAAAGAAGTCAGAAAAGAAAGAAACAGAAAGTAAAATAAATTCAGAAGCTAAAGCAGTTAAAATCAAAATCGATAGCATAATTAAACGCTTCACAAACATAGAATAATTTATCAAACTAAAGAACCATATATATATATATATATATATATATATATATATATATATATATATATATATATATATATATATTAGCATTCCGCCCAGAGCAAGACGTGAAGCCACTAGGATGCAGGGGGTTGCAGAAGATTTGGATCGAGAGCAGATAGGAGTGATAGAAGAAAGGATGAGGAGAAGGATAGTGGATAGATCAAGGTAACCGGAGATGTCGATTGACATTACATTTGAATAGTTGGAGATTATAGCTCTCAGGGAAACAGGAATTGGGAAGCGTGTTCCACAGGCGAGAAGTGCGAGGTATGAAGCTATTGGAGTAGAAGAGACGGCTACATTTAAAAGTTTCTACAGTGAAAGGTTGACAGCGGGATGCCAGCCTCATACGGCGCTTGAATTCATAAAATCTGAGAACCAGTGAAAGCAGCTCATCAGAGCAATTACCATGAAAGTACTTGTAAAAAAGACAGAGAGAGGCGAGGCAACGTCTGTGAGAGAGCCACTGTAGACGAGATGCCAGATCAGGGCCAATTATATTACATATCCGCCTCTGGATCTTGTCAAGAACTCCGAGGTAAACAGAATGTGCACCAGACCATATATAGCAGCAATACTCCATGCAAGGGTGAATGGTTGATTTGTATATTTGAAGTATCGATTCCGGGGACAAAAATTTCCTGGCGCGGCACAGAGAGCCAACTTTCCTCGCGGTGACGAAGCAATAGACTCAATGTATTTGTTCCATCTCAGGTCAGCAGTCAACGTGAGAACGAGCAGACGCAGAGAGTTGCTCTCAAGAAGCTGGCTATCGGACATTCTAATGGGGGGCATGGAAGGATCTCTATGGTGATTAATAGAGAGTAGTTTAGTTTTTGAGGCGTTAAAGTTGACCAGCCAATTCTTTCCCCAATTAACAACCGATTGGAGTTCGATTTCAAGACGAGCGGCCAGGTTAGTTTTGTCAGCGACACTAGATTTGTTTTTGAGGCAGGAGTAAATTGTAGTGTCGTCCGCATAGATGCCAACTTGGGAATCTATGGCGTCAGGAAGGTCGTTGATGAAAATAAGGAATAGAGTGGGGCCAAGGATGGAGCCTTGGGGAACACCTGCGTTCGTGGGATAGGAACTGGAGGAGAATCCGTTGAGAACGACCTTCAATTCACGGTTTGACAGGAATTATTGTATTAGGTCAAACAATCGACCCGTAATGCCATAACACTGGAGCTTGCGAAGAAGGCCGGCATGCCAAACCCTATCAAATGCTTTGGAGATGTCTAGGGCCACGGCACGAGCTTCGCCGTTATTTTGAAGAGCTTGGTAGACAGTTTCAGTGATGGCCGTAAGCACATCAGCTGTAGATCGGGCGTAGCGGAAACCATATTGCTTGTCTGAGAGAAGGTCGTGTGAGGTAAGGTGGTTAACCACTTCAGCATTGATTAGGGCTTCGAAGACTTTGCCGAAGAGGGGTAGGAGACTAATAGGACGTTAATTAGTGGGGTCAGAGGGGTCTCCAGAGTTCTTAGAGACAAGAACAATGGATGAGGACTTCCATCAATCAGGAAAACAAGATTCCTTGAGGCAGTAATTATATAGTTTAGAGAGGGCGGGCGCTAACTCAGGCGCGCATTTCTTCAAGACAATGGCTTGTATGCCATCTCCACCACTAGCCTTGTGGGGGTCTAAATTGGAGATAATGCCCAATACCAATGACGTGGTTATGTGTAACCTGCTCAATAGGGCCTCAGTTCTTAGAGGGAAGTCTGGTATGTGTACGCCGGAGGAGACGAGCGTTGAATTAAATGAGAATTTCCGAGCAAAGCATTCAGCCTTGTCAGTAGAGGAGGTCAGGACCTCGAACTGGTTGAACAAAGGAGGTATGGAGGGTTTTCTATTGTTTAGGACGCTCTTGCAGAGCCGTCAATAATCTTTGGAGCCAAATTTGCGAGATGCAATACGCTCCTTCATCCGAGCAGCAAATAGTGACGTAGCATCTTTGAGGACACGCTTACACGCATTACGGGCGGAGGCAAGGAGACGTCTATTGCAGTCCGACATGTCGCTATGAAATATGTGAAAGAAGTGGTTCCTATGAGCAATGGCGGCTGAGCAAGCAGCGGAGAACCAAGGGAAGGAGTGCGACTTGACCTTAAATTTCCTTGTGGAGATGAAAGCATCGATTCCAGCTTTAACCCAGGATGAGATCTCAGAAGCACATTCTTGAACAGGGAGTGTAAAGACAACATCCCAGGGGACATCGCGGAGGATGTCACGGAATGAGTCCCAATCCGCTCGCTGATAGTAGAACGAGGTTCTAGTGATAGGAGGTTCTTTGCGGTGGGGGTGGAGTTGAAGGAAATGTTAACAGATACTACAGCATGATCGGAGTCACTAAGAGGGAAGAGCTGCGTGGCGCTACAAGATTCGGAGATTGAGGTAAAACACAGATCGAGAAGGGAGTCCTTACCTTCCAGGTTGATGGCAAAACGCGTGAGGAAGTTAACTATCTGCGTGAGGGATTGAGAAATTGAGAAATTAAGTGTTTGAATGCCTGCCCGGTCAGTAGTAGCATTCTCGAGCCACTTGGTATGATGGGTGTTAAAGTCACCAAACACGAATATGTGAGCAAACGGGTGGAGAAAGAGTGCCTTGTCTAAGCTGTCAGATATGCTATCGAGTATCCCACAGTCTTGAGAGGATGGAGAGCGATAGAGGAAGAAGAGATAGCTTACGGCATTGAGGAGAGATAGTCGGAGACATGTACGAATGGTCTGGCGATTCGAGAGACAACTCTCTGGCCAGAGTGAGATGGTCCTTGACGTAGACACCAAGGTCGTACATGTGGGTTAGAGAGTCTTTCCTGGGGAGAGGAAGGTAGCCGGGGATCGAGAGATCAGAGAAGGGAATAGACGAGACAAGGTTGGTTTCACGCAGAGCCAGTATATCCAGGCAGTTTGCAGTGAGGAAAGATTCCATACTGCAGAAGTTTGTCCTAATGCCACGGATGTTGGAGAACGAAATTTTGAGGGGTTTAGGTGATTTTTGAGGGGCTGGTTTAGGTTTACTTTTTGGTTCTTTTGAGTCTTCATGTGGAGTAATTGTTTGAAGATGAGAAGGCCTGAAGTAAGAGAAGCAGATGGTTTTCAACCGCAACATGAGCAGAGAGGAGTTGGCACAGCCTGCATCATAATGTGGCCTCAGGGTTGCCCACCGGAGGTGACTGCAGAGACACCTTTCCATGCGCGTCATGGCACTACAAACAGCCCGGTATTATACAACTGTTGATCAGAGCGGATGCTCAAGACGCTACGCAAGAGTTAGAGCTCCTAACTACCAGTCGGAAACAGCAACCAGTGAACTGTCAACCGTGTACCCTCAAAATGAAGAGGCAATGCCACCGACTGCACACGTCACAGGAGAAACACATCAGTACTAGTGCAGAGGCCAGAGAGAGAGAGAGAGAGAGTTTCGGGAACCCCTTCTTAGACAGGAAACAAGGTGTGGCCCTCTACTCATGTCCAAGAGAAGGAGAAGGTGTGTTGACCGGGTGGTAGGAGGGTCTAACTACTCCTATTACATATAACAGATACAACAACGACAAAAAACAAACAGAGGGATAAGGGCAGGGAAGTAGTTGACATAGTGCCCAGGCTGACACTAGGTGTATGTTCAGGGGGATAGGATGGAATTTACTAGTATTTTATCCTTACTCAATACTAAGTTTTAATTCATACTAAGTCCCATTGTTCTATTCTAAAGAGAGAAATGAAAAAATATGATTATCCACCTTTTTGTGTATATGGTATAAACGCTGGCTCACTTGTGGCAGCAGGTGATATTAGTAGTCCGCATGCATTCTGATGGTCACCAGTGAGTGTTCCAAGTTAGTAAATTTTATTTAGACAAAAGACAAGGCCACTGGACCATAAGAATACTGAAGACATACTAATGCCTGGTGAAGAGACACTTTTTCACTTCTTTCAAGGGTGGGGGTGGATTTCCAACTACACAAACATATAGTGTTATAATTTAGGTTAGAATGGTTAAACCAAGTATCAATGTTAAATTAGTCGGACAGAGAACAAAGAAAAATAGATAAATAAATAAATAAATACACGATTACGGTGGAATATATATATATATATATATATATATATATATATATATATATATATATATATATGTATATATATATATATATATAAATATATATATATATATATATATATATATATATATGTAAAGAGAGAGAGAGAGATGCTTTTGGATGTGTCTCTGGTAGAACGAAATTATACTCACACATGGCAGAAAGTGATTGTCCGCTTGCATTCTGATGGACGTCAAAGAGCGTACAGCCAACCCTATCTCAGTGCCCAAGCGTCAAGTTACAGAGAACGCAATGTTGGGTGGGGAGGAAGGTCAGCGACCATTCATTCCCACCACCAACAGTGGGCTTGGGGAACTTGCTTTAATAAAATTTTAAATCACGAGGAAAAACGAACGGCTTAAAAAAAATTCCACGTTAGATAATTTTATCTAGCAAAAGACAAGGCCACTGGACCAAAGATTTAGTATATAAATCTATACACAAACTGCTTATTCCATCAAGAATTAACTTGATTAAAAATAAGCAAACTTAAATTAGGAAAATATATTTAAAGTTAAGTATACAAAGTATAAGCCAGTGGAAAAACTCTAAATGAGCAATACATTAGAATCCCTGAAAACAGACGAAGAACGAATGCCGGATATGAGGAATTGGTTACAAAGTCCGGATATGAGGGGTCATATTTAGTTTAAAATAAAAGAACTGAAATCAGGTTTAACATTTATTTTCAATATTTTATAGTAAACAAAATAAGCTAATAGTCAGTGAAATATAACGGAATTGATTTTAAGGAAATAAGTTATGTAATTTTAATAAAAATTTAATAAATTAAGTGTACCATATATGCAAAATAAATAATGTAACGAGGACTTTTTAATCGATGTTGAATGATGATTCTTTCTCTTCCAATGTCATTCTCAATTTTTTCCCGCATTTCGTTTTGCTTTTGTTCTTGAAATTTTTCAAACGAAATATACTTTTTAACTCTGCGTGCATTATTGCAGTCGTCATGGCAGAATGCTGGCTTTCTTTCCATAAAACTGACAACCTTTTCAATAGATTTTTCAATTTCAGCCCAGGTTTCATCACAATCATATATCTCGTAGCTATGTTGTTGCAGATGTCTCTCGTTCTCATCCTTTCCTCTTATTCCCATCATCTTTTGCACCAAATACAAGCCATTAGGGTGAAATAAGCAGAAGCAGTTATCCAAAGTAAATTTCTTGAAAAACAGAAATTTCAAATCATTTACATATCACCCAAATAGTTCAAATATGCATATCAAAATCATGTCCGGATTTGAGGGATTTCGAATATGAGGAATTTCGGATATGAAGGATCCGGATACGAAGGATTCCGGATGTGAGGACTTCTACTGTACATTAAAATTAGCAATGAGAAGATTATATTTATGCAATTTGACATAGAACATTTATATTGAATAAAGCACAATACTTAGCTACTTATCATATAATAAAATATTACATAAACGAAAATGCTATAATAAAAACCCATGAATAAAATTGCCAAAATGAAACTTTTTCATAACCATGGGTAGATATAATGGTGCAGTATTTGCTAATTGGTAAGGATCAATAAACTAGCTACATTAATCGCTAAAAAGATATAGCTGTTATGAATAATCAAGAGTAGTCTTCCCTTGGTTTGTTACTCTCCTCTTTGAGAGAGCTATTTCTGTATACTGGGTTTATAAAAAGACACTAAACGCGAACCTTGTATTCTCAATTGAATTAAGCTTTCTTAAAGCCTCCACCTGCGTACTTTTGACATTACAATAGTATTATATAGAAATGAAGGCTTATTTATCTTAACCCATTTCACAGACATATTAATAAACATAACGCACCAAATAGTGAACTCTTAAAAAAAAAAACTGGCTTTAGAATTGATATAAAAAGACAACGAAAACTAATGTCATATATAAACCATACAGAAGACAAAATAACATCTCCATTTATAAATGTCCCAGTCCCATGTATATTTATATATGTTCGGGTGCGCATATCTCTGCGCAAAAGACTTGCAACAAATTCTAGCAACATCAATTATTTATAAAGAGTAAAAAATGAATATGAATTTGCCCTGAGAAAAATCGGGTTTTAAAATAAATTTGAATACAAACTGAAAGCAATATGGACGAGGGAAAGCGTTATATAACTTGATTTAACCCAACTTGTAAGAATGAAATAAAGACAAATGTAAACAAGTTAACTGAAAATGATACTTTAAAAACAGTAACAGAAATAATATGAATGTAAGTTAAATCTGTATGGGAAACATGAAAATATAATAAACAAAGCTAAGAAATATAATTAATATTAATAACATAAATAATAATAATAATAATAATAATAATAATAATAATAATAATGATAATAATACGAAGTAGTAGCAGTAATAATTTGTATAATAACATTAGATACAATGCTGCTTCCTGTAAGTGTACAAATAACGTAAAATGACCCTTTAAAATGTAAATTAAAGTATCTTTACCCTAGACTTATATATCATCGTTTAAGTATTCATTTTAAAGAGCATTTTACATTATTTATACAATTACAAATAAGTAAACATTTAATTTTTATTTCTTACCACACACACACACACACACACACACACACACACACACACACACACATATATATATATATATATATATATATATATATATATATATATATATATATTTATATATGAAATGAAACCCAAATTACCCCATTCAGAGGGCCATTTCGTTCTCCGGGGGAGATATTCCATGTGAATTTTCAATGCAAATACATTTGTTAAGAAATGAATTCTAACGTTTTTTTAAAGAATTTTGAAAAATAAGGAAGGAAGGAAGGAAAGAAAAAGAAGAAAAAGAAGAAAGAGGAGGAATAAACGACATATAAAGGAAATTCCATTTATAGAGCGGTAGAGACAAAGAAAGTAAGGTCGTTATGGTAGAACATCTCTTTTGTGGATCAGTTTTAATATTTTATATTAATAGGATCTAATTGGATTACTTACCCACAGATTTTTACCTGCATATATATATATATATATATATATATATATATATATATATATATATATATATATATATATATATATGTGTGTGTGTGTGTGTGTGTGTGTGTGTGTTACTAAATATACATTTTCTTCCTCACCGGAAGCACAACCTCGGAGTTTCATGCAAAACGCAATCTTCAGATCCTGAATTTATATGTTTGTCATATTACATCGTGCATTATTTAATTAACACCAGCACCCAATTTGCGATATTATATATATTTTAACAAAATTAATGTAAAGATCAGCTATCGCTGCGTTAAAACATTGATAAATCAATATCCTAACATCACAATATCATATTAAATAAATATATGTCCAACAAAGGCAACAACCTTCACCTTTTTAAAAATAAATGCAATTCTCGAAAAAATACAATCTGCCCGTTATACGCCAAATATATGACTGATAATATTGTATACTAAGCTAGCATGCATTCCGGAACGATGTCAAATTTTATTTTGTTTCCATTGAAAATCCTTGTAAATTTCTTTTGTATCATCATCGAATAAATTTAGGGAATGTAAGATACATGGACATTGTTGCTCTATCCAAATTTTTCTGACAATAAAAACTGGTGATAATACACCAGATATACACCCGTATCATCCCCATTCCCTTCTTATTTCACTGGTGAGATATAACATCTACTTGAAAAGCGTCTTCCCATAAACTTTGGAACTGACCTCCAAGAGGATTCTTCCCCGATCACTACAATTCAAGTCTAGGCTTAACCGTTATCTTTCTCAGATATCCCCACACACTGTGCCTCATAAATCTTACTCTGTAACCAACCCCTATCTCGTGTGGCTTTGGGGCATAGAACAGTGAGAACCTAAAATGGTAATCATTAATAATTCTTTATAGAAGAAACCTTCGTTAGGTCTGACGTAATTTAGTCTGGCTCGGTTACGAAGGATGTCGCCGAGAATACACATAATCCTTTACCTGATATTAAAATTTAGGATAAATCGAAAATATCTTTAATATATTCTGCGATCTTTTTTTCAAATATAAAACCGAACTCCTTTTTCAACTCTGTCTTTTTATTACTGATCATTATCTCGCTTCGCTTTTTTATACAAGCCAATCAGATTACACACCATAATTTCAGGCCTTGGCAAAAGAAAATGTCTTTTGAGCTTTCTTAGCAAAGACTTTCGCAATCTGTTGCCTCATTGCGATTTAGAATTTCCTTTTCAAAGTAACACAAAACGACACTGAACAGTCGCTAACAGGATGGAAAAAATCGCTGAAGATTTGAAAATGATCTCCAAAGGACCGAACGGAAATTTACAATACATTTATTTCCTTGTTTCATTCTTTTTCGATGAGGAAAATCGAAGCCGACTGTCTTTGATTTTTCTTTTTTGATTCAACGTTTCTAGTTTTATCAGATGATTTTTGGGTTTTTTTTTTGTTTATTCTCCTTATTTCTCTTTCTCCTTTTCAGTATTTGTGTTTTCTTTTCTGTTTACTTCTTTTTTTCTTATTGCCATCATTTTCTTCTTTTGCGTTCTGAATTTTCAGATAAGGATTTCTCAGCGTTTATACACAAAATAGCACAAAAAAAGGCAGGCGGCTAGGAATTGGGGAAGTATGATTGTATTGTGTTAGTCTTTCACGTGTACTCGCCTGACTGTCTTGATATTCAGCATCCAAAGTCACCGATCTTTCTCTGTTTTTGATCACCAAACAACCTCAATAGTAGAAAGCATTCTTCTGTCCCTTAAGCACAATATGACAAATATTTAATTTAGATTGGTACAAGGTCATAGAAGTGGTGCACCAACTCAGAATAAAATTCACTACACTATAAAATTCATCTTAAAACACGAATTTGCCAACGACCTTGCTAATTTGGTACAATGTCAACTTTTATTAAGTCAACGTTTGCACAATAAAATTGATATAAACCTAACAATTTATTGATATTTTAAATTTCTATTTATAATTGAGGCACGGTGGAATAATAGATAGCGGTTCAGATTTAGGAATCGGAGAGTCGAGTTCGAATTCCAGTCGAATCCATTGCATTCACTTACGTATTAATACCCTTGGGAAAGGTATGAATCCTCTTCTTCTCCCCCAGCTATGGGTAAATTACAGGACAGACTGGGTTCTATAGCCTCGGATGGCAACGGGTTTACTGCAGAATGAAATGGCAACCTACTGCGGGAAAAATCTGCCTTATCAGTCATGTATCAAAAGATACATGATCGTTTAAGTGTGTATTACGTATGACACATATTGATTTATAATTATATGTGAAACATATCATCTGTGATGCAGTTTTCACTTATCCTGGTTAATCAATTAAAATCGACCGTAAAATCTAGTTTTAAACATAAACAATCCACAATTACATTTTAGAATACCATAGCTATTCAAGGCGTAGAAGATCTCGGCTCTTCACGGTTTCCTTTTCTATATTAGCTGTGAATGATTATAACTATTTCGAAAAAGATTGGTAAACCACTGCCCTCTCTAATGGTTTGGACTTCAGTTTTTCTTTCTCTTAGATTGGTTGCCATCTAAGGGTAAGGAGTTCATTTTACCCTGTTATTAATCTATACCTGAGGAGATGAATTTACGCCTTACTCAAGGCCAGTTACGTGAAAGCGAACACAATAGAACAGACAATTTGAATTCGGCTAATCGATTTCACTTACCGTGCTGACAAGCTGATATCTACATCTACAATCTTGTGTTAATTATCATAATATATAAAGAAATCCAGCATTAATTCCAGGTTTATAAAAATCCGTTACAAATTAAAGGTTTAAAAAATATAATCATACAGTATTATAACTTTTCCCAACGCTCAACGCCACCGTCCCAAAAATGGGGCAAAAATTTAAATGTCAAGGAAAAGTTCGAACACAGGAATATATGACACGAAAATCCGAAACATCTTATAATAGAGAAATATGCCTTCCAAAAGTTAAGCAAAGTATCAAGTAACAGAAAATCGTCAGAAACAGAGGTGTACTGACTTGTTATGCAATATCAGTCCTTCTCCATGGCAGACTACTGTTGAACAAGCTTTTCACAGGCGAAGAGAATGGAGGCAAACATGTGGTTCGACAGAAGGATGTTAGTTGAAATATTTAAGGAATTTTGAGTAATGAGAATCAGGCCCTCA
>OZ010585.1:17190103-17292603 GCA_963932145.1 Acanthosepion lycidas
TCATCACACTTCATATGAACTCAAAACGCAATTTAAGTATGTATACAACGGATCATAATTTCCAATCTCTGATTCAAAAAGATTTTGGGGGTTTTGGAAATGTTGTCATATCTAATTTTTCTTGTTGACAAAACGTTGCCGATGTTGTTATGATTGTTTTAAGTTTTTACTTTTTTTTTTTAAATTTTCCAGTTTACAATTTGCACAAAAAGGTGAAGCCAAGTTAGCGACATCAGTTGATTTCATTTTTCTGTTCTGTTTAGCAGTTCTTCACTCTTAATATGGTATTGCTTACGATTTATCTAATTTCTTATTTACAATCTTTCATCCTTTTTACCAGTAACAAACTGATATCAACATTTGATTTAGGTTGTCGACAGTGTACTGTATTTAGTAAGATGAGATCTTTATCGATGCAATGCTAGCATCTACTTCGTGTCGATAAGTACTGTTGGAAATTGATGGCTTTCTTTTTTGTTTTCACGTTTTCCTTGCTTTCTCTGTTCCTCTGTCTCATTCACGGATACACACACGTGCGCTTGCTTTCTCTCTCTCTCTCTCTCTCTCTCTCTCTCTCTCCATCTTATATATAAACTACAGTATATGTGTGTATGCTTGTGCATGTGTGTGTCCATGCACCTCATCCACACCTGCAATTTCAATGATTCCTAATTCATTCAAAAGCCCTAGAAATATTAGGCGCAGGGAACGATTTTCGTTGAGCTCAGTTTCAGGATTGCCAGATTATGCGAGGTTAAAAATATATATTAATATATTATAGTTATCATTACCGTTGCTTTCATATCGGGCGGCATTTAAGCTAGCTCTTGTAGAGGACTCTTGGTTTAATATGGGTACCCCGAGCACGTACACCCGGGGTTTGAAAAAAAATTGCCTTAACCCCCGCATCTTTCGGCTGCGCTGACCTCAATGCGAGTACCGATCCCTCTCTTTGGTGCAATAAGAGGGCACAGCTTCAGGCAGCTGTTCCCCAGGGCTTGGCACCTCTCAGTATAATTTTCCTCAGTTACGACTCTGTTCATTGAGGGAGCCGCCCAGGTGTGGGTGTTGAACAAACATAAATGTGCCTGAGCAGGCATCTGCATCTAGCTAGCCGCCTAAGTGGACGGGAATCTTTGGATACGAGTAGTCAGTCACTAATACTAATTATTGTATTTTAAGTAGACGACCATTTTTTTTCCTATTTATTAAACACTACTTGAAATATTTGAAACATATTTTAAATGAACATTTCATTCATAAATTGGGTTATTATAATTAAGGAAAGTTTTACAAATAAATGCCAAATTGATGAAGGCCAAATAAATTGCAAATTTCAAACACTTCTCTAGATAATATAAGAAAATATTCCGAAGCAGTAAAGCATGAAAATGAAAATAATCCTTGAAAAAAAGAACAGTAATGAAGAATAGTTAATAGTTAATTAATGAAATATACATTTTTACAATCAATTTGCAAATTAGTTAAACCGGAAGAGTGATAGCATCTAGTAGATAATGTATAATACAGATATTACTGCATAAATTGCTATAAAGTTGGGGCTTTTAAAGACTAGATTTCGTTAGATAATTATGCTTCAAACTCGCATTTATTCATATAGATTCCATAATATAGGTTTTATTTAATTAGCTATTATGTTTCTCTAACTCATCAAATGTTGAATGCATAATTAATTCTAATTTCTAATTTCCTTTCTTTACACTATATTAATTTTATCTCATAAATTGTCCCCTGTTCTGTTACCCATGCAATAAAAATAATTGTTTGTATGGAAAATAGAGATCTACATACATCAAAGCCTCTTTAAATTAAGTGGTAGAAGAAGAATTATCGTTGAACTTTTAAAAGTTAAGCTTAAACATAAATTCAATACTTAAATACAGCGATCTGTTCTTTTGTAGTTTATTTCTGTACTTCTCTCTAGCTATTGCGATGATGATCAGACCAAGAGTCTCCACCCGATTTGGTTTTTAATAAAACGTGCACTGCAATTTTGGATATAAAAGTAAAAAAAAAAAAAGAGTTACTTCCCTTGAGCCATTGGAAGCAAGGATAATGGCTAGTATAATATATTAATATATATTTTAAACTCAACGAAAATCGTTCCCTGCGATTAACTTTTCTAGGGCTTTTGAATTAGTTATGAATCATTGAGATCGGACCAGTGAGAGCGGTGGAGTTGCTTGCACAAACACACGCGCAAACACATACACATACACTGTACTTTATATATACGATTGTGAATTACGTCTACCGGCTTAAGCATTCGTGAAATCTGACTAAATAAAAATGCTTTCCTCGGCAGGGATAGAACGTGCGTCTCTCTTTGTAGGGGAATCAACTGTGTTTAGAAAGAGGATATATTTATCTACCACGCACCGATAAGTACTTTACTGCTCGGCCAATATAATAACATCTACAATAATAAAAAATATCGGATTAACTTTTAAAGTAATAAAAATTTCGGTTTAAAAATAAATACACTAATTTTTCATTATTCATTTTATACTCACACGCACACACACATATATGTATATAAATATAGAAGTGAACACGGAAGTCAACACTCAGATGTGACAGGCTATTTCATGCTGAGCGCAATCGTCAGGCCGCGAATGCTGGATTTTTCCTCGGGTATTTATATATGTGGGTCAGTGGTGCATTGTGGGCAATCTATTCTGGCGGTTATTTTTACGGGATTGACTTGTTTGTATATTTAATTATTTATTTGTTGCGGTTAATTTATCTTTTTTCATTTTCATTTTGTACTCTTTATTTTTTTCGTGTTTTGATGTTTTATTAACGTAGTAAGATCTGTTTAGGTCGCTTATTTAAGAGTTTGTTTTGGTCTGGTAAGATAACTAAAGCTATTTATTCGTCCTATGTTTAGGTTGCTTGACGTAGTCTATTCTGTTATTTTGGCGGGTGGACAGTTTTTAAAACAGGGCTCAATACAAAAGTAGAGCAATAAATATTATTATACAAGGAACATGTAACTATCCGCTACAAAATTATACATCTTGTTTCAACGTGAAATCAACTTTTCTTCAGGTGGCTAACAACGATTATATTCAAAATTGAAATTATTGAAACTACTTCACTTTCCGTTTTTCGATAATTTGCCATAAAATTTAAAAAAAGATTCCTTAAGAAAAAGTAAATAAGAAAAGAAAACAATAAAAAAAAACAGAGGGAAGAAAATTGAAAAAGAAAGACAAGAGAAATAGAGAATTATTTATACATGTTTTAATGTAATAGTTTATAATATATATATATATATATATATATGAGAGAGAAGAGAGAAACTGCAAACATTTTTGGTTGTAATACGGATTTTTTACATGTAAAGCATATATATATTTTAAAACAAATCCACATTACATACAAAAATGTTTTCGGTTTCTGTCTTCTTTTTTATATGTTCACTTTCCTCTCGTTGGAACAAATATAACCTCTTCCCTTATATATATATATATATATATATATATATATATATATATATATATATATATATATATATATATATATATATGTAAGCAAATATATGGATATAGATCCGACAGTATGAAGAAAAATATACGGAAATAACAAACAAAAATCCTTATATGCAATAATGCTGTTTTAATGTTAATATGTCGACGTCGGACGTTTCGGTCAATAAACCATCTTCAGGACATATTCAATATAAAATGTAATTAACATTATCAAATTTAACATGACAAAGACGATGGACACAAGAACAAGACTTATCCAAACAGATAACTGAAAGTTTTATACGATCAGCGTTCCGTTTTAAACATGGTCACGTTGTCACCACGTGGGTGACACTGTGAAAACGTATTCATAAATTTGAATATTTTGAAAGAAAAATGAAAATTGAAATAAATTCTATTTGATCTAAAATTTATATGTACGCTTGTCGAGCCCACATATTTTAAGTCACAGTTTTTGCATGAGATTTGGTAGATGCAAGCATCTGATGTAATATGTTGTTTGCTGGTGCTATTAAATCCAAGTTGAGTTTGATGTAGTCAGGGAAATATGTGAAGATGATTTCAGAATATGAGATAAGCCCGATGGAACGATTTTCTCATATAAACAGTTAAATAAGAAATCATTTCTGTTCTTATAGGAATGCGCGGAGATCAATAGATTCTTGTATTTTCGGATAAGCTTGAAGTCTTCCGTGTTATAAAAAATAATTCAGGTTTGTATTTCCAGTAGACAGTATGTAAGCAAATATATGGATATAGATCCGACAGTATGAAGAAAAATATACGGAAAAAACAAACAAAAATCCTTATATGCAATAATGCTGTTTTAATGTTAATATGTCGACGTCGGACGTTTCGGTTAATAAACCATCTTCAGGACATATTTCAGTTATCTGTTTGGATAAGTCTTGTTCTTGTGTCCATCGTCTTTGTCATGTTAAATTTGATAATGTTAATTATATTTTATATTTTATATTGAATATGTCCTGAAGATGGTTTAATGACCGAAACGTCCGACGTCGACATATTAACATTAAAACATCATTATTGCATATAAGGATTTTTGTTTATATATATATATATATATATATATATATATATATATATACACAAGAGAAAAAGAATAGTATTTATACATGTTCTAGTTTAACTGTATAATATGTATATATAATAAGTACATATATATATATATATATATATATATATATATATATATATATATACACATATACACACAGACAAAAGAAATAGAATAGTATTTATACATGTTCTAGTGTAACTGTGCATAATATGTATATCCAATAAGTACATATATATATATATATATATATATATATATATATATATATATATATATATGTTCAGTTTGTAGTCATTGAACAAAGGTTTTTCCTCTTGGTATATATGAAGCCAACTACTGCTGTTTATTGCCGTTATAATATGTAAAATATATCTTCCAGACATTTTTGTTGTCCAAATTTTAACCATAGCCTTGTAGCCATAAGAATTTTATATATACTTCGCTCCGGTTATGTAGATTTTATAGGGACAGAACTGATCACAATTGATATTTATGTCCCTAAAAGATAAAAAGCTTTGCTTGGATTTAATTTCACCAATAGTTATCACAAGTTAGCAAAAGAAGGAAAAAAAGAGACGGGTTTTAGAAAGATTAAGATCACTCATCTGTCACAATGAGTATTTATGTATATATCAGGAGATAGGAGAATGTTTCTCTATTGTGTCCAAGACTGTATGAGTGTTTCGGCATATATCAACCTACATTATTTTTATGATAAAACTATGCAGTACGTCATTAATAACCAGTCTGTCTGTCTGTTTTTCTGTTTATCTATCAAAAAGAGGTTCTATCTAAATGTCTATTGGACTTATAGTGTAGAATGTTTTTTTTTATGATGAAATAAAAATAAATATTAGAAAATCATATTTTTATGTTTGGTTTTGTAGGAGTTATTTCGCAAGGGATAGGAAATATATGACGCGACAGGAGAAATGCAGAATTATTTTAGAGATGAACTGATCAAATTAAGTGAATCTTTCGGTAAAACCTTGTATGCATACACACACAGACACACACACACACACACGCACACATACATATATATATATATATATATATATATATATATATATATATATAAAGAAAGTGAGACAGACAGACAGCCGGAGAGGAAGAAAGAGAAAAATTTTTATGAGTGTAGTTTTCACCCCTTAAGCAACCGTAAGGTATGAACCCCATATTATCTAATCTTCCCACATAAATAAGCCGACATTAGTCATCATTCTTCTCTATCAATACAGCAATCTTTAAACAATATACCCATATACATATATGTGCCTGTATATATGCATATACATGTATGTGTCCTACATTTGACTTTGTATGTACGAGTGTAGATATATCAATTTTTAAATAACACATAAATATGCCTATATAATAGTGAATATACATAATATCCCACGTCGATGGCACGACTCGGTGTTTTATGCACACACGCAATCTTCAGGTATAAAATATTCAAATACTACTTTGTGCCAATATATGTCCGTGTACGTTTTTCATTATACTCATATCTATCTATCTCTCTCTCTCTCTCTCTCTCTCTCTCTCTCTCTCTCTCTCTCTATCTATCTATCTATCTATACATTCATACATACATACATACATACATATATATATATATATATATATATATATATATATATATATATATATATATATGTTTATTAATTCTTATTTATAACTATGTTTTCAATCTTAAATATTAATCTGGTCTTATATTCAAATTCAAATTTAAACTACAACTCCAATAATATTCCACCCCAAGGATAATACTTCTCACGTGAACATAAAACACCGATGTCAAAATCTAAATAAAAATAAATATAATAGTTCCAGAAAATTGCTTTGGTGTGAAGGTCTTTGGGCAATTAATGTAAGATATTTTGTATATTTCTTAATATATACATTATATATATATATATATATATATATATATATATATATATATATATATATATATATAATGTATATATTAATAGTAGTAGTAGTAATCTTATGAGTGTAAGAAATTATACTAGTTCGTTATATACTTCGTTGTCTTGATTTGCAAATAATCAAACCAATTCCAAAGGGGAAAAAAGGTATAAAAAATTTATGATTTTTTGTTTTTTGACTATAAGTATTCCGGTTTTTTTTTTTTACCTTTTTAGCCAGCCTTCCCTGACGATCCGCTTAGGTGAAACCATTGGTAGGTTTGTCTGGCCCTTTAGGTTTAACTAACTAACTAACTAACTATATATATATATATATATATATATATATATATATATATATATATATATATATATATATATATATATAAACAAACAATACATATGTATATAAACAATACATACATACGCATATATTTATAAATAATTTTGACAATATGTGTGTGTATGTGTATGTCTTGCATATAATTTAGTGTGTAAGTCAGCTGGTGATTTAACCTGATATTTCAATCTACAACCAGTGATATTGAAAGGTAAACTATTCAAGTAACATATCTGAAAATGATCATGCAAGACTGATGCTGGGCTGAAGTGTCATATGCGGGCACCTTGTCGTACGGTGATCAATAAACAATTGAAGTTCTGTTGAAATTATATTAGGTTGTTCCGAAAGTAATTGCGCATTTCCGCACTTACTATTATGACCCAACCAATCAATGCAGAACCAAGATTGAATAGTACGAAACAATGGCCACAATTTGTTCATCGTATCTTCTATCCGAAAATGTGTCTTTTATCGTGCATTTAACGCAGTGGAAGATTGTAGTTCTAGAAACTAGCATATTCGTCAAGCCTTATTATCGAGATACGAAAGGACATTACTGAAAGAAATGCGTTTAAAACGTTATTGCATTATCTATTTATCCATTGAAAGCCGGGCTGTGGTTTAAAATGGCGACTGTGGCATATTCAATAATCTTCGGTATTGTAGACGAAGCAAGAAATTGATCCCCAACAATGCACCAAAAAAGCGTCATGTCTAACGACAGTCGTACATTTCAAGTGAATTAAAAAAAAACTTGGGTTCCTAATGAGCTGTAACTTTAAAACAGAACTCCATCTGCGGTATTCTATTAAGCATGACTGTCAAACTTTCATTTTTACAAGTGATGAAATATGGCTTCTTCATGTCAGCTGAAAATGAATAGGATAAAAAAAAACTAGTGCCAACATTAAAAGCAGGACTTCATTTACAGAAATTCTTGATTTTTGTCTAATAGAATAGGAACAGTCGAATAGATTGTTCTACAGGGCTGTGACTTTTCGCAGCTGCTGTCGATCTCTCTGCCTTTGGGCAGAGAGGAAACCCAGCAAGGCTTTGCTGAAGGGCAAAGTTTCATCCGGAGAGGTAGGCAGACCTTGAACCCGTTTATATGGGATCTAAGGGAATATTTTTAGCTGAGCCCACGGGCTCGGAGAACCTACGGTGAACTTGGCCTTGCGCCACATACATCTCTCGGGGGCGGGGCTATTAAATATTAACAGTCTTACTCATTACAGGCTACTCCTACATAAAAGAACCATCATTGCAGATGTGTCTTGCGGGCAACTTTACCGTGTAACCTTATTCATTATGCCGGAAGTGACCTGGTTTGGTAAATAGATTTATACTCTTCTCCAGTATAAAATGCAAAGAAACAATCGCCAAAGCAAATCACAGAAAAATTAAGGTCATAAGGATCAAAGATTTTACCGCAACATCAACACTACTTTATTTTAACATCTACAGATTTACATTTACTTTGATCAATAGAGTATTTCAAAAGTATACAGGATATTTATTTGCGGTTAAAAAAGCAGATTCCTTTAAACGTAAAATCCAAAATATGAATTCATGGTGCTTCTGCGAGAGCAATAAGTGATCAGTACAAAAATAATAACTTGTCAGGATATCCCTAGACATGGTCAGTGGAAAGAAAACAGTCTAATTCTGTAGATTAAGTAAAGGGTTCAGTGCTGAATTCCCTGATGAAAGCCTGAAGAAACAGCTGTTGAAACGTTGTGAGAACAACAACAACAATGAGGACATTGGTCTGAATATAAATAGTGTAAACAGGGATTTTTACTTAGATTTAAACATTGTAGATATAAAATCCCGACAATTCTCAATTGTAATTGAAAAGAAAATCCGAATGCCCACTGAAAGCTATAAAATGCAACAGAAATGCTCTTAAATTTAACTATAGCTGCACAGAAAATAGGGGAAAATAAGACAGAAGAAAGAAACACACTGAAAACGACACATTTTCAATTTTATATAGGATGATTAAAGGGGAGAATGTTTTTGTAAAATTATATATCAACTGGCTTTAACATAGCAGGCGTTACGGGGACGGTAGCAAAGAATCACATTGAAAAAGACTCATTTTCATTGCTGATTAAAGGGCAGAAGATCTTCGTCAAATAACGAATTATAACGAATAATAATAATAATAATAATAATAATAATAATAATAATAATAATAATAATAATAAGCTCGAATACAGCAGTGACAAAAACAAAGAAACAAACTAGGAGCAACACATTCATTCTTTCATATATATATATATATATATATATATATATATATATATATATATATATAATTATTTATTTAAAAATATGATTCCAACACACTACATAACAGTTCTCGTGTTTCAAAACAAGAGCCGAAAAATTCAATATAATTATTTGAATTAAATTGAATTAAAGTAAATCATTTCATGCAAGCAAGGTGGGTGTGGCACTAGTACGCAAGGGGGTGACACAGAGTGAAGGTGAATGTAAAAGTCTGTGTATAGGGGTGGGATTGACGGAAGGATAAAATATGAACGTGGTTCAAGAAGATAGAAGATGTCGATTGACGTTGCAATTAAATTTTTAAAGATCGTAGTTATTAGGGAATAAAAAAAAAACGTAAAGGAGTTCCACAGATGAGAAGTGCGAGAAAAGAACCTGTTAGAATAGAAGTGGAGGTTACATTTAACTATTTCACCATTGAAAGGATCAGACCTAGATGCCAACGCAGTAGTACGCTTAAATTCATTTAATCGAGGCACCAGAAAAAAAAAAGCTCGTCAGTGCAGTAGCCATGAAAATATTTCCAGAAAAGTCAGAGGGAAGCCACATCACGTGTGTGAGAAAATGTCTGAAGTCGAGATGCCAAGTTACATTGCAGATTCTTTTTTGGATTGTGTCAAGAACCTCGAGATGAATAGTAAGCGCACCAGACCAGATATGGCAACAGTATTCAATGCACAGACGAATAGTAAATTTGTAAATGTGCAAAATGAACTCTGACGAGATAAAGCTGGCACGACACCATGAAACAACTTTCTTTGCAGTAGATGCAGTTATTGATTCAACTTAGTTGTTCCACCTCAAGTCAGTTGAAAACGTGACGCCAAAAAGGCGCAACAAGACTCTCTCCTGATGACGGTCAGGAAAGTTTCTCTATTGTGGTTAAATGAGAGCATTTTCATTTTGGAGGTATTAAAATCTACGAGCCATTTCCCGCACCACTGATTGGAGACCCTTTTCAAGATTAAATTTGCGATTGAGAAAGAAATAAATGGTAATTTTCAGTTGCATAGATTCCTACTTGGGAACTGATGATATCAGGAAGATCATTGATGAAGATCAGAAATAGCGTAGGACCCAGTATAGAGCCTTGAAGGACACCCACATTCGTGTGAAAGGATCTGGAGGCAGCCCGTTTAGAACGACCTTCATTTGACGATTTGATAAGAATGATTGGATTTAATCAAATAATCATCCTGTAATACTGTATCCCTAAAGCATACGTAGAAGACCAGCATGCCAATCACTGTCAAACGCTTAGATACATCTAGAGCCACAGCTAGGTTCGCCGTTATTATCAAGAGCTTGATATAGATATTCAGTGATGGCCGTAAGCACATCAGCGGTAGACCGGGCCAAACTGAATCCATATTGTTTGGGTCCAGTAGCGCTGAAAAGTGGTTTGACTTATTTTGTTTTACTGCATATCAACCTTAATGGGTTATTTTATTCTGACATCATTTTAGGATACGTTCATATGAATATATTTTGTATCCTTTGTAAGAAACCATTTTGCAGATTAGGTTTAATTGATATATTTTTGTAAACAGGATTTTTATCGATATATTGCCGGTAAATTTTTCACAGTGTATTGCTGGTAACATTATTTTTTAGTGAGCGAATAAAGGGTTCGATTCGACATTCGAACCAGCTGAAGAAGGTCGGAATGTACAACAGCAGAAACGTTGTAATAAATATGGCGAGAAAGATGAGTACAATAGACCGAATAATGTAAATAGCATACATAATACCTCATCTCAGAAATATAGTCAGATACAGAAGTGAGTCAAGTGAAAATGTCCAACTGCAGGATATCTACCAACCGCGCCACGCGGTCAGGTGTGGCACAAAGCCGAATTCAATGTGGGATATCTGAACCCGTATGCTCGGCCAAAAATTTCACGTAGATCCCGTATGAAACGTGGACGGGTAACTGTTTCCCGAGACGAGACTCTGCCCTCGTTTGGGGATCCTCTCTGCTCGGATACAGAGAGTGTGACCAGCACAGCTGGAGACAAATCTCCAACTACAGGATATCTACCAACCACCCCACACGGTCAGATGTGGCACAAGACCGAATTTAATGTAGGCTATCCGAGCCCGTAGGCTCGGCCAAAAATTTCCCTTAGACCTCGTATGAAACGTGAACGGGTAGCTGTTTCCCGAGACGAGACTCTGCCCTGGTTTGGGGATCCTCTCTGCTCGGATGCAGAGAGTGTGACCAGGACAGCTAGAGGCGAATCTCCAACTGCAGATCAACATAAAGTATTTAATACTTTATTTATGTGTATCATATGGTCCCGCGTCCGAATTGTTAGCACGTTCGCTTTCTGAATGGCAACTCGGTTGATTTGTCAGGAAGTAGATGTAAAAATGGGGCATATAAAGAGAATGAGAAATCATCATCAGCATCAGCATCATATTATTATTATTATTATTATTATTATTATTATAACAATGTTAATAAGGTTAATAAAAATGAATGTTATGGTCATGATAGCAAGTAGTAGTAGTAGCAATATTTATTTATTTATTTATTTTTATCAGTGGAAAGTGTTATGATGCCATTTCTAACCTTAGGTCCCTGAGCGGGACCCGGAAAGAAATGTGTAAACGCCAGAAATCAAAGAAAATAAAAATAATAATAATTACTATGAACCCCACCTAGACTCGGTTACGGAGATAGGAGCTGTAACAGTTTTACGGCACTACACAATACACACATACAGAACAATCAAAGCTAATCGCCTAGACATTCTTATTAGAGACCGCAAACAAAGAAATTGCCTCTTTATTGATATGGCAGTCTCTGCCGACTGCAATGTTTGAAGATCTTCAAGAAACTATCAAATACAAGAACCTTGGAATCGAAATCTCAAAAATGTGGCACATGAGAACATCAACAAAGCGTGTTGTAGTTGGAACCCTAGGATTGATTGGAAAAGATTTCAATAGACTCCTGGTAGCCCCTGCCTTAAAGAAATACAACAACAAAAATATTCTCACGAGTACAGCCCACATCTAACGAAAGGCTTTATTTGTGTAAAATATGTGAGTTTTATTTTCTTTAATTCCTCAGTGGAAAATGTCATGATGCCATTTCTGACCTTCGTTCTCTGGGTGGGACCCGGAAAGAAATGAGTACACACCAGAAATCAAAGGAAATAATAATAATAATAATAATAATAATAATAATAATAATAATAATAATACCTCATTTCAAAAGTCCCGATATAAAATTTCAGAATTTTTTTTAATGTTAGAAAGTGTTCTTTTGAAAATGTATGAGAAAGAGAAAGGAAACTAGATGTTTTTTGTTTTTTGTTTTTTGTTTTTTGCTACGATCAGGAAATTTATATATATATTAAAATTTTACCTCTGCTGGTAACTGAATGTCTTAAGAAAAAAGAAATGTAGCAGATGTCGGCAAGTTTATCTGATACTGGCTTAATTAATGTCTAACAAATTCACAAAGATTGTTTTAGGGAATATAAATCGATTGGTGCTAAAGAAAAGTTTTTTATTTTTATTTTTTTTATTTCTCTTTCTGTTTCTTTCTTTAATTGGGCATAGTTTTTATGTGAGACAAACAAGCAAAGGACATGTTTATAAATGGTTACTTTAAAAAAAATAATGACAGATCTGAGAGCAAAAGTATATTGACTGATGTAGCTTTCTTGGAAAAAACCGGCGGAAATTAAGATTCCTCAACATCGTGACGTTTGCTCTAATTTGCATCCTCTTCGTTTCCTTATCCAGACATTTGTTTTCCTGTTCGACGCGACAAAGTCCAAGAGAATACGAAAAAAAGCATTTATTAAAATGTCCTAACTTATGTTTGTACATTCGCCTATCAGGTAAAAACAAACTGTAATACCAAAAAAAAAGTAGAATTTCGTGGACATATAGAAACAAAATATCCAAAACAAGTGTAGCATTCCTTAAAGTTTACATGACAGACAATTTGGTATTTTAAGTCTTGAAACAAAAGATTTCAAATTATCTGAAAGAATAAAAACAAGAAAGAAAGATTATAATATAACATTGATTCACTTTTTATTTAAATCTATTCTCGACAGCCTAAATTTCCGTCACCGCTAACATGCTCCCAATGTAGATGATCTGGCGTTACGTTCGTTGACTGAACAATTTCTACTTTCTACATAAAGGTTTGGCTTCTTCACTACCTTTTTCCTCGATACTCCATTCAGGACCTTGGGCTATCATGATTTACATCTTATCGACGTTTATTTTTTATCATTGATTCCACTCACCGTTCCGACATCCATTCTCACAAGATAGTCAGAGGATGGCAGCACCTGTTAGTGTCCGAGCTATGGACAAATAGTAACCGTCCTCCGAACTGATGTCAAAACATTACGAAAGTATAAAATATATTTTAAAGATGTTTTTGTAGGTACAAAATTTAATGATCGAGATAAAAGTATAAAACTTAATATTACGAGACATGTTAAAAAAAACAAAAAAAAAAACGGGTGAAGCAACTGGTTTCGCTCTCGCACTTCAGCCTTCAACGGGAGATTTAAAATTAACACAGAAAAATGTACAATAAAAGGAATTGTAAAATATATATATATATATATATATATATATATATATATATATATATATATATATGCAAAAGGAACTAGAAACAAACGACAGCGAGTCCCAACAAACACTCACGTTGTTTGCACAAAGAAGGCTTACTTGTGTTACCAGTCAACACTAGTATTTAGCCCCCCCCCCCACGAGGGCATCATGTAGCACAAGGCCGGTTTAACGTGGGATCTCCGAGCCCGTGGGATCTCCGAGGCCGTGTGATCGGCCAAAAATATGCCCTTTGAACCCTATAAATGGGTTGAGGGTTCGGTTTACCTCCCCGAAAGAGACTCCGCCCTTCGGCGTACACTCCTTCGGGTTCCTCCCCGCCCGCAAGCAGAGTGTTCAACCGATCAGCCGGTCAGCCGGTCAGCCGGTCAGCCGGTCAGCCGGACGTCCGACTTCAGACTGAACCAGTCAACACTAAATTTGGCTGCACAGTCTCTGTTTTTTAATAGGTGTTCGCATATGGCGGAACTATAAGTGTTCGGGACGAGTCCATTCAAAGGCAAAGTGTGATTTCTAATTTGTGTAGGAACGTGTTGTTTTATTCTCGTGTCTAAGCGTTGAGTTGTTCTCCCTATGTAGTCGGCTCCGCAACTACAAACGTATTTGTAAATAATTGAATTAATTTGATGGGGAGGGAGAACGTCTTTACACGCAGATCGAAACATAGGCCGAGTTTGAAAAATAATCCGAACTTCAGCAGAGAAAAAACAAAAACGAACATTGGATGAAATTTGTTTAGCTATTTTTTTCACATTTGGTACCAATCCAGGGTAATCTGAGGTAAACTGGGCATTTTTAACAGTGTAGAGCTCAGCACTTCTGAACTCTTCAACTTTACTACGGATAACTGAATTAACAGTATCAAGAGGATAAACCAAATTACATAGGGTATCCTTAATAAAGTCGATTTAGTCGTTCAAGAAAGGCTGAGAGCAGATCTTTAATGCCCTCTGTAGGAGGGTTTTAATGATGTTAATCTTGCGCATAGTGGGACAAAAAGCGTCCCAACGCGTGTACAACCCTGCGAAAGTAGGTTTTCTATAAACGGAAGTGAGAAAACCTGTTAATGTGCGATGTACTAATAAATCCAAAAAGGCCAATTGATGATTGGACTCTTTTTCAATGGTAAATTTCAGTGCAGGATGGATACCATTTAAAAACGAAAGAAACTGATCAGCCTCAACTTCACCGTTAAATAAACAAAAGGTATCATCAACGTACCGACAGTACATATATAATATATTTTATAGTAAAAATACTAGCAATATATTTGACTCTCGACAAAAACACTCTTTTGAAAAATACGTCAATGAAACCTGATGTACAAACTGATTTCTTTAAAGAATACATCTTCTATTCATAGGAAATTATCCTAAAACTTTTGTCGCCATCAAATAACCCATTGAGGTGTTGATATGCAGTAAAACAAAATAAGCCAAACCAAACAAGATGATCAGCTAGGTAACCCATTGCCAAGATGTTATTTTTTTTGTTTTTGATCTTGAGTATAAATAACCTTTTCGTTTTCATATTTTTTATTACTTGTTTATTTCTTTCACGCCCCGTCTATGGTATTCTCAGCACATCTCTGTAGAAACAAATATCTTTTACTTTTGATATTGTCTTTATCTAGGAGCATTCACTGCAATATTGAAAATGTGATTATTTACATTATTCGGACTATTATCCTCATCTTTGTCGCCATTTTTATCACAAAGTTTCGGCCGTTGTACGCTCCGGCTTATCTTCATGTGGTTAGAATATCGAACTGAACCCTTTATTTCGCTCACTGGGGTAGACTGTTCTAGTTCCACGTGCTATGGTTAATGGACGTCAGTTATCAGTTACTTCCTGTTAATTCCCCTCTCCAAGTTCTTCACTGCCTTAACCGGATATTGAACTCACACTCTTTGGGTCTTGTCACTGGATCTAACCAACGCCTTTATCCGCTGTGCCATGTGTCCTTGAGGCGAAACGTTGTGATAAATATGGCGACAAAGATAAGGACAATAGTTCGAATAATGTAAATAATATACATAATATCTCACCTCAGAAATGTAGACAGAGACTGAAAATGTGATATTAAATAGCAGTTCAACACTTTGTTCCTAACAAAATTTTCCTCTTTCTTAATCTTTCGGATAGCTTTCGGAAGGCATATTTTTGATTTTCCAGTATTACTTCGGATTTCGGTATCAGATTTTCCGACATCTGTTAAAACATTTCTGTTCTTACTTTATATAAGCATTTGCAAAGAGTAGATCACATATTGTGTTTTTTCTTTGCTCACTATTTCTAATTTGTAATGTGCTTCCACCACTCGAGCTGAAGGTCAAAACCTAGCATTTTTATCACGAGAAGGGTGATAGCATACAGTTTTTTTTTTGTTTTTTTTGTTTTTTTTTTACTAAAGATAATAAAGATAATAGCTGATAGAAGGAGGTAAAACTTTTGTATGTTTCATTACCGAAATTATTAACATATAGAAGTCGACGCACACGATATTATATTAAATTATGACCTCATATTTTCTTGAATTGTTTTAAACACAATTTTTTGACAGTTTGAGTGTACCTGATAAAAATAGCTATTTAAGCAATACACTCAGCAAGACAATAAATTTAATAAATGCATTCAGTTTTGATCGGAGCATCGGCTTACTAGGATTTAATATAATGATTATACATATGAGACTTACGTACGCCACAGAGCGACTTAACCTCTACATTATAAATTACTAGCAACCATACCCAGCTGGTCAATCACAAAAAGCGTTCAATTAGAATGGAGCAAAAACAACATCATGTTTAGATGTAACAGAGTCTATCTTCTTCAATTACTTTAAAATACATTGATTAAAAACATTTAAACTAAGGCAGTTACTGATATAACAGTCTGTATTTATTCAACTGAAGTTAGCCAAGGACATGAAGGGGTAAAACAGGCAACATGAAGACCCACTTCAGACCATAATTATTTTGGCGTTTTTGAAATTAATTTGTCAGTGTGCCACCAGGGATGTAAAAGAGGATACATTTATAAAGCAATTGTTAAGTTTGATGAAAATTGGTTGAAAGATCAACGAAAAATAAGAAAGAAACCAGTAAAAATCGCCATTTTTCGCTATTTACGCGGGTTTTCACTATATGGGTGGACTAACTTATCAAGTTAAATGACTGTTAAACAATCATTTATTGTTGGCTACAATGGAGTGAAGTTTGTATTAGATAGTTTGAAAATTGAGGGAGTTTTTAGGTTAAAATTTGTGTTGAAATCGATTTGTGTTGAAATCTATTTTTTCGCGGTTTTTTCCTAAATGCAGTGGCACAGAAATAAAAATGTGATATCGTTCAGCTCGTCATGATGTAAGTAACCTACATAATGAGTTTGAACGAAATCAGAGTAAAACATGGAATTTATCGATTTCTGATCGGCTTTATCGATTATTGATTTAAAAAAATATTGATTATTTACGCTAAGAAAAAAATTCGTTAGAAACAAAGAAAACAGTACTGAACTGTTACGTGATATCTGTCCTCTCGAACGCTGGACAATCTCCTCAAAGATGAAAAAGAGACTTGGAGCACCAGAAATGTGGTTCTACAGAAAGATGCTGGATACCATGGACCATATTTATTTAAGAAAACTAAAATATATATTTTTAAATAATGTGAATTAGGTATTAATATCTATGATTCTCTGTCATTTATTTATTTGTTTATCAATCTTCTTATAGGACGGAAGTTTTTCTTATCTACTTTCGGTTACAGGTTTTCACTCCTTATTTACTGCCTATGGATTGTTTTTACTGACTCCTTCGAATTAATCTTACTTGAAGTCATTAATAACCAGTTTCTACTGATAACCGACCCTGACGCACTACAGCAAGGCCAAACTGAAACTAATAATCTTCGCTTTTAGTTGAACGAGGAGATTTAAGAGAGCCCTCCAGTTCTGGACGGGAGTTGCATTATGATATGACCTGAAGTAAAGAATTCCATGATGTTGATTACAAGATAGAAGGGGGTGTCTGTTTGTATAGTATATAAAATATGTAATGTCGGAAATTTGCATCAGAGTTTTAAAAAAGAGAAAGCTATTTGGCATTTTCTGTGGGCTTGTCCAGTGTAGAATGTTCGCCCAGCTATTTAGTCATCGTCACTGGAAATAGAATCAGAATGCAGACTTCAAATTCCAACTCAGGTATGGTTCAAATAGCATATCAAACTGGGCTTTCTCAGTTTGGTTAACAACCAGTCTAGTTGAAGGATAACTGAAATTAAACCGGTGCGACGTGGAGCTGACAATTCTACCTACATAATACGTAATCTCGGAACATCAGTTGTTACTCGGGGAGTGGAGACGGAGAGTACACGGGCCAAGACGTATTTTCCATACCTTAAATAATGCTATAGTTGATTGAATAATTAATAGAATACCGAAAACGTTTAAGCTCATAAATTAAGACGACATTAGGAATATTGAAGATCTTAGCGATTAAAGCGTAGATCTTGAACAAGGAATGAAGTAAGAGTCAAAATAATTTATGACCATATTAATTTGGCACTTCTGAGAGAGATTGGAGACATCTCTTAATGAATTCAATAGATTTTTCTTACCCTGTGTATATCCGAAAATTGAATTCGAAGGATAAGTTTTTGAATTTTTATTTATCTAATAACTATTGTTGTTCTTATATTTAATATTGGGCATTTTTTTTTTTCGGAAAAGAAAATTCTCTCCAGACATACTATCATGAGATGATTCAAAGAATTTGGCATTTCCCGTCAGGTTTTTACAAGAAAGCTTCAACAAAAAACTGATTGTCTGCTTCTTGACAGCTGAAGATTCAGTCAGTCTTTTCTTGTCGCTTGAATTGAGAAATGTTTTATATATTTTCATTTTTTCTGTTTATTTATGCTGTTTTTTTTTTTTAATTTGGTGGACAATTCTGTGAATATTGTTCAATAGAATATCTATATTTCTTTCTTTTCACCTTTACTTGATGGTCCTTTATCGTAAATTATAAGATTCTTTCTTGGTGAGTGACGTATGCTGATTTCGCTGAGTGCCTAGCATAAATGTCGCGTTTCCTACCGCCACTGGTTTCGGTTTTTCATAAAACTGCATCAACGATGACAAATTTTCTTTTGTTCCTTGTTTTGTTTTTCGAAGGACAATAGTCGTAGCATTGTTTCTAAGTGGAAGCTCTGGAGTGGAGACATATGATCAAGAAGAAGCATACCAAACGGCTGACCAAAATTTGATCTCTACTTCCTGTCTTCTGAGCGGGGCGAGGTATATTGACCGTTCAAATTTTTGTACCTGTCTCAGTGTATTAATTTAAAACTTAGCAATCAATCACTCTCAGAATTTCCATGCCGACGTTGTTCAAATTGTCTTCATTCAAATCGAGTGCTGACAAGTTGTTTTCCATTCTCGGTCATTCTGTAATATAAAATAAATAGATTAGAAAACGAAACACCTAATTACAACTTCTTTTCATTTTATGTTCTATATCCTTTCCTGACGTAAGCGATCATGGCTCTCCACCTCCTTATATCCCTTGCAGCTCTCAAAAAGTTCCTTCCCTTTGCTTCCACCCCCGGACCACATTCTGTCATCTACTTGAATAGCCCGCCAGGTATGTCACGCGTTGTTTTCCCTTGTCTCTCTTACCCTCTATTCGACCCATGTGTATCAGATTCTCCAGGCCCTCATTCCTCATTATGTGTCCCAGAAATTTCATCCGCCTCTTACTGATGTTACGTATTAGCTGCCTACTTGTTTGCAATCTCTCTAAGACCTCAACATTGCTCACACGCTCGGACCATGTTATTATTAGCATTCTTCTGTAGAACCATATCTCTGTCGCCTCGAGTCTCTTCTTCATCTTTAAGGAAATGGTCCAACATTCGCTGCCATAAAGAAGGACAGACGTCACGTAACAGATCAGTGTTCTTTTCTTCGTTACCAAATAAACCCTCCAATACGTTGCCAAGGTTTTGGAATGTGTTCTTGGCCATCCCAATACGGCTACGAATCTCAGTGTCGCACTTATCGTCCCCTCTCAAGAGGCTTCCCAGTACGTCTGCATGATACTAGTGTTCCCGATCTGCAAATCGCATTTCGGGCTCATCCTCTTACTGATGCCCAAGTCTCCTGTCAAAAAGATATAAATCAATCATACTAACATGCGTACAACGTTAAAAAAAAAAGAAGAAAAGATGATAGTCTTCTTTATTTCACTTTTCGTGAAGATATCTAAAATATATGGTTAGAGTGTTGGTCATCGGTGTAGAGAGTACAACGAATATGGTGAGTTGAAATCCTCGCCTAGTCTGTTAGGTTCAAATGTTAAAAATCCAGTACGAAATTTCTGTCCATTAATTATGTGAAAGAAACCTTTTTTTTTGCCAACTATCAGTATGACTGATGCTAACTCTAAGGTGTACAAAACACTGCGCCTTCATGGTTTTACGTTTTCCACTGATTTGAACGGGAAGGATTATATTGAAACATTTGCAATGTTTGCTACTAATAACCGGTTTACTATGTCGTGCTAGAAAGATTTTCTCGTCAGAATTCATCTTGCACATTAGTAAGTTTAAAATTCGTCCGTGCATCAAATATTGCTGTAATATCTGGTGTAAAGCAAAGAAGAATATGCAATATTATGAGTCTTGACATAGTATCTAAGCTTCAGTTCTTTTTTCCACCGCTCTTACGTAATTTCTCTTTGATTTTTATAAATATTTTCATGGTAATTGTTTTGATGACCTTTCCTTTTTAGCACCTCGACATCACCTATTTAAATGTATTACTAGATTGGCGGATAGGTCTTATAATTGTACTGCGCAAATTGCTAGTTTCAACCGTACGTTTTTTCTCCGGTGTTTCTGGCATGTGAAACTCTTTTTACGGTTTTCTGCTTTCTTAACTTCGATCTACAAAAAATTGAATGGTAGGTCAATCGTCATCTCCTAGGGCCTTGCACCCTGTTCTTTTATTGCCCCCCTGTATTTCACTCACAGTAATCCCTTACAACTTAGTGATTTTTATTGCCTTGCTTTAGGTGAAATGATTAACATACACACACATACGAGTATATATATATATATATATATATATATATATATATATATATATATATATATATATATATATATATATATATTGAATAATAAAAAATATAAAAAAATTAAAATCTTTAGACACACTGAGTTGTAGATTAATATTCTTTCGTTTTTTTATTATTATTATTTCATTTAGATTCCCCGACGAGTTTCGACCAAAATGGCCATCATCGGGAGGAGAAATATTTCTGCTTGCTGGTAGCAGTAAACTACAGAAAGTTTTGTCTACTTATTTTAAATAGGATCCTCTCGTAATTATGGACAAGTTTCTTCGTGTCTTTATTAAAGGAACAAAGAAAATTACCATACATAGATAGATAGATAGATAGATAGATAGATAGATAGGCAGGTAGGTAGGTAGGTAGAGATAAACAAAAATTAAACAGATTTTAACATAGATATGTAGATTGGTAGGTATGTAGGTAGAGATAAATGAATATAAACACGGATATTTTCATATGGATATCTTAACGTATATTTTAACAGATAAATAGAATCTATTAATAAATAGATTTTGATATAGACAAATGTGAAAAGACTGAAATAGATAGATAGATAGATAGATAGATAGATAGCGGCTACAATGAAAAGATGACCATTACTGAACTAAAAATATGCATCTCAATCTTACCGTATTCCAAAAGATTCAAAGGAAAGAAATACGGACTCCTGAGTAGATGCTTCCCTGAACGCCACAATATTATCCTCTTCAAGTCCCGTGGCAATCTTTATCTATTCGTCTTATTCTCATAATATTTACTTCCTACTATTTCCTTTTTCGATTATATCACCCCTCATTCATTATAATCCTTTTAACTGTAAAACCGTCACTTAAGTACCTCTTAATCCGTTTATGTAGTAAATCTTAGTTTACAAAATGAATATATTTCTAAAACTGTATTTCCTTAATCCCTGTGTGAGCTTAGCTATAAGCAACATGTTCTTTAATATCCTCGACAACTACAAGAAAGGGCTGCTGATCAAATTCAGGAATGGTAACAAGTCTTTGTCGATCTTTCGTATTCCATACTGTGGACATGGAAGTAATGTATTTAATTATCGAAAAATCGCACAGACTGGATCATTTTCAGTCAAACATTTTTCTTTTCATCAGGACGCTGATATTTAGATAAATGTCGATCTTTTGAAAGCTAAGAACGGTGTTGAACTGAAGAATCTCATTGGATCTGCCTTGTGTTTAATCTCTTTCTCAAATATATTTCTTGGATAATTTTGCATTTACACGATTTGGGCAATTTTACTGTTACATCCGGTTATGCTCTTGTCTGCACAATAGCGAAAATACAATTCTTAACGGCTGCTGCTGCTGTTTTAATGCAGTATTCCTCGTAATAATTGAGCAATATGGCGTACGGTGTTGCGTTTATATAGGTTGTTTATATAGCACATATACAATGCGTTAAAAAATTCTCTTTCTCTCCCGTGCACAGATAGTCTATGGGTAAAAGTCTCTGATTTATGTCAAATCTTTCGCGTTAAGATCCCGGCTTGAAGCAATCGTATGTCTAGTCGCACTGATGAGCTGTGATACAGCGAAACAGGCTGTCTGTGGATGACTATTTATGCTCTGGTTCGCCGATTCAGCACTATGGAGAAAAGGGAATTTTAACGGCTGCTGCTGTTTTAAGGTATCGGTCGTCGTAAAAAAATGAGCTCTACGTCTTTTATATAGTATGTATATAATGCGTTAAAAATTCCCAAATTTACCAAAAACACTATATTTAAAAATGTGCTCAATACAAAGTAAAGCAAATAATATTTATTCAATATTATTATAACATAAGCATGTTATAACATCACTACAAAAATAGTCCTTTTGTTTCAACACTTCTGGCGAATTATCAAGTGATGGTATTGACTATGAAATAAAGAGTTTTTTTCGAAAATTCAAAACCAGATCAAATCTCCTCAGTAGGGGAAACTTCATTACATAATCTATGACGACCAATCGAAATACAAGTATATGAAAATTTTAAAAAAATACGTTTTAGAGTATTCTAAATACAAACTTTTACTTAATTAAAGTTAATGTTAGATTAAACTAAAATTAAACCGTGCATTAGTTTTAAAACAATATATATATATATATATATATATATATATATATATATATGGTTTAAATAGTGGAATAAATGAATAACAATTTTAATCTTCTGCCTTCTTATTTACTGTTTTTTTTTATCGTATGTTCTCCTTCATGACTTTTTCTTTTTTTCAGATTCTCTCAAACCTTGCATCGTATTTCCAAGACTACGAAGAAATTTAAATGAAAATCCGTTGGAATGATGAGTTTTATAAGACAATGTTTAAAACTTCAATTTGACATGTTTTGCAAACGAAAAGGTATTATTAAAAAGTAACCTTTTTTCACAAATTAGAATCTAAATTAATATGAGAAAAAAAAAAACGTGATTCCAGTTCAGCAGCTAACGGCTGGATTTTTTACTTCAGCTTTAACTTTATAAAAATTAGATTTTTATTAATTTCAACGAGTTCACGTTTACTAAGTTGATTCATTTCTAATTAAGTAGGATCACGTGATAAACTGGAATAGTCCGTCCATATTTTGATTGTAACAGACTCGTATAGAATAGCACTTTCTATACATCTACGCCTGAGTAAATAATACTTTTCTTTTTCTTTAAACGCCATCTTCCATGTCAAAATTGTAGCACACAAGTCTTCGACGCTTAACATAACACAGGGCGATTTCATTTTTAAAAAATATTTCAACATAAATAAGACCATTAACAACAAAGGGGTCACCGAGTGTGAAATCAACTGAGAAAACTTTATTGAAGAAAAAGGAAAATGAAAAGAATATGTACACTATTTACATTATTCGGACTATTGTCCTCATCTTTGTCGCCATGTTTATTACAACGTTTCGGCTGTTGTACGCTCTGGCCTTTTTCAGGTGGTTGGAATGTCGAACTGAACCCTTTATAAATAAATAATAATAAATATGGCGGCAAAGATGAGAACAATAGTCCGAATTATTGTAAATAGTTTACATAATACTTCATCTTAGAAATATAGACAAAAAGAATATGATTCAAGGACAATGAAGATGACATTTTATTGAATAAGATTTCCATCATTTGTGAGGCAATGGTTGATGTGCTTTGCGACATTGACGTGAACTCAATGCAACAACTCCATTTTGCCGCCAATTTTAACACATTCATTCTTTATGCATTCAATCACGTGTGTTGCATCTGTGATTTTCAAATCGTGAAATGAAGTTTGTTTTGAACTCAGGTGCACCACAAGGCACAAAGACTTAATTCCGACATAAATAGAGTTCATACAACGGGGTTGAATAAGACCGACGTACTTCGCGTTTGTTGAAATAGATCTATCCTCACATGAGGTAATTTTGAATTTGTGTAATATATATATATATATATATATATATATAAAATAATCTTATAAATATAAGTAATTATACTCATCTAGAAAAACCTTGGGTGTTTTGTCTTGTAAATGAACCGATACCCAAGGAAAAATAAGGCATAAAAAATGCAAGAACTAAGAACATGTAATTGAGGCGAAAATAATCGACCAGAATCCAAGCTCAGAGTCCAAAGAAAAAAACCTCCGACACGAGTAAAGCAAAAATAACTAAGCAAAGTGCTCAATACACTAGGTAGAGCAATTCTAACTATGAACCTAAAGAGCCAGGCAAACTTACCTAGGTTTAACCTACACGGATCGGCAGGGTAGTTATATATATATATATATATATATATATATATATATATATATATATATATATATATATATTACTATAAACGTTATTTATCTTATCAAACAGTGAAATTTAAAATAACCTGTATAGATTGAGAATTTCCTTTAAAGAAAGATTTCCATCATATCGCTGCCAGTGCCACCAAAGAGGCCAGAATGTTAGAACAAGTTTTGAATTTCTTATTTAAAAAAATGAACTCCTCTTTGGGACTTTAATCTATATCTGCTAACTTCAGTTTCTTACTAGCAGTGTAAACAACAGTAATATCTGAATTGATTTTTATCCGACATTATTTCTTATTAATATAAACATTAATAGAAAGACATTGGTTCTACAGATTGATGCTGAGAATACTCTTGACCGAGCGTGTAATCAACGAAGAAGCCTTAAGGAAAATGCAACCGAAATATAGTCTTTGGAATGATGGCTTGGAGAACACTCATAGAATGTATCGAAGACAAGGGGTTTAGTGGGGTGCAGAAAGTCACATAAATTACCAGCTTGTGTGAATGAATGGCGGAACCATGGGTGGGAAGGATGGCAAAATTCAAAGGATAGGAGATTGAGGAGAGCCATGATTGCCCACATCCTGAAGAATCCCGGTACAAGTTTCACTGTGGGACACACATGTTCCAGCAAAATGATACCACGCGGCGTGTGTTTTCATTAGACGACATTTTATTAATTCCAATATTTCTACAGTTACTCTCAGTCAGTATGTGGTATACAAGCGATCCCCGATACTACTCTCCGATGCGTGGAACTTACATTCCATGATTGCGATTTGTGAGAGAATACCCAATGCTGTTGTCTATATATCAATCTTTCCAATATTCTCGCTCTCACTTTTGCAATACTGGAGGCGGGTGTATGGAGACGTACTTCTGTGTTAGGACTGATCTGATGTCAACACTTTGGTATAGTCGGCTTACTTGATATATGGTGTGGACTTCACGCCAGACATATTCTGTCCCTGATGTGCGAACGGTCTTGGGCTCCTCTTATCTAATAATTACGTTCTCAGTCTGCAGTCTATGAAAACCTGTATGGGTCAGTTGCTTATTTAATGTTTCTTTTAACATTCTTGTTCTCACGTTTTCAATACGGGATGTAGATTTGAAGTCTCATACTTTTGTAGTCCTTGGTATCAAATGACTTGCGATGAATATTCTAGTGCAAACGAATTCCTTGATGTGTGACGCAAATTTGAACCCAAGCCCGTCCCGAAACAATACCGAAAATAAGCTTAATATACGCGGAGGTGTCTCTGAGGTAATGTTTAGCGAGATAATCAGATTGAATATTATTACTAAGTAGAGCCTAGCAGTATACCATAGATTTGTATAAATTATTATTCGCTCCTTGTGGCAAAACAAAGCTTAATAAATAGCAGGGCGCCATAGCTTTGTGACATGGTTAACGAGTTTGTCGGTTTTATTTTTTCTCCTGTGTTTGATAAAGACAGAATATCTGACTAGTTATAAGCGATGACAATGAAATAATTCAATCTGGGCATTTTTACATTACCATTCAATGAACTTCGCATACTGATGTGTTTGTTGCAAAGTTCTGGTAAATAAATAACGTGGAATATGTCATTTCCAAGTAAGGAAAATATTACACAATATTAAAGAAGTATTACATCGAGGAATGTTTAAATCTACTTCGATAAAAACAGAATATCTCACAAGTCATAAGCGATAAAAAAGGAATTAAGAATATATGGACAGTTTTACCTTGCCATTTTGACTAGTAAGAGGTCTCTTGATCAGTTCAATGCTTTTTGATGATTAATTATTAGTGACAAATCTTTTATATCCGTTTGGAATGCCAGACGACAGAATGTAGAAACTTTATTCTTGTTCTTAACGTATCGTATTTTGTCTTATCTTTGGCGCCTGGGATTAGTCATTTTCATGAAGGAACAATGCGCAATTGAAGTTTCTTAAAGATAGTTTATTTTTCTCCAAGGCAGGGTTTAAGCATTCTAGTTCCTGAAAATAGATGCCTACTGTAAAAAGTAACTAGTATCAACTAGTATCAAGTTGAGCTTACCAGCTTAATCCGACCAATACTGTTTAGTACGTAAACTTTATGAATGTATTGTACTACCAGATTGGTGACAAAATCTTATCATCTTACAATTGAAATGCTTTAATACAACCGTAAGTCCTATACTGACAATTTCTTCTATCATAATCCTCGTTTGTGGAACTCTACTTTGGCCTCTTGATTTCTAGTCAACGTTGTCCTTCAAAAGATTAAATGCAATGTTATCTTCTTCTTGTTTTATTGCTCTCTCTCTTTTTCTTTCTCTCTTCTAAGAAGAATATACAATGTTATTAGATCTATAACAGAATATCTGACTAAATATAAGCGATGAAAAATGAATAAAGTCATGCTAAAACGAATACAACTGCATCTAGACGAATGAAATTCCTCATTATTTTATACGAAATAGAAACTACAAGCTAAGGAAACTGACCCTTTGAGGACATTTACCAAAATTACATTATCTGCCCCAAAACTCTCAGCAAAAACTGTGACTTCCATGTATATATATATATATATATATATATATATATATATATATACATTACACATACACAAACACACACACGCACGCACACACACACACACACACACATATATATGTATATATATATATTACCCTTGGAAATGTGATCTGATGAACCAGGAAAAAATCACCTCCTGCGGAAATAAAATATAATCAATGGAACATTGAGGTTGTCTTTTTTCTAATTACATATATATATATATATATATATATATATATTAGGTTGGTGCAAAAATAATGAAGTAATAATGTCGTTTTTTGACGTTAAAAAATACGTCAAAAAACGACATTATTACGTCATCATTTTTGCACCAACCTAATATATATATATAATCTTCATCTTCAAGGGTCAATTGTTAAGACACATATTTAATAAACTAGTGAATTTTTGATAGTTATGATAATGCAATGGATAGTTATGAATTTCCTTTCATGTGAGATGAAAAAACTACAGCGCGTTCGTTAATGAATCAAAAACAACATTACAAAACCGATCCGTTAATTTGAGAGGATTAAAATAAAAATAAGTATTGAATGCTGATATTCTGCCCGTATATATATATATATATATATATATATATATATATATATATATATATATATATATATATATATATATATCACAAGACGTTCAGAACAAGGCACTAAATCTGAGGTTCCATGAACCTTCCTACTAATAGTCTGCGATTGTGTTTTAGAAACTATTACTATGGTAAAACTTTATATTGTACATTTATATATCATTAAGGTGACATATATTGTGTAGTTAGTCAGGAGTGAATTCACTAGCAATGTTTTACGAATATTTTTTACAAGAATTACTTCATGAGAGACACCCTTTGCATACAGTTTAGACCACCACAAGGCCAAAGTTAACAAGCGGTTTACGCCTGCATATATTAAATTAGGTTCCTTCTACAGTTAGGCCACAACAGTTTAATGAATTGAATTAATCTGAAATTGCATGTAAGTCTAGATTGTTTAACATTTCTTTATCAGAGGAAACATATCTGCACGACTGTGATTATAAGATATATATCCTAAAAAGATCCATGCATTTAATATTAAAGAAAATTTAGTCCAGTTAGGGAAATGGTGCTTTAGTCTTTTTAAAGACGTCTCTTGAATTGTCATATATTATGCCAGCATCCATTTGGGCTATCCAAACAATCTGTAACTTCCTCTTTAGGTATCGTAATCAGCTCCCACATTCAGTCCTAGGCGTTAAGTTTCTTTTCTTTCGAAGGCGATTTTAGATTTAGAAAAAACAGCTAAAAGTTACGGAAATCTCTAGCTGGACTGTAGAATTACTGGACCTAGACGTTTCGATGTTTTACCAAAACCAAAAATCCTCCCCTACTAATGAGGAATTAAACAATCGATCCATTCAAATTACCTGTTTAATTTGCGAACAGCCTATGTTTCTTTTTAAAATTCTCGAAATTTCCATTGGCATTTATTTTTGATCGCACATCAGGTATTCTACTTAACGAAGTCTTTACAGAATGTGAATCGCTTTTAATGGATTCCCGGTCAAGAATCGTTGCATTATATAAGAGGCTTTCAAGTGGATTTTTTCCCTGAACAGTACACTCTGAAATTCTTCATTTCAAATATTAATAGCAATTTATTCATGTTATCTTGTTAATCTTCATTTCCAAACATTTCGTCTTCAATTCATATTACTCATCATAAGCATGTTAAAAGTAACCCGCCCGCCATCTTGAGTGACTCTGAAACCTCGAGTTTGGTGAATTTAAAATAAAAAAGTGAAAGTGTCGATAGCAAAATTTTATTTCGGATTTGCTCAATCAATCACATCATGAATTCTTTTTTCACTTTTGAATAATTTTAGTGATAGATTTCGTAGAGTGATGCACAAAAACATGGTAACTATATGCTAAAATATGAAAACCATGCGTAAAAATGATAACTCTGCGCAGAAAAATATGACAACTATGCGCAAAAGCACGAAAACTCTCTGCAAATGCATGATATTTATGCGCAAAACATGAAAACCATGCGCAAAAGCATGAAAACGCTGCGCAAATGCATGATAGCTATGCGCAAAGTCATGATATCTATGCCCAAAATCATAACCATGCTCAAAAACATGCAAAAACATAACTATTCGCAGTTCTGTGATAGTATCACAATACAAATTCACTCATTGACGTCTTACGGCCGATTAGAGAACGTCCGTCAACGCATTCGGCATAATGTCTCCTCTGATTAGCCGCGAAGTTATATCAAGTCTGCGCAACCGGTTCTGAAAATATTTAAAATAATTTTGGATAGACTATGTGTGTGTGTGTATATATGTGTGTGTTTGAGACAATTGTGTTGATGTCTGGCCATGTGCAGTGCATCGTGCGTACGAATGGAAATTTGTCCACGTAAAAGTTGGGAAAAATAGCAAAGAAAACATCGAGAGATTTTATCATGACCGATAATCTTTGTATTGGTAGAAATGTTGTCATCACCGGCGTATCTATCCACCTGATTAGATTGCTACGTGCTCCAACACAACGCATCCCCCACCTTGTTTCCTAACAACGAAATCAAAATCTTCAATAATGAATAATAGTAATCCAATCATGTTTTCTTTATGATAAAAAATCTCTCTTGACTCCGATAATTCAAAATAAATCTCATAAGGGATAAAATCTGTCTTCTGTCCAAAGTCCAATATATATTCCTTGGATATCAGTGCCTTCTGTTGGGTGATAGAATAAAATCTCGAAGACTATTATGCGACGATTTCGTTTAATTCTCTCTGAGTGTCCTGCTGTTGTAATTTATTCCCTATCTATAGCTTCTTCTTCTTCTTCTTCTTCTTCTTCTTCTTCGTGCCGGCTCCTTTCAGGACGTGGATGATCATTGACTCTAAATGCTAGCTGGAGATGGACACATCTTTGCTTTTATATATTGCTATGACTAATCTAATTCAATTGCTTGTGCATACCAGTAAAACCCACATCCCCTCGGATATAAATCGTGTGCCTTTTTTGGTTTCAAATGTTAAGAGAAAAACTTCCTGACTTAATATCGCCAAGCGTTCTGGCTTCTATTCTTGATTCACCCACCGATGACTCAACCTCCTTCATCTTCCATGGGTTGTCTCTTTAGAATGTGAACGATCATGGTCCTCCACAATTTCCTGTCTTTTGGAGCTTTTAGTAAATTTTGTCTTTTCTCTATTTCTCCTAATCCATGTTCTGCCAACCATTTTCACAAGCTCGTTAGGTGGGTTATTCGCTGCTAACCTCTGTCTCTCTTGTCTTCATATCTCCTACTGAGTGTTAAATTTTCTATGCCCTCTTTCCTCATTGTGTTCTCTAGAAATTTAAACTAACGCTTTCTGATTCTCATCATATTTTTTTAATAATTTCACTCCAAGCAAGGCAATAAAGCCACTAACACGCAAGGGATTACTGAGTGTTGGATGATGAGGAAAGAAAACATTATTAAGGAGTGAGAATAAAAAAACAGGAACTAAAAAGACAGATGGTAACGACTGATACTGAATTTTTAAGATCAAAGTAAATTGGAAAGCTAGAAGCCGAAAGAGAGTTCTACAAGGACGAAGTGCCAGAAAAAATGTTAGGAATGGACATACGGTTGTATCAGGACAACTGTAAAATGATGAGACCTTGTCGCCAATCTAGTACTGCGCTTAAATTCATAAAGAGTAACGCTCATAAAAATAGTTGCCATGGAAATATTTATAAAAATGACACTGAGAAATGTCATTTATGTTTCTATTTTCGATAAAACTTCATCGTTAATTACATGCACATTCCATGATATTCTCCCTATATTTTTGTAGCGTCACGTCGTTTCGTCATCAGTGATGAGTTTGCTCAATATTCACTCTTTGTAAATACAACTTTGGGCAAATTAATTGAAACAAAACGAATGATTCCGTTATTATTTACTTCTTTTTTTTTTTCGTATTTTTCCATCCGTCAGGAATCCGTTTCGTTCTCGCTGTAGGTGACTAAAAAAAAAGTCGACTGGCTCGATACACGCAAACCAAGCTCGCCACTTTTACCCACCTTTCGCCAAATTCTCAAACGCTTTCTATCGGTTCTGATCTTCATCTTGAGATGATGCTCACAGAATCCATTCAGAACCTGATGAAAATAACGTTCATCTCACAAGATTCCCTCCCTCCATCCGGGTCGTACACACCATCATCCTTGTCACAGCTAGCAGCATTACAAACACGGCCCGTTAACCCCCCCCACCACCACAGGGGTGACACATTATCGCACACGAATGCGAGATCGATGGACAGATCTTTGGGATCGATAATAGCCGTCAACTCATCGACATGGCCACAGAACAGACAAAGCAGACGAGGGGACAGTGGAAGAAGGCTCTAAACTACTATCTCATCTGTAACAATCAGGCATATCTGCCCAGTCCGCTCTGAAACCTGCGTCAGTAAGCGATAGCACGTTATGAATCAATCGCCAAAAACAAACATGAGCGACATCTTCAAGTACAATTCGTGGGGCAGACCATCAAATCCCGGAGAGTTGCCACGCAAGCCGCTTCAGTGGACGAAAGCCGAGGAAAGTTAGATAAATAGCTCGAAACTCTTCGTCACAGAGACTAGGAACTTTGGTAAGCTGGTTCTAGAAATGCTGCTGAAACGCCTCGCACATGTCGTTAGTCGACCGCAGATGGCATCAATCTGGGGTGTCAAACTCGTAAATGAATCGATTGGAAACTCGGTATATTTCCTCCTAGTGCAATTCTATGCCCATTTACCCGGCTTAGAGTCTGACGCTATCTTGTTTAACCTATGTCTAACTACTTGACCCTGTTATCACTCGCTAGCTGAATTCTCCAGGGCCTTTCTAACTAAGCCTATCTAGGGGATCATCCCAGCCTCCGTCTGAGACAAGCTATCTCGAAGGGCCTTCTCCTACTTAATCAAATCTAGGGGGAGTCGTTGGCTAAATACGGCGGTAAAAGAACTAATCCTATACTTAAGCATCTCCCAATAACCACTCCACTAAATTTTGCTGCGCTAAAGTAGTTAGCTGTTGCCGGAAGTCCATCCTGTCCAGTAACTATAAGTTGAACTTCCAGGTTCCAGTCATTCTGGGCTCAGAGTCTAATGCTATCCGGTCACAAACAGGCTTGTGGTCCGAATAACCTAACCAGTGTGTCTAGGTAGATAGCCACATGGGTAGAGGGACACTTAAGAGCCCATGTTCACTTCTCTCACCGGGGGTAATCGATACGTTATCGATCAACGAGATTAAAATTGTCGATCAGATTGTCCATGCTAGGATCACGCAAGCTCTCGCTAGATCCCAGGTCTCTACCTAACTTGGGGTTCAGGCTGACATTCCAGTCCCTTATTACTATGGGCGACGGATTCACCAGGAAATCTCCCAACGGACGGAAGAATGAACAATGCTCCGTCTGGACGTTGGGCGCATAAACTTCAACGAGACGAAACAATCTATTTTTTCACAGTAATATCGGCCAAGATAAACCGGCTCCCCGTTGACATGGACAAGAAACCAGCAAGGAAACACGATTGGTCACTTTGTACACTGAATAAACAATAGATAGCACACTAGCGTCGACATCAGAAACAAAGAATGTCTCCTAGATCGCAGCCACATCCACACGGAAGGACAAGAGGTCGCGAAACCGGCAGTCAGCTTTATCCTAATCCCTCAATCCCTTCGTATTCAAGCATTCCAGCTTGATATTCATTTTCAGAACAACTTAGGCACATACTGGGGGGAAATCTGTGAGCTATACCCAGATGGACCGTCCTATGCTCCAGGGCCCATGTCGGACGTAATCCCCTCCAGGACAATCCTACCGACGTCTGTGGGGAATTTTACCAGTACTGTCCTATATAGAGAAGTGTGTAGTAATACCCGGGCGCTTCCAGAGCAGTTTTGGACAATTTGCGGAGCTCAGGAGACTCTACTTAGCTGCGAAAGGGATTTTGTGACAGAGATGAAGTCCAAGACTCTTATTCTCCCGCCAGAGTTCAAATTACTGTCATTACTCTAGGAACTTTACTTTGTTCCAGAGGTCTTCCTCTGCTATAAGAGAGTTCGATTGCCGCAATCGCTGCTCCTCTTTAGGCTGTTTCACCTGATGCTGTTGTTGCTGCTGTTGCTATTGCTGATTCTGGTGTTGCCGTTGCTGGTGCTTAGAAACATCTGGTTATGAAGAATGTGTCTAGTTATAACGGTCCAGTCGGCTCGATCCTGGGTCTCTCCCACGTTGGTCAGTACTGGCGCCGGTCAACCGATAGCTGTCTGTTTATCGCTTCCTCCCTGCTGCTGATTCATCTCGGTCTTCTCCAACTTTGGCTCCTACTGCCGGCTTCAACCGATCATCCAGTTTATATGCATCGCGCCTAACTCTTACTACCCGTCCGTGTTCATTATGTATTCACCAATTAATTATTTTCCCCACAGTTGAAATCATGACCTCGCCCCCCAAAACAATGCGGTCTGGTATTCGAAAACAATAAACTTTGTATTTAGATTCCTCTTTGCCAAAAATTGTTTACGTTAACAAATTTTGTGCAAAGAACACTCTCTGTCCTTAGAATTTCTTTCTTTTCACAGACAGTAATTTCTCATTAATAAAATTTATTTCAAAACTGCAATTTACCGATGTACCAAATCCTGACCACAAGAATTCTTTTGTTCCCTTTCCTGAACACACCAAAGTATTTACATTTCATCTTCTATTTACTTTTCGATACCATCTAAATATTCTCTGCTGCAACTGTATTCTTCCTTCAGTGTATCAGCATCGTTTTTCCCTCGCTTCATATTGCAATTGCTGGTTCTCGTTTCATGTTTAACGTTTGTTTTAACACTTCCCAAGCTCTAATTCTATACGGGGATTTTCCATGAACCCTTTCAGTCTTAATTCCAAACCATCAGTCCCAATAGTCACGGCGATGATCTGAGTGATGTTGGCGATGCAAATGATTCCTTTAATTCTATTCGTTATCTAAAGAGCGCTTGCTTTGGAGTGATGTTAAGACCGCCATTCAACCTTCTTGCTGATAATATGTAATTGATTCACAGATTACAAGGGAAATCTTCAACAGAATCGAAAGCCTACCTGGTGGCTTATTATTTTAAGTGCAATTTTCAGGTAAATGGTTTCGATTTCGAAGCTCGATTCTCAAGACAAGACCACTATCATTTGGGGTGGTGATATACAGAGATTACTAATAAACATACTTCACTTGTTGCTCATGTTGTTACGTCCAGATCGCATTAGAAACACCAGATATCGCTTCTTAAACAATATAAGATAGAAAAATGACAACGTATTGATAGCAGACAGAAAACAACGGTAGTAAAGGAAAGCAAGAAAAAGGAATAACCAGGGATTTTAAAAAAAGCAGAATGTATAGTCGACACTGACCAAGGTGAGAACTTCAAATTAGAACTGTCAAAATTAAGCAAGTACAGAATATTAACTATCTGGGAAGCGTTTTAACAGACCACAGAAAATATGACATCGACATCCGGATGCGCATTGGGATATCAAAAGATGCCTTCGAAAAGCTAAGCAGAGTATTACGAGAAAAAAAAGTGATAAGCTGCAACTTAACTGTAATTCTACACAAGGCTTCTAAAAGTATCATATGTGGTGCATGTAAGCAACAAGGAAAGTTTAAGGAAAATAGAAATACAAAGAACACTTATAATTAGAATGTGAAAGAAATGATAGTCATTTTGTGGAAAAGAAGGTTGGAGAAATTAACAGACAGGACGTATTGAATGGAAATAGAACAAAGAAAACAGCGACACATGTACATTAGCCTAAAATGCTAATGTAAATGGATGATCTAGGAGTAGGAAGTACTATAAAAAGGATGCAAGTTTTTTTGTTGGAATTTCCGGAATGAAGAGGCATCATTATACACTCTATGTTCGCACTATTGTCCTAATCTTTGTTGGTTTTGTCACAACGAGAACAGTCCAAACGCGTAGGTTAAATAGAGGGTTCAGTTCAGAATTCGCTGTAGGTTACCCAGATCGATATACACAATGACTGAAACATTGTGACAATAACAACAAAGATGAGAACAATAGTCCGGATAAAACAGTATCAGAGCTTCAAAGAAGAGGAAATTATGGAGAGCTATGATTGCTCACGCCCTAGATTGATATGACACGAAGAAGAAGAAGAAGAAGAAGAAGAAGAAGAAGAAGAAGAAGAAATAACTACACCGGATGTATTCACCACTTAAAAGGGTAACGGGACAAGAATAATAGGTATCGTAAATGTCTGTATAGTAAATTGTCTCGTCAACATTAAGGAATATAATCAAATCACACCGAATCTATCGCTTTACATTTAATTATCTACGTTATGGCGTATTAAACCTCATTAATACTTCCATGGGTGACCTCTTTGTGAGGTTGTCAATGAGATTTGTGTCCTTTATATGAGATTAATGAAAGATGTGTTAATTTTCATCCATTAATCATATTGAAGATAGGCTTTATTTCATGCTATTTTGTTAATAGTTGAAACTGTACTTGTTGTATTTCTGATTCACTTCTCGAAAACCTAATACATTCCCTGAATGAATCAAATGTTCTTCCTCTTTCCCAATTCTATATTAATGTGCTGTTTCGAAAAATACTCTCTTGTATTTAAAACACACTTGATTAAATTGCTTCAGTCTACTGTAACCCTCGATCCCCACTTGTAGTACTGTTAAAATTATATAACTGTTCAGACCAGTAGTATCTGGTAAATAGTGTTCGTAAATAATTTCCAGCATGTCCTTATACTTACTATAATTTTCTTACTGAAAGAAAAAGAAAATCAAACTTTCTTATCACTGCAGCGCAGATTAAATGCATCAGAACCAATAACAAAGGAATGATAAAATTTAAGAATCTCAGACAAAGAGCAAATGTCGCCTTTGAAAAGTAAAAAGAGAGACTGAAAACCATATTGTATTAGAAAACCATATTGCTGGAAGAAAATAAATATTCGCTTTTCTGTTAAATTGCATTTTTTTTCCAATCCTTGTCTGCGCATGCGTACATTTATATATCATTTTAAAGCTTTCTACTTTCATTTTCAGGTGCCGCTTGAATTTTTTTTATTACTTTTATATTTGATATATTTTTTTATGTCTTGGGGCTAGTATCTTCAGTATTGTTATTTTCCCGACATTTCAATTAAACGCTACAACAGAAATTGTTGGAATTGTCTGTTCGTGCGTCTCAGTGTGGAGTGTTTCATATGGAGTGAATTTTCGTAGTGTGAAGTAACGATAACACCTTATCAGTGCAAGGCTAATTAACACAGACACAAGACATATAAAAGAACTGTAAATATTTCAAGGGAACAGCTCACAAAAAAGAGAAAAAAAAGCGAGGTGTCCCAGATGAAATGTCAAATAGAGAGGAGAAAGCATACTGAATCATTTTGAAAATGAGGTTGTGGCAGTTTCATATACACACAAATAAACTGATCAGTCTCATTTCTTCTAAGTGCAAGAACCAGGGATTGAACTCTCTCGTTCTTTCACACTCAGTAACCACCTTCCTTCTTACTGGCTTTATTGTCTTACTTTGAGGTGAAACGTTTGAAAACGAAGAAATGACTAACCTTTTCATAAATAGTTTCACCTTTTTTCTCAAATGAAATGAACTTTTTCTAATCAATTAACGACTTTCTCAAATTAATTTATCTAATAACATATGAAATTAGCGCTTGCGCAATTGACATTATAAACTTTGGATGTAAAATTATATTTCTTATCAAAATGTAAAAAGATTAGGTAAGAATTTTTACAGCTGATTTACATAAATTTTCGATGCCAATCACTTGTTCAATAAATTCCATTTGATGCTGATTATCACACAGTTAAATGAAAATAGAATTGTTTTTCTTTTTTTTTTTTTGCATTAATAGCAACAATATCAATAATTCTATATGCAGAAAGAGAAATTGTAGGAGGAGAATGCAATAATTCTTGAATGTATTCCTTAAGGTATCTTTAATCCTTTCAATTCTACGGAATAAATTTCAATGGACTTAAATATAAGCGAATATAAAAGATATGCAATTCTACAAGAAACAGAAATTCTTCAATGATTTTTGAACAGATGCACATCAATTATAAAGATAATTTTTTTTTCATCTGTAAGCTTTTAGGAGCATTTCTCAGGAAATCTATTGAATGCAAAGAAAGAATACTTTTACATCCGTTTCGAAATGAATGAATCCAGAAATATCGATAACAAGTCTTTACGCTTCTGATCAAAGTGCCGGTCAAATTTGCAGATGGCGTTTCTGAGCTTTGTGAAACGAACTGAAATCATTAATATTGTCTAGTGTTATCTATAGATGGAACGTTTTTGAGGTATTTATCTTGTTACCTTTAAGCCAAAATATAATTGTGGAGTATGTATGTTTATTTGTTACCTTTTAAGATGATATCAAGGTATTATCATATTAAAGTTAACTGGTTCGCTTGTAAAAGTAGGTAAAATTTTTTGGAATACTTTTTCTAGATTAGCATTCATAGAACTGCCTTTACATACGACATTTGGTAGAATGAAAAAAAACTGAAATATGGTGTTTTCCTTTCGTCTTTCAATGTGATTAAGTTATCAGACAATATAAAAGGAACTTACTTAAAATAAATAGACAAAACTTGACAATATTATTTAATGAAACATGCATTAATATATATATATATATATATATATATACATATATATATATATATATATATATATATATATATATGTATATATATGTATGTATGTATGTTAAATAGTATAGGTTAATTAATAAAGCAAGGGCAAACAAAAGTTTACCAATATAATCAGTACAATAAACATTTATTAAATATTAATTATAAACCATATCACAGAAATGAAGCACGGAGAGAAAGGTTTTAAGATCGGAATTTTCGGACACGCCTGTGTCCTTTATCAATGGAGCAAGGAATAAACAGTGAAATGGGAATTACTCAACGACAGATGTTTTTGTATATAGGGTATTTTCCAGTGGAAATCATATTGTTAACAAAATCTCTCTCTCTCTCTCTCTCTCTCTCTCTCTCTCTCTCTCTCTCTCTCTCTGATTCCTCGATGTACGAAACCTTTTCTGAAAATAAACTTAAATTTAGAATTTTGATCGGGGTAAAATCTTTAGGCAGATCTATGACTAGTGTGTGTCTTGGAGAAAGTGAAATCGTAAACAAAGCTGAAGACAGTTATAGGTGACAGTTATAGGTCGAGGAGGAAGAAAGACATCTCGCATGACGCAAGTTGTAACCAAAATTGTCGGACGAAGTTGTCAAGTGTAGAAATGGTTAGATTATGATGTGATGAAAAAAATGAGAAGGAAACAAATGGAAATATATAATGATAAGATGTTATGGAATTCAGTGAAATGAAAAATATAAAGTGAAGGAAAAAAATGGATAAAAATTTGGATAAAAATTTTGGAGATCTATTGTTGACAAAAACGGGTACAGAAAATAAAAATATAAACGAAAATCTGAGAGGAGATGGATATAAATATATAGATGCACATAAGTACATAACACAAGTGCACATAACATTGTGTAAATATACACAAACCACCACACAAACATATAAATCTCAATACACATATAGATATAAATACATGTACAAGATTAATATGTATCTACACTAACCGTCTCTAATCCTCATATAATCTTATATGTAAAAGAGCCATAGTAATAAAATCGATGATGGTATAAAGAGGGTAGCCTTCAATGTACAAAGCAATACTCTCCATTATTGAATAGTGCACCACGAGGGAAATCATAGGCGGTAAAACATATAGTAAGAAGGTTGGGTGATGGCTGTTAAAATTTAGAGTTAAAATGTGGTAGGCGGGCTAACTCATCCGAGGATTGATGTTGGTGATAATGGGTTGCCTTCTTGAAATTGTACACTCTGAGGAAACCCAGAATCCCTGTTTAGTACTTCAATGTGGGAATTTACTTTTAGGATATAGTTCAATTCGGAACTGCGTCTGTTACTGGGTGCGCTGGGTAAATTATCGCCATTTTATATTCTTAATTTCGCATTATTTATTTTTAATTTTGTCGACTGCACAGTATAGTAGTGTCAGTTGGACACCGTCTGTGAGAAAAAATGCACGATGGAACAATTCACTCCGCCGGAAATTTAGAAACCGCATGCTGTACTTCTTGCCTTTAAACATTTTAGAGTGTATGTGTCTTAATCTGAGGACAGTGCAGGGGATTTGGAATGATTTGGACGAGTTTAATGGTAATTACGAACGTGTTTGGAGTGATCACGGGTGATGGTGACATTTTGTGAGAAAGTGTCTGAAGTTGAGAAGGTAAATCAAGACCGATTATATTACAGATTCTTTGGATTTTGTTTAGAACTTCTTATATAAAGTACAATTAGATAAAAATAAATAGGCTTGAATTCACTTTCATCCCTGACGTGCGCCAGTAGCTTAGGGGTAGATAATTCGACTGAAACCAATTCAGCTGGGTTTTGATAATAGCTAACCACACTGATGTGATGTGATACAGGTAAACAGTCTGTCTGTGTATGACAATGTATATTCTTCGCTATTCTGACGCTAATTCAGACGGGTTTCGATCCTAACTAGAGGCAACCGGACGTCTAACCACATGGATAAGCTGCGATGCACTGAAACAGTCTGTCTGTGGATGACAATATATATATATATATATATATATATATATATATATATATATATATATATATATATATATATTCTAGAGAATACTTCGAAGGGGTAAGGACTATAAGCTTGTAATATGCAAAAAGCATACCCACTTAAAGGAATTCAATTGTACTTTATATCTTCAATAAACTTTTGTGAACTTAATGGTCTATCTCAATCGATATTCGTACGGAATGGTTTCCCCGGGGGTCGTAATTTCTGAAGACAATGCCCGAAGCTTATAGGGTGTTATATAATCAGTCAGTTTAGGCCAGTTGGATTTCTCTGCGAAAATCAAACCTCGAAGTAAGATTGGCAATTATTCGTAACAACATTTCGACAGAGAAGACAATGACTGTGTTGCAGCGTAAAAGTAATTGAGTTCATTCCATGAATTGTAATCCTGTTGTCTGTAGGCTTTATCTGCCGGGTCGGTGAGGTTTAGACCATGATACGATTTTAATATTTCGAGAGGTAGTGGCTGAGACAGACAGAAAAAGATAGAAGAAAAGACTTAACGAGGCTAAGCATATATATATATATATATAGATAGATAGATAGATAGATAGATAGATAGATAGATGCAGCGAAAGGCTTTCCACATTTCACCTGTCGGAGAGAGAGAGGAAGAATAATAATTCGTCAACCACAAAGGCTCGAAGACGTTTTTGAACTCTGTCAAGACTGGAGAGTGAGGTCTGATCATCTCCCACCCATATATGACAAAAATACTCCATTTTATGCCTCATCTGGCTCTTGTAAAGGTAGGAGTCAATTGCTTACTGGGGCGGTACATACAAACGATCATTTTGCCTACATCCTTAGCAATGGATTGTACACCTTTCTGCAAATTTATTGAAACAACCACTTTAGTTTCTGTTCTTTCACCATAGGGTTAGTTTCAGACCCACTGGAGTGAAAGGGTCTAATTGATTTCTATTTTTTCCCTCATATTAGATCATTTGCAGTTGTGTGCAATAATATGAATCTGTTTTCGGGGTGCATGATGAAATTTGTTTAGCCTTGAAAAATATTGTGTCATCAGTAACTGCATCAGATTTTAATCAAACCCAAACACTACTGTTTCGACTGTCGATTAGTTGTCCTACGGCCATTGTCTCTGGTGGGAATTACTCCAAGGAAGTGTACGAAAATTATAACGTTGCATGAACACACTGGCAAGCCTTACTAATCAAAGTACTATAGATTGGCCCAGAAACTCTCCTGATTTAAGTCCAGCCGAGAATCTGTGGTAAATTTGCAAGGAAAGACTTTGTGGAATGGACATACGAAGTACTAACATGGCAAAATACGAAAAAAGCAAATAATGGCGGAATCATTCGTTTTGTTTCAATTAATTTGCACAAGGGTGTATGTACGAGCAAGGTGCAAGTTTGAGGCGCAATAGACTTTCAAGGCATGGTCCTTCCCAGTAAAGAGACATCCGATCATGGTGACTGATGGCAGTTCGGGCTCCGATCGCCAATGATGGAATGTAACTAACGTGGTCTTCAATGTATTGAATGAAACCAGCCAATATTTACCGCACCATCACTGGGTAATTTGTGCAAGTTCGGAAGCGAAATGAAAACTTATATCACAACAGAAACGTTTAATTCCAAATATAGAAGGACCCAGGAATAGACCTGGTAGCTGTACTAGATTTTTTGTCTTGCAGAAAAATCTTCAACCAACATCACTCAGATGAAAACAAAGTCAAAGTAATGTTTGCAGGTAAGAAATTATAAGCACCTTCAAAAACGATGATGCTGTCAAGATAAACCCATTTTTTGTTAGTTATGTGAAATTAATATGTTTTATTATTTATTATCACAATAGTTTTTAGCTAAATAGTATATTCATGAAAGACAATTGCCATTGTAGTTCTGCGAAGGTACCTTCCTAAAAATAGATTTCAAATAAATGAATGAAATAACCTCTAGCCTCTCTAAGTATTAACGTCATAGAAAACTTGTTGTTCGTCACCTGATGAGATTTATATGGGAGCTGAAAATAATATTCAAGCAAAGGACTTTTAAAAAAAATAAAAACACCAGGAGGTAATGTTATAGTCTAAACACATGAAAATTCAAAAAGACCTACACTGAAAAATTGTTGAAGTATATAGAATATCAGGTTGGCCTTATTAACATGTAAAATATAAATCAAAATATGTTAATTTCTAAGGGTTTTTTCATTAATCAAATATATGTTTCTCTGACCTATTTTTTGGGGGGGGGATTTATTTATAAAAATGTATGTTGCATCTTTTATTTGCATAATGACAATGGCCACACCATGAAAACAAGTTATCAATATTCTGAATCTAAATAAATAAAAGGCAAATTCTATCAATCCGTCCGTCTGTCTGAAACCCCTTGGGCCACACTTGTTCTACATAAGCATCTTATACTTTTTTTAGAATAAGAATGATCCAGTATTGGGATTTGTGTACAGACGAGGAAGAAAATGTTAAAAATTCAAATTTTAAAATAACTGAAAAAAAATTATTGATTTTAAAAGTTTTTAATTTATGTTGAATATAAAGTAACACAAAAAACTTTGGGAATTTATTTTTAAAATTCAATTTAAAATAACTCCAAAACTTTATGAATTGAGGAAATTAATTTTATTTCTTCAAAATGACAGGGAGTCACATTTAAAGCGAGACGTTTCGTGATGTGAAATACTGAAGAGATTGTGACTTGGAGAATCAGCTCAACGGAAGTTCCATGGAGTTTGTGATTTGAAACACTCAATTTTAGCCGTGCATTAGAAGTTTCATGGAGTGAATTGAGGAATTCAGAGTTATTTCTATAAAATTATCGTTGTCATTTTCTAACTTAGACCAGAGGTCCGTTTTGTTTTGGGTCGGAGGGCCAATTAGCACCTTGCAGGAGCTAGTTTGAAAGCCTTCATTGAGTGCGGCTTTTAAGCTAATAAGAATATAAAAGGTGACACTTATCCGATATATTAATGAAATAAATTTATTTTCAGAGTTGTGCTAAGATGCCATTTTTCAGTGGAAATTTTTATTGTGAAAACATTTATTTTCATAATAAAATCTGGCATCAGGTAGATATCGTTAAGTAAAATGCTACAAACAAGTACATTTATAAATTCGAACAATAAGTCAAAAGACGATTGGTGTTTGTAGACAAAACACCGATCCTCAATCCTAAGTAGTCCACATCTTGATATACATAATAAGGCATAACTATGGAAAAAGAAAAGATATCAATCAGTCCCGTAACTGTAAATAATCCTTTTTATAGGTGTCCATAAAAATATTCTAAGTTGAGGGTTGGAATAAGAACACAAGAGAATATATTTTTAAAATAACAAGTTAGGGTGATACGATTATTGCAGACACGAATATATATATATATATATATATATATATATATATATATATATATATATATATATATATATATATATATATTATGAAATGAACATAGTCCGAAAATTATTTTAAGACATTTTTATGTTTATAAATTCTTTTTATAGATACAAATTACAAATATTTAAGTAAATGGTCTTTTTTATAATAAACAGTATTCACAACATTTACCGGCTTGAATGTCCGAGAAATCTTCACAGAAAATATTCCTGTCGAAGGACGAATATTTTCTATGAACATTTCTCGGACATTCAGGCCAGTAAATGTTGTTAATAATATTTATTATAAAGAGAGCATTTACTTAAATATTTGTATCTAAAATATAATGTATAAACATAAAAATGTCTATATATATATATATATATATATATATATATATATATATATATATATATATATATGTTTGTGTGAAAAGTGCGTGTATATAAATATATATATGTGTAAGATATTATATATATATTATTATTATTTATATATTATGCGTGGTACTTATTAGAAAGCGCTCAATATCAGAGAGAGAGCTAACATATTTGGTTGGATTGATATGTGTTTGTGACCCTGGGTTTCACGCTTTTGTGATCGTCAGACAAACTGTGTAATTTTTTAAAATTTTGGTTCTATGTAGATTGCGTGTATTGGTGTTATTATGGGTCGTCGTCAGGATGCCACTCATGCTAACGCAAACATAGATGCAAACCCGTACACCCGTTGAGGTACGCAGACACACATACACACGCGCTTGCCCGCCGGGACTCATACAAACTTAAACATATGTGCACAGTATGGGACTTGACATATGTATGTATATGTGCATTGTTGTGTACATACATACGTATTTGGGTGCTGAAATTCAAAGATGGGATGTTTAGTGAATATTTCTCGTGAATGTATGTATGTCAACAATCAAATCAGACCATTTTTCCAATCTTCGCTGATTCCTCAAGGCTCCATCCTTGCCCCCACTCTATTCCTTATCTACATAAATGACCTCCCTGACGCAATTACTTCCCAGGTTGGCATATACGTGGATGACACCACAATTTATTCTTGCCTCAAAAACAAATCTAGTCTCACTGACAAAACTCGCCTGGCCGTGCGTCTCGAAAAGGACCTCCAATCGATTGTGAACTGGGGCATGAATTGGCTGGTCAACTTCAACGCTTCTAAGATAAAACTGCTCTCTATTAATCACCACAGAGGTCCTTCCCTTCCCTCCATTAGAATGTCTGACGCTCAACTTCTAGAGAGCAACTCTCTGCGGCTTCTCGGTCTCACGTTGACTGCTGACCTGAGATGGAATAAATACATTGAGTCAATTGCATCGTCCACTGCAAGGAAAGTTGGCTCCCTGAGTCGCGCCAGGAAGTTTTTCTCCCCGGAGTCGATCCTCCAGATCTACAAAACAACAATTCGCCCTTGCATGGAGTATTGCTACCATATATGGTCTGGTGCCCCTTCTGTTTGCCTCGGGGTTCTTGATAGGCTCCAGAGGCGGATATGCAATGTAATTGGCCCTGCCCTGGCGTCTCATCTACATCTTTCTCACAGACGCTCCGTCGCCTCCCTCTGTCTTTTCTACAAATACTTCCATGGAAATTGCTCCGAGCAGCTGTATTCGCTGGTTCCCAGATGTCATGAGTTCAAGCGCCATACGAGGCTGGCATTCCGCTCTCACCCCTTCACTGTCGAAACTCCTAAATGTAGCCGTCTCTTCTACTCTAATAGCTTCATGTCTCGCACCTCTCGCCTGTGGAACTCCCTTCCCTATTACTGTTTCCTTGTGAGCTATAATCTCCAGCTATTCAAGTGTAATGTCAATCGACATCTCCAGTTGCCTTGATCTATCCACTACCCTCATTCCTTTCTTCTATCACTCCTATCTGACCTTGCTCTAAATTTTCTGTAACCCCTTGCGTCCTAGTGGCTTCCCGCCTTGCTTGGGGTGAAATGCTTAAAAAAAATACTATTTCCTCGCATAGACGTATATACGTGTGGTGGGGTCTGTGTAAAATTTGATAGGTAAAAATGCTATTATTTTTAATTTTTTAAGGCTAATTTGCTATTATTTTCAAGCTGGTTATGTGCTAGTTTTTGATGACTGCGTATATGTAACTTGTAGAAATTTCAGTTCGTAATCATTATTGTTTTTATTTAGTGGTATTAAATATGCTAGGGGGAGAGAGAGTAATTTACGATAATAATTATAGTGGATTGATATAGTAATATTAGATGTGATGTGGTAGTAATGTTGTTGGGAATTGGTAGTAATGAAAAAAGGGTGAAACCCAGGGTCACAAACTCACATCAATCCAACAATATATATATATATATATACAGTTAGTTTATAAAAAAAAAACTAGGTAATCCGTATGGGTAAACCTAAGGAGGATAAAATCTAGTGAGCTCAATGTAAATACAGAGCAAATAATTAAAAGAAAAACTTTAAGGTTCCATGTAATAAATTATTTCACCACAGCCCTTTTAAAGAAACTCCCAAAAATTAAAAAAAACAAATTAAATCACTAACAAACATCAAATTAAATTATTTGTAGACAGTTTAGAGACATTCAAATTTATATGAAACATTATAATCTTTATGAACCCCCAAAATAACACTTTCAAAATAAAACAAAATAACAGCGTCTGTTTCTAGCCTTTTTTTACAAAGAAAATTAGTGACATCTTCTCTTCTCTTCTCTCTTAACTTCCTTCTCTCTTTTTCTCTCTATGAGTTTTTTCTTCTCTACCTCTTCAATATCAATATATAACTTCCGTTAAGTTAACCGTTTAAATATGTCCTTATCTGCTAACTCACTCATGTCTTCTCTCTCCCCACTCACTTCCTCACTTCCTTAATTTACATATGTTTAATACGGCCCGTCAAAAATGTATAAATTTTCTTAGCATTTTTTGTTTGGAAATAAAGTCTGATGATTCGCAGTCCTTTTAAAGGCTGTGGTGAAATAATTTATTACATGGAACCTTAAAGGAGTCTGTTTTATTTAAATTATATATATATATATATATATATATATATATATATATATATATATATATATATATGTAATGCAATGGACTAAGTTCGACAATTATTTTAATATATTTATTGTTTATACGTTTTTTTTACATATACAAATATTTAAGAAATACTCTGTTTACAATAAACCGTTTGAACAATATTTACCAGGCTGAATGACTGAATTTCATAAAAGTTATGTGTCCTCCCTATACGGAACCGTCATATAACATGACGTGCTATACCATATAATTAAAAATTTCGACTTAGTCTATTTCATAATATATAATGTCATTTGTTTACGTTAAGATACGCTTAGAGCAGATATGAATGTTCGAGAGAAATTATGGGAAAATTGTAGTTTAAAAACATTAATTTAACCTTGCTAACCGGACGCTTCATCTGTAGATAAATGGTATAGTAACTCAGGCTATATGAAGGTTCCGTGTAGAATAAAGGTTCGATTTTTTTCGGATGTTACATATTTTCTATGAAATTTCTCGAACATTCAGGCCGGTAAATGTTGATAATACTGTTTATTATAAAGAGAGCATTTACTTAAATATTTAAATCTCTAAAAAATAACGTATAAACAATATATATATATATATATATATATATATATATATATATATATATAGTTGGACATTCGTATTCGAGGATAGACGTTTACTAGGGCGGATAGCCAATCCCTCTTTCAGACGCCCTCTCAGGCACATTTGTGTTTGTTCAACACCCAAAGAGTCTACTACCTGTGGTTTATACTGCAACTATTCTGAGCAGACCGTAGTTACAGTTTCTGGGAAAAAGTGTGTTATCTCAACAGGCTAGTACGCTCAAACGCTCGGTCACGATCACTTGTGACTTGGTGCTAGCACATCCAACGACGACCTCCCCCAAGGGTTCCGTCTAACCAATTTCACTCACAAGGCTTGGATTTTCAGGCACTTTTCAAAGGTACCATATGCTGGGATCACCTGCTCTAGACCGATAATATCAAGGTCATTTTCCTGACTGATTGACCATGGTCAGATTCAAACACCGGTTTCATGTTCAGAAAGCTTACGTTTGTGTCTATAATACAAATACACACATACACACACACACGATTTTTTTCTCAATTCGTTGTTGGAAGATTTACCTGATGATCCTGAATCCTTAAAAAAGGATTTAGGTGAAATAAATTATCGTAATGGTACATTAAAGTGGTTTGTTTTTCATTACATATTAGCTCTGTCCTAACATTGAGCTCTCAGGATTTCATCCTCTTTGGATTTACCAATTCGGTTTATATATCACTGTCCCTATTACTAGATCAATTATCTATATATGTATCTATCTAAGCTTTATTACATCTATTTAACTATTTCAGCCTTTTCCTATCTATCTATCTATTTCAGCCTTTTCACATCTATCTATGCTTCGTCCTCCTCTCTACCTCTTCTTACTGTTTTTTCTCTCTTTTATCTAATTCAGATTCTGCATGATTCGCCCTTGAAGACTGTGAATAAAATCGAGGTAAATCCGTTCGTTATGGAAGTCGAACTCATTTGAATAATTACCGTCTTGATTTGATTAATTAATTTCCTTTATCTCAACATAAATATGGTGGCATTTACTTACGTATTTCACGGGATCTAATTACGTCAATTGAAGTGAATAAAGTGCTTTCTACAACAGTGGCGGGTAAAACTATTTTACAATCGGCTCTTATTTTCTGTTTGTCGGTTGTTAATAATAAAGGTTTCACGATTTGACGGGAGGCAATCATTCTGAAAGACTATTTTCGCGTAGAATTTAACCATTTCTGCACTATCCTAACACAAATTCTTCAGTTTCAAATAAATTATGCATGTGTGCAGCGGCCTCGAGAAGGCCACAGCTCACAAACAGTAGCGTCAAATGTCTGTACAAGATCGGGATTGCAATATATTGGGCGCACTAAACACTAGTCACTTCTTTCTTTTTTCCTTCCTTCTTTTTATCTCTCTTTCTTTTTTCTTTCTTTCTTTTTTTCTTTCTTCCCACACATACACACTCTCTCTCTCTTGCACACACACACACATACGCACACAGACACAATTACATTTTAAAACGCACACAAAAAAGTAAAATTATAAGAAACAAACTAATTCGTCCAACTCGCAGAAATTTTCTTTATTTCTTTCTTTCTTTCGACATTTCTTTCTTTCTCATATTTCCACTCACACACATGCACGCACACACGCGTACACACAAGCACACACACAAGCACATCAAAATTACTTAATAAAGAAAATATCGGACGAAAAAAATACCTATAACTGTTATATAACGAAAAAAATATAATAATAAAAGTAAAAAATAAATAAATAAATACTACGTTACTTAAAAATCGAAAAACCGAAAAGAGAAAATATACAAGTAAAATAAATTGACCTAAATTCATCCAAGTAAATAAATAAACAAACCAATCCCGATAAAGTTACCGTTAGAAAAAACAAATAAAGATAATCAACCCAAATAAACACAAATTAAAAACTGTTCCTGCCAAAATAATAGTTAGAACAAACTACAACAATCAACCCGAAAATCGAATAAATAGCTTTAATTAAATTCTCAAACCAAAACAAAACTATTAAATAAGTGATATAAATTTTTTACTACGTTAAAAAAAAACACCTATTAAAAATAAATAAATAAATAAATAAAATAAGAAGCAAAAAATAAAAATAAATAAAAAGAAGCAAAATAATTTAACCCAAATAAATAAATAAACGACTTCCGGTAAAATAACCGCCATAATAGACTACCCACAGTGCACCACTGACCCGTATATATATAAATAGCCGAAAAAAAATAAGAGCACATGTGGCCTGACGATTGCATATAACATGAAACAGACTGTCGCCTGTAAGTGTTGACTTCTATGTTCACTTTTATATTTACACACGCTCTAGCTCTGAAATTGAGCACTTTATCCCATAAATATAGCACACCTTAAGACTATATTTCTTCATAACTATATCTATATAATTGTGTATTTGGGCAGCAATCTTTCAGCAATACATGTTTCGGTGAAGAAAACTGATATGATATTTTGTTTAGCCTTTTTCTCTTATACAAGTACAAATCTTCTCTTTTCTCGGTGAGTAAACTGGCCTTGAAGTGCTTAGAATCTGATCTTTTAAAGTGGCTTATATTAGGTTGGTGCAAAAATAATGACGTAATAATGTCGTTTTTTGACGTGACGTCAAAAAACGACATTATTACGTCATTATTTTTGCACCAACCTAATAGTTACGTCACGTTGAAACACAAGTTCTCGCCATATCACTGAAGTTAAGCAACATCGAGCCTGATCATTAACTAGATAAGTAAGCCCTTGGGAACACCAGATTTTGTTCTTGGATATGCGGGTGGTGTAATTGATAATAGCCAGTAATTCTTAATCCGCAAGCCGAGTTCGAATTCTAGTTGGTTTCGTTATATTCACTTACGCGCAAGGCGGAGTAATGGATAGCGGCTGAAGAATCGGAGAACCGAGTTCGAATTCCAGTTGAATCCATTATATTCATTTATGTGTTAATACACTTTTGGCTTTATTTCCTTTTGTATTTTGTCTATTCTGTAATATATATATATATATATATATATATATATATATATATATATATATATATATATATATATATATATTTACGCAAACACACACACACACACACACATATATATATATATATATATATATATATATATATATACTCTTCTTTGATGTGAAAGGTATGAATCCTCTTCTTCTCCCACCAGCTATAGGTAAATAGCAGAACTGACCGCGTTCTTTAGCCTTGGATGGCAACTGGTCTACCGCAGAAAGAAATGACAACCTACTGAGGGAAAAAAATCTGTCTCGTCAGTCATATATCGAAAGATAAATGATCGTCTAAGCATGTATCACGTTTGGCGCATATCTGACTCACCCTTAGGAAATGTATAAATCCATCTCTTCTTTCTTCTGTTATGAGTTAATTATTAAAATTTGTATTATTAAACCTCTATTATCTCCAAATATAAATTAAAAATGCGTAAAATATATTTAGATTTCGGCATTCAGGTGTTGACATGCCGCTAAACTAAAACAACCAATCCTTAAAACGGTATAAGTAATAATCAAGCCTTAAACTAGTTCCCCTAATTTCGATTTTAAGGAAATAAAATTTATTTTTCTCATAACGCCGAATCATCGATGAAACATGTCAAAATAGAAGTTCCAAATTGTCTTATAAGTTTATTATTTCTTCAGATTCTCCTCGAACTTTACTTATATGTAGATATATACGTACCGAAAACTTACTGACATATCTTTTGTTCCCCAAATTGATTATAAAGAATATGAATTTTTTCTGTCTTTTTTAAACAAAACAATTACTTTAGCATTTTTCATTTATTCATAACGTTGTCATTGATAATCATAATATTGTATTAAAGCCCCCCCTCTCTCAAAGAAGACATTTAGAATTCTTTTGTAAAGCTGGAGAAATAAATATGTACCATTTGACATACTTATCAGTTTAGAAATTTTTTATCAGTTTCCTTTTTGTGTTTTTTTTAACAGAACAGACAAATATTAGGTTGGTGCAAAAATAATAACGTAATAATGTCGTTCTTTGACATTATTACGTCATTATTTTTGCACCAACCTAATATTATTCAGTCAGCATCTATTGACACACGACATGCAAGATGTAAATATTATCACCGTATCATCTTATACGTTAACTTTCCGACTATGATAACCGAGATCGAGTCTAACCAGTGTCGAATTCACAAGCGTTCTAAAATTTAAATAATTCTGAAACATTATCGATATTTTTTCTTCTGTTTATAAATATACTAACCGAATAAACAGCGCCTTTCTGCGTGTAATACATTTTTCTTTGTCAGAAAATGATGACTGATATTAAATCATTGTTATAATTTGTGGACAAAAATGATGCATTTCAAAGTTACTCAATGATCTTTCCGATGTGACCTCCATCTTCTGGCTTTCTTCTTTTATATTTTGGATAGGAGTCATTCCCTTGTTCAAATTTAAATTTATTTTAAATCAAAGGGAGAAAATATTTCAGTGGGAGGATGCTGTCCCCGCAGTACCCCTCTGATCAAAATGAAATAATTATCCAAGTACTCTGGGTAATGTAGTTTCAGAATATATTTGGTTATTGGGGTCTGTCTCCAAAACTCTAGGAGTTCAATAACAAACAGACAGACATACAGAGGCTACAACTTTATATATATAGATGTTGCAAAATTAGAGCCTTAACTTTGTCTTGATAATTTTCGTCAAAGGACGAAACGCGTTAGCTAAGACAAGTTTTCTTTTTGCCTTTATTTCCTTTCATCTTTTGTCTATTGTGCAATATATATATATTTACACAAACATGTATATATATATATATATATATATATATATATATATATATATATATAAATAACAACATCTTAAAGTATCTTAAAGTACTTTCCTTGGCCTCCAACTAAATTTGAATATATATATATATATATATATATATATATATATATATATATATATATATATATATATATGAGTAACCTTGCAGCTGCAAATATTACACACACTGATTTGGAGAATACTGCCTTGGATCGCAAAGCTCGGAAAAGTGCAACTTACACTGGAATCAGAATTTTTCGGCGGCAAACGTTGTCAAGCACCGTGAAGTAAGAGAAAGGAAAAAAGCCTCAGAAGGTGCCAGAGAAGTGCACCCTCTTTGCTCACACGCTTGCCTAATCTGTAGTTTTCTTTGCAAGTCATTAGCAGGTCTGAAATGTCACTCTAGATTCAAATATAAAGGTCATGAAAAAGTCGACGGGAGAGTCCATTATTATATATATATATATATATATATATATATATATATATATATATATATATATATATATATATATATATTCCTAATTAATTTTCCTACGGTTCAGAATATTTTCTTAGTTTACCGGAAAAAATACAAACTTAAGTTATCCAATATCTTCTGGTACTTTAGGCTTTTTATACTGCGTGTTCATAGAATTGCATCTATAGATATGAAATATGTTTTTCTGATTAGTTTTTCGAGTGTTGCAATTTCAAGCATTACTGGTAGTTGTATAGATTTTTTCAGTTATTCGTATTGTTTCTATTTTTCAAAATCAGTAATGAAACCTACTTTGTTTGTCCCTACATTGAATGAAATTTTATTGATGCAAAGTTGTTTGTTACAGTAAAGGCTTCTAGTATTGGTAGTCATTTACATTCTGGTTGGTGACATTCTATTTAAGGATGTTATTATATGATCACGTTAACTGTCACGATAATGTAGCTATTTTATAACCACAGATTCACGGTTCCACAAACCTTTGCTTTGTGGAGCCGATTCCCAAGAAAATTCCGTCTTGATCACTACAATCTTCAACTCTAGGTTTAACACCTATCTTTCCCACATACGACAATAAGTTGCACCTCTTAATATTTTACTCTCTAACTTTAGTGACTCTCTGGCCATGCACAGGTGAACTTTATTTTAAAATTAAAAAAAATTATACACAATTATGAGGCATCGGGGTATATCAGTCCGATTCATGGTTGATTTATCATGGTTGCCAAATTAGGTTTCTTTTGAAAGGTTTTACTAAAATTTTCCCACATTAAATGGATATTAATTAGATTCAACAGAAAATCTGATTGAGCTTGGCTTTCAAATATTATCTTCCTTTCAGTTTTGTTATTTAAGTTATCTTCATTATATAGAAACTGAGGAATTATGGGATCATTATATGCTCCCCAGTCACTCAAATGCTGCAACACGTACATTACGAAATTATGACTCTGCAAATCTTTAAAAAAAATTCTCAACACCTCTTCCAATTTTCTTGAATTTTTAAAACATCGACATTAAAGAAATCTCCAGAATAAAAAAAAACAAAAATAAATCTTGATATTTGTTAAAATATCTGTCAAAAATGTCTGGTTTACTTAAGTGACACATCTATTAAGAGCAAAAAGTTGATTCCCGTCACTTACGCTCAGGTTCAATATAATATCTGTACGTCCTGTGAAAAATACAGCAGAAAAAAAGCAAATTTTTAAACAGTGAAGTTAAAACTCAAATCTCAGAAATATAGAAAATCATATTAAAGAATAAAGTACACGTTATCAGGGACCGAACCTCCATTCTATTTTATTTTCTCCTGGGAAACTGGCTTTTAACCAGGCGTGCTTTCTACTTCGGCCCGGCCACGGAAGTCCCTACAGCAAGACAAAGCTCAATTATTCCTTCTTATGAAACGCGCATCTCTCGTCGGGACATTCAATGTCTGTCTGGCTCTGTCTGGCTCTCTCTTGCTTTCGTTGTCGGTCTCTCTATCTCTCTCTGGCTCTTTCTGGCTCCCTCTTGCTTTCGTTTTTTTTTCTCTCTCACTTTCTTTTGCTTTCGGTTTTTCGCTGTCTCTTTCTCATATATATATATATATATATATATATATATATATATATATATATATATATATATAATAAAAAGACTTAAACACTAATATTCCATGGTCATAATTTATTCCATTGGAATCGTAAATACGATCCAATTCATCTGACCTACAAATTCAAAACGAAAACAGAAAAAAACAACTCCGGAAATAAAAAATAGAATTCAGAGAGAGTGTAAGTATGAGAGTGTGGGACGAATGTTTGAGCTAAAGAGAGGGGTAACAGACGAGAGAAGGTGGGGGATTAAAACTTAACAGAGAGAAGTTTTATAGAGATGAGTTAAAGACAGGTTATATATATATATATATATATATATATATATATATATATGCTGCGAGGTGAGGTGAGTTAAAGACGGTTTATATACATATATATATATATGCTGTCCCCAAAAATTTGACATCATTTTGCAGGTCAATAATTTTAGCAGTTCTTGTCGAAATAACCTCAAATTTTCACAGAATGTATAGAAACGCATCAACATTTTATATTTAATGGAAGAGAACAGTTCGTGTTTATCTCAATGAGAATCTGCGAGAGAGATGGATCGAGTGTGGTGGAGAAAACTCAGTTTTCTAATGAAATGGCCTTCGCGGTCATCGGAATTATCCCCGGGTAATTTCCTTTTATGAGGATATGTGAAGGGTCTAGTCTATGCCCCCCTCTTCTGCTAGCATTGATGAACTCAAGCAGAGAATCACTTCCGCACTGAATAATGTTACCGGAGACATGCTACAGCGTGTTTGACAAGAGCTTAACTACGGAATTGACGTGTGCCGTGCACATATTGAACACTTATGAAATTGGTCCCAGAATAAACTTATGCTATTCAACACCAAATTCATTGAGCTAGACTCAGTAGTTTTCAAGATAATTGCTTTTAAATTGAAGTCAATTTTGAGGGGGATACCCTGTATATAGCATACATTTTTTTCTCACGAGTAGCACAACTCTGATTTTTATGCACAACGGAATAGTCAGCTGCTGAATGAAAGTTACAATTACGTTGCACATTAAACTCAGAGATGTACTCCCGCTAAGGAAAAATGTATATACATTTCGCCCCAAGCAAGGCGGCAGTGCGACTTACACGCAAGGGCTTGCAGAGAGTGAGAGTAAGTGTAAAAAGGTGTTTTGGGAAAGGATAAAGAGAGGGACTAGTATCAAGATCAAGGCATCAGAAGATGTCGATTGGCATTACATTGGAATATTTGAAGATTATAACAATCAGGGAATCAAGTAAGAGGAAGGGAGTTCCACTGTCGGGAGGTGCGGGAGAAGAAGCAGTTGGAGCAGAAGAGGTGGTTAGATTTAACTGTTTCAACAGTGAAATAGTGAGACCGAGATGCCAACCTAGTAGCACGCTTAAATTCATGCAGTTGGGGTACCATTGAAAGTAGTACGTTGGAGTAGTTTCCACAAAAATATTTGTAGAAAAGACAGAAGGAAGCCACATCACATCTGTGAGAAAGTGACTGCAGTTGAGATGCCAGGTCAGGACCTATCACATTGCATATCCGTATAGCTCAGTTATTATACATCGAGTAATATTTAATTAACAGCAGCACTCAATGGACAATATTTATATTAATTTATATATATATATATATATATATATATATATATATATATATATATATATGTATATATGAAAAGTTTCGCTGAGTTAACCTGTAGAAAAAACAATATTTATAAATGTAAAAGACAATAGGAAAACTGTAATATTAGCCGACGCATTTCATCCAATGTCGACTGTTTCAATGTAAAAACGAAATGAATTTATTACAAAAAATTAACTATGAATAACAAAACAAAATATCCATAGCAATTGGAAGAATTTTCAAAAAGCGATATTATATTCATATTGTCAACTGAAAATTACATCAACTACTGTCACGTGTGGAAATATTGTTTTTATTGTTGTGCTGACGGATTCAACCATTTCTAGATGCTGTGGTGTACGTTTGCTTTGGGAGAGTAGCAATTCTGTTAAGAAAGGTGATACGGAAAAAGCCTGGGCATAGATTAATATTTGGATAATATTCAATGGCGACACTCTCGAGGATTTTCCTTCTGAGTGAGTTATTTTCTTTTTTTATGAGTGTACAATTTTTAAAATCAAAATCGTGGTTGAATTTATTTCTATATATGACTAGTGTATTAGTTAAGTTGTTTTTTTTATGAGTTATCTTTTGTGTTAATAAATGCGTTTAATTATTATTTTCAGATGTATCTGGGTCTATAGCCTAGCCGGTTCCATTCAGTTTCCTTATGCGTTTTTCTTTTGTTTATTTTATTATTTATATATGCTAAAATTCGCCCAATACAAGACTCGAGTTAATCAATGTAGAGCGTTACTGAATGTTGTGTGTGTTATGAATATAGGAGGGCGGAGAAGAAAGTGAAGTTTATGAGGCTAACAGTTACTTAAAGTTTCATACAAGAAACGTTAACTCAGTAATACAAGTAATTATTAAATATAATTCCGACGTTGTTTTTATTACCATAAAAGTTATTTCATAATCATAAAATAATGCATTACCTACTTGAATAGATAGATCTTAACAGAGTTTGTGTGTGTAGGTGCATGTTGGCTGATGGTTTTTACTCGGAAGCTCTCGGACTATGTGAACATCTTAATTAATCATCAAACGTGTTGTTTATACAGGTCAGGTAGTAACAATTGAACCTAACCTTTCTTGTCACTTTTCCTCCTTCTTTTTTATCACCAATGTCCAGCCAGTGATGTTATGTACGTGCAACGAACGGGAGATCATTATTAATAAGCGTGATCAGGGTTGAAATGTAATTCAAAATTTTTGTGTTTGAGACCAGGACATTTCTTCTGCTGTGAGTTTTGATGCTATAATATTTTTTTGTTTTGTTTATAAATCGGTATCACCCACAAGCAAGCCACTAAAGGACAAGGGATTACAGGGTGTGGAAGAATTGGAAACAGAAACATTAATAATGAGTGAGAAGGACGAGAAAAAGAAGCTGTCAGCATAGAACTTACGGCTACATCTAGCAAACCGAAGTGTAAATTGATGAGATCTCGACGGCAGTCTAGTATTGCACTGAAATTCTAGGCACTATAACGAAGAGCTCATCCGAAGAATAACCATAATTCACAGAAAAGACACAGAGAGGCAACCTTTCGGCGCTGGGAAAGTGACCAAAGCCGAGCCACCAGTTCGGAATCAATAAAATTGCTGATTATTCTTTAGATTTTATCAATGAGCTCAATGCAAATAACAAGGCAACGGGACCATATGTGTCAGTAATATTCTATGCATGGACGAATCAAAGTCTTATAGACATGTAAGCTAGATCTTTCACCCAGTTAACAACGAACTTGAGATCGTTTTCGATATCAGCTGACATCTTGATCTTGTCGGACTGATCAGCCTTACTATCGATACTGAAGTAGATGGTTGCGTCGTCAGCGGAGATGCCAAGTTGAAAGCTGATCGGGAAGATCATTAATGAAAATTAAAAATAGAACAGGATTAAGGATTGAGCCTTACCCTGCATCTAGACGAGTGGCCGTTCAAGATAACTTGTGTCCGGAGAACGTAACTTTTCAGATTTTGGAGATCTGAAGCCTGGGCTTCACTGTTTTTTATCTAGAGCGTGGTAGATTCTTTCCGCAATTATCGTCAGTTTTACAACAGTTGACCTGGAGAAACGAAAAGCATAAAGGCCTAACAATTAGAGATTATGAACCAATTCATCATTGATTAGGGCTTCTGTGAGTTTCCCTAAAGAGGTGGAAGGCTAATAGGCCGATAGTTGGAAAGGCCGGATGCCTCACATACAACTGGAACAAGAGATGATGACTTCCAGTAGGTAGGAAAGCAGAAGAAAGTGAGCCATTTATTATACAATTTCGAGAGAACAGGAACCAGTTCCAGAGCACACTTCTTAATGATTATTACAGGGGGTACCATCGAGTCTACATTCTTTGTGGGGATCTAGGTTAGAGATGATAGCAGAAAACATGGAAGGGGTTATATGTATATCACATCTAAGTGGGAAGTTAGGCAGGGATATTCCAGATGAGTCAAGTGTGGAGTTTGAGAAGAAATTGCATGCAAAGCATTCTGCTTTATCGGCAGAGGGTGACAACATCTCAAATTGATTGAAGAGTGGAAGAATAGACACCTTACACTTATTTAATACCCTATTACGGAGCTGCCAGTAATTACGAGAGTCAAAGATTAACAGTGTTACTGTGTTCTATTGTCTCGCAAAAACAGGAAGTTTGCTCCTTCGAGGACTCGCTTATATTAACAAATAGGCGCCTGTTATGATGCGAGTGGTTCCTGCGTGCTATAGCGGCCGATCATGTTGTTGTGAACCAGGGAGAGGACTGGCGTTTGACCTGGTATTTCAAAAAAGATGAAGGATGAAAGCGTCCATGCTGGCTTTGACCCAACAAGAAGCTTCAGGGGCGGATTTTTCAATTGGAAGATTAAAGAAAAGTAACGCCACGAAGAGAATTATGAAGTGGTTCCTAATCAGCATGTTGCTAACGGAAAAATGTCTTATGGATAGAGAGTTCCTGTTTAATTGCAACGAAATATCAATATGTTCCATAGAGTGGTTCGAGTTACCAAAGAGTGTGGTATTGCGAAGATCAGCAAGAGCGAGGAGAGGAGGTAATAAATAAATCAAGTAGAGAAGCCTGTTGTGATTTTTCGCTTTGATAGATAGATAGATAGATAGATACGGACAGGCTGAGATATATAGATAGATAGACAGATAGACAGACACAGGCATATGAAGGGATTTAGATAGATAGATAGATAGATAGATAGATAGATAGATAGATAGATAGATAGATAGATAGATAGATAGATACGGACAGGCTTAGATATATAGATAGATAGACAGACAGATAGACATACATAGACATATGAAGGGATTTAGATAGATAGATAGATAGATAGATAGATAGATAGATAATCAAAAAAAGGTACCATGATACATAACCCTGAACATAAATTTACAGTGGAAAATTCAGAAATTATTAATTTCTATCTAGCATTTTTTCATTGTCATGACGTTTTATTGCAATTTACTCCGGTCATAGGTATACCACAGAGAGTAGACTTACTGCTTTAATTTTAAGTCGTTTAATAATTTTTATTAACAGACTTTAGGATGAAAGAGGAAGGAATGTGTGAATTCGCAAAGGTAGAGAATAAATAAAAAAGCGGAAGAAAAACATGATCGACTGAAAATGAAATAGGAAATGGATGAAGATGAATGAAGTAAACAGACAGACAGGCTTGCTGTCTTCAGTTAATAAAACTCCTTTGACCTTTTAATATGGGAAAAAATTATTTAATATTTTTCTTTTTTTATCGGGATGCCCCCCTTAAACGGGAAAGTGGATATAGTGTTTTTTCTAATGGCGGCTTGGATGTGGAACAAAGCCGTAAGTATGAAGCACTCAGTGAGGATCAAACTCACTACTCAGTCATAATTGAACTAGTAAAACACGCTTTATAACCATTGCATCACTTTGGGATGCCCCAGGAAGGTGCATATATATTGTAGAATGAATATCTCAAATAGAATTGAAAGATATTAATTTTTCTTGGGAGTCTGAAAAACGATGGGAAATCGAGGGGTGAAAAGATGTTGTCAGAGAATCGTAAATGGGAGATATTGACTAAATAAACAATTGGGTTAATCTAACTGTTTCAGAGGTACCTCGATACAAGGTTGCAGTACTGCTATTTCCAAAAGATCCATTTGTTTTATTTCAATACAGCGAAGTTTTCAATTTTAAAACAGGAGAAAAGATCGGTTAAAAAATCGTATCTTTAAACTAACAGACTAATAGGACATTGCAAAACTGTATTTTGTCTTTTTTTTTTTTTAATCAATTTACCACAAGCAAGGCAATAAACTTGCTAAGACGCAAGGGATTACAATGTTAGAGAATATGGAAAAAGAAATCTACAATTAAGGTGAGAGGACAATAAAAGAATATGAATTAAGACGAAGAAAGATAACGACTGACTTTACATTTTAGATTTTTGAAGATGAAAGTTAACTGGAAGCAAGAAGGCGGAAGTGAATTGCACAAGTAAGAAGAAACTGTTAGCATAGAACTTACGATCACATCTTGACATTTCAACTGTAAAATGATGAAACTTAGCAGCCAGTATGGTGCTCAAATTCGTAAAGACGAGTTACCAAAGAGGAAAGTTTATCAGAACAATTACGATAAAAATATTTATAGAAAATGTACAGAGAAGCTATTAGGTTGGTGCAGAAATAATGACGTAATAATGTCGTTTTTTGACGTATTTGTTAACCTCAAAAAACGACATTATTACGTCATTATTTTTGCACCAACCTAATACTTTAGTGCGTTGGGAAATTGACTGAAGCCGAAATGCCAGGTCAGAATCAATAACATTGCTTATTTTTCTTTCTGTGTTACATATCAGAAGCCTCGAACTAAATGTGGCAGCAATATTCAGTGTATGAACGACTGGTAGACTTATAAATGTTTAAGGTAGATTCTGGCGAGAAAAAATTTCTAGCACGACACATTGAACCAAGTCACCAAACATCTGCCTTAGCAATTGATTTAATATAATCTTTCCACTTCATATCAACAGAAAACGTTCTCCCAGGAAGGCGCAATGTCACATTCCTGGAGGCTAACATTAATAAGAGCCTCTAGATCTTTGCCAAAATGAGGTAGAAACCTACTAGGCCGATTGATCGAAGAAGCTAAAGGCTGGATCTGCAGAAGAATATTTCCAAAAAGCAGGAAAGCAACAAACTGGAAGGCATTTATTGTAGAGTTCAGATTACAGTTGAGGAGGGCATTTCTCAAGGACTATTAGAGAAATACCATCAAGTCTACTTGCTATGTGGGAATTTAGTTTAAAGATGATAGCAGAAACCATGGAGAGAGTTATATGCATATCACTACAAAAAGATACTAGAATATCATGGGCGGAACATATGTGGAACGATGAAGTTTTTCGGAAAATGTTAACAAAAAGTCACTCAGAAAAGTACAATTCTAATTTCTAGGGAACATGATGAGGAAAGACGATTTGAAGACTTACTGGAGGCATCAGTGACGGCAGGAAGAAGTGAATAACGTACCTAGCGATTTTGTTTAAATGGTTGCCAGAACAAGGATTTGGAGAATATAGCCAAAGTAAAAAAAAAAAAAAAAAAAAAACCTTACTCAGAATTGCAAAGGATAGGAAGTTGCCATTATTGCTCACGCCCCAAAAGGACACGACACATAGAAGAAGAAGAAGAAGAAGAAGAAGAAGAAGAAGAAGAAGAAGAAGAAGAATGATCATATCAGAGCACTTAAAAACTTGAAACAAAGGGATCTAAACCTTCTTCCATCTGTTAATCTTGATTATGTAGAAATAAAAAAATTCTGCAGTTGAAGATAAAGAATTTGTCTTAAGATGATCAAGGAATTAGCTATATATTAGGTTGGTGCAAAAATAATGACGTAATAATGTCGTTTTTGACGTTAAAAAATACTTTAAAAAACGACATTATTACGTCATTATTTTGCACCAATCTAATACATACTCTAAGTTTCCAAAGGTGGAGCAGACATTTTGGAGTCCAGCATAATAGAAAAATATTATATTCACACTTCCCGCAACGTCTCAGTTCCGCATTAAATGAAAAGTTATGACTGACCCCCCTTCAGGTATTATACGCGTGTAATTGCTTTGTGTGAATAAATTTCATATAGCTTTAATGTCACCTTTAGATATTGGTACCCTTTGTAATTTATTTCTCAGTGCTTATAAACATAACAAATTCAAAAGTAGGTTTTAATTTTTCTACATCGGTTTGCATACTGTAAATTTTCTTAACCACAAGTTGGTTTTTATTTATTTTTCACTTTATTCATACATTTTTATTTATTTTGATGCATGCTGAATAAAAAGAAAACAATTGCTATCAAAGTTTTCGTGTAATGCAGTAGAGGAACTGATTGGATTTTTTATTTTATTTTGTGAGATACTATAGCTGCTCATAAATCTCGTAGTCTTTAAACTGATAGGTTATTAAGTGAAGATTGGCAGTTAAGAAAATATTTTGCACCTTCTTTAAACAAAGATATGTCTTTGGTTTATTGCACTTTCATGTAGGTGGTCTTGTGTAGAAATTCGGCATCGATTCCAGTGCTAAACACTGAATACAATAAATTCATCTAAAAGAAGTCTTAAGTTGATTTACTCCTTTCCCATTACAAGGTGTGACATGAAAAATATAAATGCACAACGGTAATTATTATATGGTATTTAGATGTATGTCTATGTGTACATAGTATTCGCCATTAATAAGTACATACGAATTCTTTAACAAATAGTTAATGATACCATCATCATCATCAATCTTAACATGACCGGATGTAGATGTAGGTTCGCTATGCAAATGAGCTTCTAACCGCTTCTCCACAACCTGATATGAAAGCCGGTGAAGTATTTATAGTGAGCCTGGAACAATTAAACCTGGTGGAGCCTATCCCTCTTCAGGTCGGACGACATCCGATATCCTCCAACATGAAGGCACGCCTTGACTACTAACACGTGGTCGTTGATTCCAAATATACCAGAATTTTATTATCTCTAGCAGAACATCATGCAATCAAAACATATATTATTGGCCATTGGCCATTACTAGTCTCTGAAACACTGTTAGCAAAATATGATTATGTAGCAGTCCAAAAATAAGTAAACTGAAAAACATATTTTTATATTTCTGAGATGAGGTATTGTAACTATTTACATTATTTACATTGTCCAGACTGTTGACCTAATCTTTGTTGTCACATTCATGATGTTTCGTTCGTTGTATGACCTTCTTCAGATGATTGGAATGTCGAAGCGAACCCTTTATTTCGAACAGTGGGGTAGAATGTCCTAGTTCCACACGCCATACCTCTTCTTAATATCTCAATTTCAGTATTAGTTCTTTCTCTTTAGTAAGACAACTCTTCAAGTTTTTGTTCACCTCTGCTGTGGCCAGGCACTGAATTGACAAACTTTGGGTCAAGTCTCTTCACTGGATTATTTCAATCAACTCCTCGTTTATCTACTGATAAAGAGGTTTATTTCAATCTATATAGTAAGCATATTTTCAAACCAAATTTTATTTTAACTTGTAAGCGATTTAGCTAATAGTTTTTAGGTTATCAAAGTATATTATTTACATTATTCGAACTATTGAAGAAGGCCGAAACGTTGTAATAAATATGGCGACGAAGATGAGGACAATAGTTCGAATAATGTAAATAGTGTACATTCTACCTCATCTCAGAAATATAGACAGATACTGAAAGGCCGAAAGGTTGTAATAAATATGGCGACAAAGATGAGGACAATAGTCCAAATAATGTAAATAGTGTACATAATACCTCATCTCATAAATATAGACAGATACTGAAAGGCCGAAACGTTGTAATAAATATGGCGACAAAGATGAGGACAACAGTCCGAATAATGTAAATAGTGTACATAACACCTCATTTCGGAAATATAGACAGATACTGAAAGGCCGAAACGTTGTAATAAATATGGCGTCGAAGATGAGGACAATAGTTCGAATAATGTAAATAGTGTACATTATACCACATCTCAGAAATATAGACAGATACTGAAAGGCCGAAAGGCTTTAATAAATATGGCGACAAAGATGATGACAATAGTCCAAATAATGTAAATAGTGTACATGATACCTCATCTCAGAAATATAGACAGATACTGAAAGGCCGAAACGTTGTAATAAATATGGCGACAAAGATGAGGACAATAGTCCAAATAATATAAATAGAGTACATTATACCTCATCTCAGAAATATAGACAGATACTGAAAGGCCGAAAGGGTGTAATAAATATGGCGACAAAGATGAGGACAATAGTCCGAATAATATAAATATTGTCCATAATACCTCATCTCAGAAATATAGACAGATACTGAAAGGCCGAAAGGGTGTAATAAATATGGCGACAAAGATGAGGACAATAGTCCGAATAATGTAAATATTGTACATAATACCTCATCTCAGAAATATAGACAGATACTGAAAGGCCAAAACGTTGTAATAAACATGGCGACGAAGATTAGGACAATAGTCCAAATAATGTAAATAGTGTACATATACCTCATCTCAGAAATATAGACAGTTATCAAAGTATATTGAAATGGTTGGATACGTGGTTCTCTGCTAGGATTTTAAGAAAACGCGTTATCTATTCGCAACCGAACAATGGCTTCCCGAAATAGATACAATAATGCTTCTAAGAAAAAATTATGTTGTCAAATTGTCCAGAATTGGAACAAAAATAGAAAAGTCGGCGGTCTACAGTAGGAACAAGGTCGGATATACATGGTGACCTCAAGATTTATTCGTTATGCCTGAGGACAGCTGAATGTAAAACCACAGGAAAACTAGTTACCGATGTTGCTAATGATGCAGAAAAAAAGTGCGTGCTGTGAATGCTTCGATTATAACAATCAGTCGTTACTCAAACAAGATATGATAACATGGCTGACAACCGCGTAGGAAATTGCTAATGAATTGGACGCACAGAAACATTAAATGTTGCACAGGAGAATAAAGGTAAAAAAAATATCAATATTTTGGGACAGCAAACAGTGGTCAAATTAAATAAATATCAACCTATTAGGGTTTCGTGGCATCCAACAATTTCGTCGACATCCTGGTGAGAAATACCATTGGTCTCTGCAGTTATGTATTGCGGCAAAAAACGTTATTGTCTAGAGTTACGCCCCTTTGCAAATTAATTGAAAAAACCGATTTAGTGTGCTTCCTTTCGCCATACGTTCAGTTTAAGATCCACTAGAGAGACAGGGTGTAATAGATTTCTATTTTTTCCTCAGTTTAGGTCATTTGCAGTGATGTGCAGCAATATGAATCTATATGTATGGAGTGTATGATGAAATTTGTTTGGCTTTGAAAAATATTGCGTCATCCGTGATTGCATCAAATTCATATTACACTCAAAAACTATTGCCTCGACTGTCGATTAGTTGTCCTACGGCCATTGTCTGTGATGACCGTTACTCCGTGAAACTGTACGAAAATTGTAACACTGCCCAAACACACTGGCAAGCCTTATCAATTAGCAAATCAAAGTACTATAGACTGGCCCTGAAACTCTCCTGATTTAAATCTAATCGTGAATCGGTGGTCAGTCTGCAAGGAACGACTTCATGGAATGGACTAACATGTGCACTGTGTCATGTTTAATTGGAAAAATACGATGAAAATTAAATAATAACGGGATTACTTGTTTTGTTTCAATTAATTTGAACAAGGGTGTATATCACCTCTAATGATACCGATGGCCGGCAATTCATTGCAATAACGCATGTTGTTCTCACGCATATATTTTTTAAAATCATATTCCGCAAAGCAAGGCGATAAAGTCAATAAGACGCAAGGGATTATCGACAGTGAATGAAACTGAAAAATCAAACTTTGAAGAGGGAGAGGGCATTAAAAAACTCGGGTTTAAGGAGACAGAAGATGATGATTAATATTGCATTTAATATTTTGAAGATCATTGTTGACATGAAAGGAAGAGGTCGCAAAGGATTCCCAAAAGTGAGCAGAGCTAGGCGGCAGTTTACCTGCAATGGAACAATGCAGCTATTAATAAGAAGCGCTGAAATGAATGCATTCAATATTTCACAGCTCTAGCAGCACTAGTCAGCCTCTAAAAATCTCAGTCCACTCGTATGCCGAGCATACAACCTTCGTCAAAAAGGGAATAAACCGCCACAAGTTGTACAGAATGAAGATGTTGCTATCTTGTGAGAGAGAAATCTACACTAATCGAATTGATATAACTGTGGAAAATAATGCTGAACACATGTCTTCTGATAGAGATTACAGCAGAATGTAACTTTTTAAAAAAGACTTAAGTAAATTCTACCTGGAGATAGAAATCAGTAGAATGCAACATTTCAAGAAAACATTAATGGTTTTTACTTGGGCATTAGGAGTAATATCAAAAAGAGCAAACGTGCATCAAATTACTTGTAACACTAAAATATGTGAACCATAAAGAAATCATCTTCATTAGTATATCTCTCATCTTTCGTAGATGACAATAGTTATTATCTTTTTTTCTAATTGCAAGACATCTAATCTATTTGCATATTCTGATACACAAACCTTTTTCTGACGTCTCTGGTTTAAACATGGAGGCATCTTGTACTACACAAAACAAAGGTAAAACATAATAATAATAATAATAATAATAATAATAATAATAATAATCATTTTTCACGAGTATAACCCGTAAAATATGATTGTGGGTTTTCTTTTTTTTTAATTGGTCAGTGGAAATTGTCGTGGTCTCACCCGGAAAGAAATGTGTACACACCAGAAATCAAAGGAAATATAATAATAATAATAATAATAATAATAATAATAATAATAATAATAATAATAATAATAATACTTAGTCGATAACGCCTAATAAAACAAGTAGTCCAGTAAATTATTTCATTTTATATGCCGTGTCCCTTCAGGACGTAGGCAATCATAGCTCTCCACTTCACCTTATCCCTTGTAGCTCTTAATATAGTTTGTCCCTTTGCTACTTCCCCCAGGCCATGTTCTGTCTTCCACTTGCTTAAGCCCTTATGTCATGCATTTCTTTCCCTTGTCTTTTTTCCCTTTATTCGACCTGTGAGTATCAGATTCTCCAGGCCCTCCTTTCTCATTACGTGTCCCATAATTATCTTCCGTATGTTAAATATAAGCTTCTTCCTTGTTTGCATCATCTCCAAAACTTCATCGTTGCTCACACGCTCGGTCCTTGATATCCTTATCATCCTTCTGTAGAACCATACCTCCGTTGCCTCGAGTCTTTTCCTCATCTTTGAGGAGACCGTCCAACATTCGCTGCCGTAAAGGAGGACAGATGTCACGTAGCAGCTTAGTATTCGTTTCTTCGTTACCAAAGAAATCCTCCTGTTTTTCAATTCTCTGCCTAGCTTTTGGAATATGTCTTTGGCCATCCCAAGACATCTTTGGATTTCAGCGTCGCACTTGCCGTCCTCTGTCAAAACACTTCCTAGATATTTAAATTTCCGCACCTCCTTGATTTTAGTGTCCCCGATCTATAAATCGCATTTCGTGCTCATCCTCTTACTGATGACCATGCATTCTGTTTTCTTGTATTTTATGCTTAGTCCTTTCTTCTGCCTCTCCTTCGCTAACTTCTGTAGAAGGTTTTCTAATTTCTTTTCCCTGTCTGCTATCAGTACTGTACCGTGTCAGCTGTGTTACTAGAGTTTAACGCGTTTAAGGACGTGCAGATTTTTGTAAACAATATTAAAAAATCGATGATCAGTATTTAAAAGATAAAGTAGATATTGAAAATCTGATTCATCCGACTTCGCAGATACAATGAAGGGGTCAGATAAATAGATTATATTATATTACGTTATAATATACTTATTTGACCCTGGGGATCGATATATATCCAAAACTTTATAAGTTGGGCAGATAAGTCGTGAACTTTTCTTTATCTATTTGCTATCTATTTAAATACACGTGATTTTTTATTAGGTTGTTATATTTATAGTAGCTGATATTGTTTCTAAATTTGACGATTTTTTTGGTCCTTCTCCTCGGTTCAAACTTGGCAAAGCTACCATTGATTCTGAAGATCTCATTATATATTCTGCTTATAGAGCAGCTGTTTTCAATCTGAAAAAGAAAGAGAAGAAAAAAAAATTGTTTCCATCTCCGCACTTATTCTATGCTTCTCACCCGCTATTCCAGATTTATCCAATATTCAGTGCGAAATTTCAAAATAAAATTACTCGGAAAACCAGTTTTCGGAAAACTAACATAATTTGAATAATGAATCAAAATGTATATATTGAGAATGAAGGAATGGTGACTTGCAGGGAAGAGAGTGTAAAAAGGAAGGAATACTTAGTTCGGGATATATGTGTATGTGAGTACGCGTGTGTGTATGCGAGTGTGCGTGCGTGTGTGTGTGCAAATTGAATAATATAAAAATACACACATTCCATAGTATTTTTCCTTTGTAAAAATTCAGTTTAACTTCCCAATCTTTTCACTTATTTAGCCTTAGGAAAGGGAGAGAGAGAGAGAGCGAAAGATAGAGAAGAAATAGAGAGGAGAGAGAAAGGGGAAAGAGAGAGTGGAGATAGAGAGAGAGTGAAAGCGAGAGGAGTGATAGAAAGAGACGCAGTGGGAAAGGGAGAGAGGAGATAGAGAGCGGGAGAAGGAGAAAGAAAGAGAGAAAGGGTTCATAGAGAGAGTAAAGAAAGAGAGAGGGATGATAGCGAGAGAGGCAGAAAAAGAGAGAGAAGAGATAGACAGAGGGAGAGGGAGAAGAACATGGAAAGAGAGGGGAGATAGAGAGAGAGAGTGAAAGCGAGATGGGTGATAGAGTGAGAAGCTGAGGAAAAGAGAGTGGGGAGTTAGAAAGAGGGCGAGGGAGAATGAGAGGGAAAGAGAGAGGGCGAGATAGATAGTGTGAGTGAAAGAGAGAGGGGTGATCGAGTGAGAGGCAGAGGGAAAGAGAGGGTGGAGATAGAGAGAGGTGAAGGAAAGAGAGATGAGAGATAGAGAGAAAAGAACGTTCTATTGACTTAAATTCAGTTGCTTAATTCGATATTGAAAAAAATAAATTCCATTTTATTTCACGTTCATCGTGACACAGTTTTTCAGATTATTTAACAAGAGTGAATTTAACCTGAGCAGACAAGAAGTAACTAATCCTTCATTCAAGAAAATAACTAATCCTTTATTCTTATATTCTGATCGCTACAACCAGTATTTTTTCATCCTAAAAATATGACAATTTATTCATTATTCTAAATGTTCTTACTTTTAATATATATAAACGCGTTTATTATCATTCGCGAAGTTAGTTATTCTACATTCCAATGTCTTTATTCTTTCAATCTTAAAAGCCGTAATTACATTTCGCTGATTAAATGATCTTTCATTTTTTTTATGAAAAATTTCCAGTTAGTTTTTGACCATCAATTCTCGTTCCTGCAATTAACAACAGAAGCTATTAAAAATCCATAAACCTGGCTAGAATTTTTTCCAAGATCGATGTAAGAGAACAAACCAAATTTATGGTGTTTTTTTTCTTTTTCATGTTTTAAACTATTTTATTTTATTGTCGAAAATATTTAATTTGCATAAATTAATGGCACCGGTTTTATGAAAACTGATGTATTTTTCCAATAATAATTGTTCAATCTAAAGATTTAAATTTCTTGGCGAGTAATATTTTCAAATTGAGTCACATAATTCATAACCATTTAGTTAAGGATAGAAACATATCACGTACGTCTGCCCAAAAATAACAATATAAAGAAAAATAATAAGCTATATAAGAAAACGAAGAAAACTTATTAATACGAATACTGTGGGATCGACTTCGCGAATCAGGTGGATGTCACATATAGCATCAAGTCGCGGGTGTTTAATAAAGTGTTTATACGTGTCCCTCTGATATTTGCTGAGATAAAAAGATAAGAAAAAAATAACAGATGGTGTAGACAAGGAAAAAAGCTTCAAGTTCGTGGACTGATGCTTATATTTAAGTTTCCACATGTCCACCATCATTAGCAATACAAAGGGTAATACAATTTTGCAGTTCACGGAAAACATTTGCCAACTGATTTACAGTAATGTCTGGAATCACATTAGTTATTTCAACTTTCAAATTTTCTAATGAACTAGGTTTAGTTGCATACATAATTGTTTTCACATGTCCCCATAAAAATTTAATAGAGTCAAATCTGGCAGACGTGGAGACCAATAAAATGGTCCACCCCTTCTGATCCATCTGTTTGGAAATTCTTGATGTAGAAACTCTCTAACACACAGAGCAAAGTGACAAGGAGCTCCATCTTGTTGAAACACTGTATTATAACATTTTTTACAGATTATTTCTATCGCAAATACAAATAAAGTTATAATTTTTTTAAAGTGCACACAAACTTTATAGACACCCTGTATATATACTTTTTCTATATATATTATTTTATATGTGCAGTACTTATTGGAAAGCACTCAATTTACAGTATAGAACTAACATATTCAATTTTATGTATATGATTTAGTGATCTTGGGTTTCACATATAAACATTTACAGATTAGGCGCAGATACATATCCATCTAATCTCGGATTTTTTATATGGGCGTTTTTGTATGATCTAAAATGCGTACATCTGTATGTATGTATGTCTGTGTATGTGAGAGTGTCATCCCAAACGGACATAAAAGAATTCCCCTCCCACAACAGACAAATAATCAAACGCAAATAAGCATAAATAGATCCAATTTGAACTGATGATCGCAAAACCGTGAAACCGAGGGTCACAAACTCATATCCATACAACTGAATATAATTTGCATATATATATATATATATATATATATATATATATATATATATATATATATATAATTGTCCTAACGATTACGTCTAGCATAGTATCTGTAGGGTTTGATATTATCCATGGTTTTAAGCATCCACTAGTAGATCTTAAAACATATTTGCTGTGAATAAGTTGAGAATACTGAATAATATAATAATGTCCTTATAAATGTTTCAATGTTTTTATTGATATGAGAAAATATTCTTTTATATATATATATATATATATATATATATACTTGTGCATAAAAAATATATATGTAGATATATTTGTGTATATATATATATACACATATATATATATTTGTATATATATATATATATATATATATTTGTATGTGTATATATATGTGTGTATATATATATATTTGTGCATATGCATATATTTGTATATATATTAGGTTGTTGCAAAAATAAAGTCGGTTTTTGACGTATTTTTGACGTCAAAAACCGACATTATTTTTGCAACAACTTATATATATATATATATATATATATATATATATATATATATATATATATGTATATTACAATGACTCATTCATACAAAAAGTAAATTAGTAAAGTTAATGATATAAAATGGTGAAATTCCTTTGCTAACAAAATTATAAAGATGCATTAACCTACAAATCACTCGATGAATGTTATCATCCCTGTTTTTTTAACTACAAATGCAAATACTGCGTGCTACACACCTGACTGATTGAGGAGAGTAGTAACAGGGATATAAATAAATAAACTAATTCGGAACTAAGTGCTAAAATTTAGGGGTAACAAAACATCGCATGTGACTAAAGTAGGGTAAAATGAAATTTGCTTTGCTTGTCGACTATGGAATTACTGTACGTATTATTAGTGTACCCGTTACTAGTGTCCCTTTTATTGATGAGTATTTGTTTTCTATTATTTAGTTCTTTATGGAAAAATATTTTGGGTAAAGAATTACGTTAATAACCTAATACAAAGAGTTAACCACATTTTCAGATTCCAAAATACACCCAGGGAATACAGCGAATGCAAAAGAAGCAGAGGAAATGCCAATAAAATACTTGATGATTCTTAGATAAAAATGGCGTTAAAAAGAATAAAATTGTAGAAAGTAATGATCGTTTACAACCTGAAAGAAAATAGCACATAGTGAGAGAAAAGAAAGAGAGACTGATGCATGAGTAATTATTCAGAAGTCGTTACAAAAACATTTTCTTAGTATATTTTCGAAGGTTTATCGCAATTTTCCCAGAACTATTAAACGGAAAAAATAATTCGGAGAAGCTTTTAGCTCATTAACCATTACTTATTGACGAGGTAGTGTAGTTTAGGTTTTCGAAAGCTCAATCTCTTCCTTTCTAGGAATAGAACAAGATTTCCTCAAGTTGTAATTAAATCATAAAACAAAATTAAATAAACTGCTTACCAATATATTGAAAAAAATTTTTTGTGTGTGTTCGTTATCAAAGACGACTTTAAAATAAAATCGATCAAAGATATTTCGATCCCGGAAAAAATAATTTTCGACTTTAATTGATTTTTCGATCGATCTTTGCTTTCTCGTAGCTTACAAACTTTGAAAGTCAGCATTGCCAGAGTCAATAAGTCAATTTGATACGCCTTCTTCAATGTGTCTGAGATGCGTCCTGAAGTATTAGTCGTATATTTAAATCTCTTCGCTGCGATTATTCGAAGAAGATGGCGAGGCGGGCGAGCCAGTCTGCTTATCCATTGATAACGAGTTCGTTCTATATAGCTGGGTTGTTGATTGGATATTTTAGTAAACTTACTTTACTCTGGGACCGTCAGAGTTTCGGCAAAGAATTGAATTACTACACAGACGAATACATTGCTCGAATCGCTGGCTAACATCGCTGCACTGTAAGGAGTACAAGCGAGTGAGGAGTAGTTTGTAATCAATCTCTGTTTATTCTTGTGCATTCAGACGTCCTGTGGAGACTGAATTTACTACACAGGCTAATAAGATTCCCTACTCGCTCACGAAACTTCACTGCCTGGAGAGGAGTACAAGGAAACACTCTTAATTAATCTTTATTTATTCTGGCGCACGATCAATAACAGCTGTACAAACAGAACTGATCTAATGTGATATTGTCACGCCATCAAATGTAGCTCGAACTACTATTTGGCGGTTACCATTGTTATTCCTCAGTGGGCTGTCTTGGTTGTGTCCTTGTGTTAATCTCCACGTATCTCTTCTGGCTAATACACAAAGTCGTACTGTCTGTGATTCTTACTGAAAATAAAATGAGCCATCTTTACACTAGAAAAATGGTTTTCTTGTAATAAATATCATAGTGCATATACTCTGTATTGGCTACTCTTATTTTTTACAGTCGAGACATTTTGCCGACTACATATCCGTGAAGTAGAGGGTGTAATTATTGAGAGTAACTCCCATATCCTAATATTGCAGATACATGCCCTACGCGGTGAAGATTGTGATGGGAGAAGTTTGGAGGAGGATACTCCGCTTTATCTAGGAAATTGCATCTCCTAGTAATTGCTGATTCGTCATTTCATGGGCTAATCAAAAAGCACCGCAATATCTCATTTTTTTCATATTTTCTGCAGATTTTAAGCATCAAATGATCCTAACAAATATATAACTTTTCAGAATTTTTTCAACTATTACTGTGACTGTTCTTTTTCTTTGTTGTATTTTTGTGGATTATGATAACTTTTTTTCCAGCCTTTAAGTTTTACACCTCCATTTCACACAATGTTACACTAACCACACTAGCAATAATTTATCTTGGCAGACATAAAGAACTATTTGATCAACTAGAAAAATTCAGTTTATAATGGAAAGATTTATTCTTGGAATTTTGGGGTACTCTGTACGTACTAGTGAACTAGCCAAAATGAGCTGACTCATTTTATAGTTCACCAATATTATAGTTCAATCCGAGTTGTATAAAGGCAGCCATTTTGGTTTTTCTCCCAAAAATATCTTCACTGCCAACCTGATATCGAAGACTTAAAGAATTACTTAACAGACGCTACTTTATATTAATCTTCACTGCCAACCTCTGACATTGAAGACATTACGGACTTCACTGGATTCCATATTCATAGACTACGACAAACATGGTCAACATTGGTTATGGGCCCAGCACGCTTCCACTGCGCTCATAACCAATGTTGACCATGTTTGCCGTAGTCTCTGAATATTCGTCAACATTGAGAATAATCCAGAATACTAACTGGAACTAAATTGCTTGAACACTAATAGAAAATGAATAAGAATACAAACATAGAAAAAAGGCGTAAGACAAAGATGCGTTTCTTCACCGAGGCAATCGCAAGAAATCTAGAAAACCTACCAGGATATATTACTGATGGGTACAATTTTAATGGCGTAGGATACGCAAATGATAGACAGAAAGAAAACTGCAAGCATTGCGAGAGAAAATAGTTAAAGGAAACGGAAAAAATATTAACTATTAATATTTGATTTTAAGCAAGAGAAACAAAGCAAAATTTGAGCTACGATTTCAAGACAACAAAATCAAACTTGTGCAAGAATTTAAATCTCTGGGAAATGTTTTAACAGAGGATGGAGTACATGGCACCGAAATCCGACGGTGAATTGAAATAGCAAAAGATACATTCCAAAGTATTCTAAAGCAAGAAAATGCCATTAGGAAAAAAAACAAATGAATTCGTAACTGCTATGTAATGTCAACTCTCCTCTATGGCTGTGGATGCTGGACAATTTTATTACTGAATAATTGAAGATTTGAATCAACAGCGATATATTTCTTCAGAAGATGGTAGCTGAGAATACCGTGTATATATATATATATATATATATATATATATATATATATATATATATAGATAGATATATATATAGATATATATATATATAGATATAGATATATTCAGGTAAAATGAGAACAAATGGAATATGATTCAACTGTACGTAAAATTTAATTTAAAAGAGGGTTCAATACAAAGTAGAGCTAAATATTATTTATTTTAGGATATTAAGACATATTATAAAAATCGCTACACAATTACAATTATATTTCAACACAAGGAATATGTCTCTTCAGGCGATGTTAAACTATTGACGCAGCTGTTTATTAACCTCGGTGTCAATTTATGTATCTTTTATACGCTATATCCTTGATATTGGTCATTTTAAGCCCATAAATATAAAAACTTATTCACTATTCTGTTTCATAAATGGACTTTGAACTTAGAAGACAGAGTATGAATGTTGGTACCATTACTGAAGGTCTGAATGACCTTTTTCCACTCACCATTGCTCAACTAGGAAGACAATGGGTCTAACACAAAATGATTTTAACCTCTTCTCTTTCTAGCTGAATAGCTCAGTGATTCAGTTGAAGTGTGTACCTCCTAAGCATTATATTCTGTTTTGAATTCAGAGCTATCATTCAACTATACTGGTTGCCAAATACAACTAAGAATCCAGGATGGTTTGCTATTTAACCCATAGCTGGATTAATATCTTTCTCAACCGTGTTTCTGAGAAAGTGAACGTAACATTCTAAGCCGATATTCGAACTCGGCTCGCCTTTTCCTTGTATGTATTACATCTATTTCTCAACCACAGCACCAAATGTATGAAATGTAAGTATAATGGCTCTATTTCGAATTTTAAAGATTATTCTAAAAGCAATGTCAGTTTCATCACTTACCTAACTCGTTTTGTTAAACGATTTTAAAAACATATTTCAGGTTGAAAATCTAATATAATTAAATGAACGTTACACTCCCAGCCGTTTTCATTCTTCCAGAAAGAAACTCATGAGAGTTGTTCCACTTGACTGCTGATCCAGAGTAAAGTTTTACAGCAAGAATTAAACTAGACCGGCAGCATATGATGTCTCTTACTTTTATAGATACTATTTTTTTCAAGCTTAAAATATCATCTTATACACTCCAGCTTACGTCAGCTTCATTAAGTAAATACAACTACTTAAAATATGACCGAGAAACGGAAGAAGCAAAAAGTGTGCCGTAAAATTTATACCCGTAAAACATCAATGATAATTTTTAATTCGTTTAATGCATTCAAAGTGAATATAGAGAATTGAAATTCATTAACTACTGGTGATACCAACTCTAATGGGCTAATTGATAGAGCTTTAAATAATTAGAAGTGCGCAGCTCGAACTCTGACCTCTGGGTTCATATTAAGGTTTCTGTCTCGTCTCTAAAATGTTCTTTGATTTTATAAAAAAAATCTTCCATGTCTTCTTTTCTTTCTTTTTACATGACAGAAAAAGATCCAATTATGCAAATTTTATTCATTTTTAAAATTCCTTACGATCAAATTTGAAGGCAGGTCCGAAGAATTTTAAGCTATTAAAAATTTAATGATCCAAATGTGGAAAACATTTGCCACTTTCCCGTTCTTTTTCGCAAAATCAGGTAAACGCATTTTTCCAAGCAATCCTTTTGGTGCTTGTAAATTCCGTAAAAGCGAACAGACTGAGAATGGGGTTGGGGAGCATTGAGGAAAGGACCGAAAGGAACTTTTACTATATTCATTTGAAGTCACTGTCTTTATCTGCTATCGATATTGTCTCATCTGAATGTTGTTCAGTTTTTGACCGCTCATAATTAAACTTGGTATAATTTGTAATTAGCTCAGGAATCTCTCACCATAAACGCTTAATAAGTCACGTGAGAATATATTCCTGTATATCTCCTGAATTTCTTTTCTTTCTCAGTTGCATTAAGGACGTGAGAAACCTATTTCCCTGAAAAATTGTTTTAATAGAAATAATTTTCAAATTTCAACTGATGAAAACACAGGCTGCTCGGTCAATGAATGCTGTAGGTTTTCTATAAATAGATAATATTATTATTGGAGATGAGGAATTATGTACTCATCTTTGTCGCCATATTTATTACAATCGACAAATATGTATTTAATGTTTTAACTAAGTCCCTGTTGTTGTGCTGTCATTATTCGCATGCTTTATACTGTTGTTAAGAGCTTGGGTAGTTAATCCACAGTTTTGATCCGATTAAGTAACAACTTATTCGAAAATTGGAAAAATACAACAAAACCAACTAAAGAAAACTTACATGTTGAAAACTATTTACATTATTCGAACTATTGTACTCATCTTTGTCGTCATATTTATTACAACGTTTCGGCTGTTGTACGCTCCGTCTTTCTTCAGGTGGTTGGAATGTCGAACTGAACCCTTTATTTCGCTCACTGGGTTAGACTGTTCTAGTTCCACGTGCCATGTCTAATAGATGTCAGTTATTTTCTGTTAATTCCCCTCTCAAAGTTCTCCACCACCATAACCAGGTATTGAACTCACACACTTTCAGTCCTCTCACTGGATCTTCACACAATTTCAGTCCTCTCACTGGATCTTCACACACTTTCAGTCCTCTCACTGGATCTTCACACACTTTCAGTCCTCTCACTGGATCTAACTAACGCTTTTATCCACTGTGCCATGTGTCCTTGAGGTCATCTGTATATGAATTTCTGGGTATTATAAACCTTATGTCTTCAGTACCGTTTTCTTACCAGTGCTCATATTGCAATTTTTTTCTGTTAATATTACCATAACGACGTAAGATTTTTTTCAATCATTTCATCCAAAGCAAGGTAATAAAGCCACTAAGACGCAAGGGTTTTATAGAGTATGACAATAAAAGAAAAATACTATTAAGGAGTGAGAATAATAAAAAAACAAAAATTACGAAAACAGAAGATCATTATTCCCATTACATTTAAGCTTTTGAAGATCGAATTTGACTGGGAAGCTAGAAAAGTAAAGATAGCTCCATAAGCGAGAAATAAAGTAGAAGAAAATCTTAGCATAGAACTTACGGTTATATCGAGCCATTTCAATTGTAAAATGATGAGACCTTGCCGCAAATCTAGTACTACGCTTAATTTCATAACATCGCAGATTCTCTGGATTTTATAACAAATTTCCAAATCCTTCCCAGGAGCAGCAGACTAGATGTTGCAGCCATATTCAACGCATGGCAGACTGTTAAATTTGTAAGATAGATTATGGAGAGAAAATTATCTAGCACGAGATTGCAAACATACTTTAGCAGCAGACGTAGCAATTAATTCAATATAATCGTTCTACTTCATGTCAGCGGAAAATGTTAGACTGAGAAGACAGAACGATCCACTCCCCTGGAGGTTAGCATCAGCCATACACATGGGAGGCACAAAGGGATTTCTCAGATGATTGATAGAAAGCTGTTTCGATTTGGAAGCGTTAAAATTAACAAGCCATTCCTTACCCTAGTTAACTGTAGATTGTAGTTTTTTTTTGTTTGTTTTTTTTTTAAATCAGTTGCCGATTTGATCTTATCGGATTGATCAGAACAGTGGTATGTATGATAATTTAATCATTTTGAATAGCGAAATCATTTAGGCTATCGCTAGGTCAGACATTAAAACCGGTGTTACAAATAGTCGAATATATTTACTCCCAGATTGAAAGAAACGAGGAAAAAAAACTCAATGGAGCGAGAATAAGAGTTTAATCTGATCGTATTTAATTCGTTGTAGATTTTTGATTTTTTTTTTTTTTGTACTTTTTCTAATTTCTTGGCTGTTTAATTAATACACTGTTTAAAGTAAGGGACAGCAACTCAAATCCATGTGTTCACTAAGAAAAATTGTTTATAGTAATAAAAGATAAGATCGAATTAAAAAAAAACAAAAAAAACTTTAAAATTTCCTTGTTAACTTTTTGGGCAAGAAAACAGAGCTATTAAATATAGAAGTTCCAATAGAGAAATAGAGAGATAATTTGGCCTTATCATAGTTTCTCGAAACCGAACTAGTAGGGAACACATTGTTTAAAAGAGTAGTTTTTTTCATATGAATCGAGAAATACAGCTTCGATCCCATTTGTGAGGTATACTTTTGTTCAGTAAATTTTACACGATTTCTAAGCCGTTTGACATTACTTTCACGTTTTAAGACAACAAGGACGTCAACCCAAAACACGTATACTCGCTAAAAACATTTATAATAATTAGAAACTTTATGAATCGTGAAAATGAACTATAATATATTTCGCATTATGTTGAGCTTAAGAAAGAGGCATGGCACGTGGATCAAGATCAATTTACACCGCTCGAAGAACTAAAGGGTGCGGTTCGAAATCCCAAGAAGAAGGCCGGAGTGTACAACGGCGAAAATGTTGTGAATATGACAATGAAGATCAGGATAACAGTCCGAATAATGTAAATAATGCAAGTAACCATAATACGTTGTCTCAGATATAGAGAGCAGGGATGTTGTTTTGGGGACAAAATAGATGTTTATTATCTAATGTGATGAACCAATTGATTTTCGTTCTCTACTGCCCCTTTAGTTTTTGTATCAACCTCCTCTTTTATTTACACAAAGACTAAATAATTTGCTATCATGCATGTATTTGAACCTGATTCTTTTTCTTTTTGTACAGCTTTTTAAAATCATTTTACAAATAGACATATTCTTTTTTTCACTTTAGTTAACGCATTAAAAGGTCAAATGGTCACCGCCCTGTCGGCTGGGCCCTCGGTATACGTCAACTGCACTTCTACAGAGGGGTAAGACTTCCACCCCCGCCAGATGAGGCGTCCTGGGTAAGACGATAAACTATATCCGACAGCCAGGCCACTGATCGTCCTCGGTATGACAGTAAACTACATCCGCTTCCTGGATAAGACGATAAACTACATCCGCTTCCTGGATAAGACGATAAACTACGTCCAACTGATCAAGAGGTTTTGAGGAGCGTGAAACGAGCTCTTAATTGCTGGTGTTCCCAGGTCCACCCTGTCCCCGAGTGATAGCACCTGTCAGGGTTTCAGCTATGGGTAAATAGTTAACCCCAAACTGGGGTCAAACACTATGAAAGTGTAAAAATAGATTTTAATACCAGAACAAACATTTTTGTAAAAATTATTACTTAAATGAATTTTTGAGGGAAAGAATTATTACCAGCGATATAGTTTTGAAAAAAATATAACCAACAATAAAAATTTAGTCTGCATTAAATAACCCATTATGGTTGATATGCCGTAAATCAAAACAAAACTATCTAATATATACTGAGATAGATAGATAGATAGATAGATAGATAGATAAAAAAAATATTACCACCAATAAAAATCTTATCGGCATTAAATAACCTATTGAGCTAGATATGCCGTAGAACAAAACAAACCAAATCAATATGTACTGAGATAGATAGATAGATAGATAGATAGATAGATAGATAGATAGATAGATAGATAGATAGATAGATAAAAAAATATATAACCAGCAATAAAAATCTTGGCATGAAATAATCCATTAAAGTTTATATACTGTAAATCAAAACAAACGAAACCTAATTGTCACTCATGGTAGAGTGTTATCAAATGATATTGTTGTAAGAAAAGAAAGTAGTTTCGATTAGGAGCATATGTAGGGCTTTTTAATCATTTAACACTTATCAAGAAAATAAAAGCTACTGCATTTTAATTGATCGATTTGTTTGTTACGGCTTATCAGCAATTGCGGGATTTCGCAATATTTTTAGATTATAAAAGTTTTTCGTAGATAATAATGATTTAGTGATCTACTAATTACCATGTAGTTCACTAGAGAATGGTTCGGTTCATATATTCCCAAGGTTATTTGCTTGTATGTTAAAATAACGAACCCGACTATTATTGGAACTCGGCTTTCTAATTTCCAATTCCGAGCCATTAACCATTATACCACCCGCACATTCAAGCTCACAGCACTTGGTATTCCCAATCGATCACCCATCTAGGTACTGACTAAGCTTGAAGTTGCTTAAATTTGGTGATCGTACAAGAATCAGTGTTTCAACATGATATGGCCATAAGTCAAAAAACCACTATGACGCCAGGGGTTACTGAGAGTGAAACACACAGAAAAAATGGACACTAAAACAACAGGTTTTAAGGAAACAGAAAATGACGATTGATATTACATTTTAATTTTTGAAGATCAAATCTGAAAGGAATGCATGAATCCAGAATAGAGTTCCATAAGTGAGCAGTGCGAGAGGAGAAACTATTAGCACAGAACTTACGATTAAACTAGCAGTAGTTACATTTTGAGACCTAACTGCCAATCTAGTCGATGTACCAAAAGCGAAAAAATCATAAGAAAAATTACCGTAAAAATAGGAGAGAACGAATACAAATGGCGTCTGGAACAGTCATTCCCATGGAGATTTTTCAGCATATAAAATAAGCTTGCCGGTCAACTACTTCTCACCCAGAAAAGGTAAGAGTGCGTGACTTCTGACGCTTTATGATTCCAGGAACAAAGTAATCGGCTCGCACCTAGAAATATTTTTAAGAAAAATGTAGCAATAAAAGTAAGCATAATATTGAGGGTGATGAAATTAATACTGAGAGAATTAATTGTATATTAATGTATATTATTAATTATATGTAACACGCAAGTGATTTGGGAAATAAATCAGATGTCACTTGAATTTTTATAATTATTCAATGAGGCATTGTCAAGAATTATTAATTTTTGAATCGTATTTATATCACTTTAAATTAAATTAAATTCAAACTATAAGTTTCCAAGTTCTCCACAGAGAATTGTCCCACGGGATAATAGCCTAGTGGATTTAAGCGTTCGTTTTTTAATTTGGTGACATAGTAATTGTGAATTCAATCCCTGAACCGGATAGTGTGTACTAGGCCCCAATTGAAACAAAGCGAGCAATAACAGAGCATTATAAAATTCGAAAGGGGATGATGTTACCCGTGTTCAGACATTAAATTAATTCCATTGCACAATCCCTTACGCAATGGGGACATCTCGACTGGTTTCCCGGGAAAAACCAAACAAAATGCTTCTCTACTTCTTACTTCTCCTCGGTCTTGTCGAGCTTCGCAACATTACCCTCTTGGTAATTCTAACCGCTCTGTGATAACTATTGATATTTCGTTCCAATCCTCTATTAAACAGGAACCGCCTATCCACAAAACCGTTTCCTGTTACTAGGATACTAATTTGGAGTCACTCCGGGATTTTCTCCGTGACACCACTTGACCTGATATCTTTAAACTCCCAATTTAAAATTATGCCACTGAAGTTTCTTCTTGGGTCAAATTGGCATGGAAGCTTTCATTCCTTCTCGGAAATACCAAGTGGAACCTCAGTCTTCTCCATGGTTCACGCCACCATGCTCGCCCGCAATAGCACACAGGAACCACTACTCACAGCTATACCAGCGTGACGGATCTCGTCGCAGCAGGCGCCTCTTCGTTTCTGCTGGCAATGATTGAAGGGGTAAAATCCATGTTTGCTGAGAGAATGTAGCACTGCATAGCCTCTAACAACTTTGGCTCTCGCGATTACTGGTGGCCCTGTAATAGGGCATTTAATAAGTGTAAGGCCTCTATTCGTTCCCTATTCAATCAATACGAAGTGTTATCATCTTCTGCTGATAAAGCTGAATGCTTTGTCTATAAATTCTCCTCAAACTCTACTCTTGACTCATCCCGAATATTCCAGCCTAATTTCCCTCCTAGAACTGAGCCTCTGTTGAATAATATGCATATGACATATTCCATGGTTTCTACTATAATCTCTAACCTAGATCCTTACAAGGCATGTTGACCTGATAGTATCCCTGTTATTGTCATTAACAAAGGTGCCTCTGGACTGGATCCTGTTTTCTCTAAACTATATAATAAATGCCTTTCTGCCTTCTGCTTTCCTGCCTACTGCAAGTCATGATTTATTGTTCCAGTTTATAAGAACTCTGGTGAGCCGTCCGACCCTCCCAGCTATATTACTTATATTTGAATGTGCATGTATATAATATACATGCCAGAAGTGATACATTGAGAGAATCATACAAGTTTTCAGAAACACTATTTGAAACCTCAGTTCTCTCCATGGTTCACACCAGCATGCTCAGCCACTATAGCACATAGGAACCACTATATTTGGCTATACCAGCGTGATGGATCTCATCACAACCGGCACTTATTTGTTGTTGCTTACAATGAATGTAAGCAAGTCCTCGAAGGAGCAAAGTCCCTGTTTGCTGAGAGAATGAGGCAATGCATAGCCTGTAAGAACTTTGTATCTCGCAATTTCTGGTGGCACTGTAATAGTGTATTAAATAAGTGTAAGGTCTGTATTCATTCCTTCTTCAATCAATATGAGGTGTCATTATCTCCCACTTTGATCGTAACTTCTCCACAAACTTTACTCTTGACTCATCTGCCTTACTTCCTTCCTAGAACTGAGTCTGTATGCAACCCCTTCCATGGTTTCTGCTATCATCTCTAACCTAAGTCTTCACAAAGCATGTAGACCCGATGGTAACCCTGTAATATTCTTTAAGCAGTGTGCATCCAGGTCTTCTCTACAATTTGAAAAGTTAATGTGTCCGAGCATTTTTTTAAAATCCAGTCTTTCCTGTTATATCTTGAAGTGATAGTTATCGTGAACAGCCACTCGTCTAGATTCTTTCGTACTAACGCAGCTTCCAACTACAATATCTACGCTGACGACACAACAATTTACACCTGCTTAGTAACGCTTATAAGTTTGACAAGGCTGAAATGACTGCCGATGTCCAAACGACCTAAACTAGAGCAAAAGATGGCTTGTTAATTTTAACGCCTCCAAAACTAAACTTCTCTCGGCTATTCATCTGAGAGACCCCTATACAGCCTTCCATCAACATGGCTGATGCTATCCTTCAGGAAAGTTACTCTTTGCGCCTCCACAGGCTCACGTTCTCTTCTGATATGAAGTGGAAAGACTATATTGAATCCATTGATGGCTGCTAAGAAACTCAGTTCATTCCGATTTTTAAAAAAAGTACTAAAAATAAGAACTAGGCTGTATATCTCCAGACATGGGCAGAGGAACAAAAACATTCTACACCCGTAGATTAAATAAAGGGTTCAGTTTGGAATTCCCTTTAAGTTACCTGAATCGACATTTACCTGATGAAGGCTGGTGCGGTGCAAATTTGGTGACAAAAACAAAAAATGAGGACTATAATCAGTATCAACATAGTGTAAATTAATTTAAATTGTTTAATGTCACAATTAGGTATAAATCCAATTTCCAGTTATTAGTAAATGGCACAGAAGGGATACAAAAATTGGATTTCATTCAGATTCGAAACAGCGTCTCATCTTGGAATGTAGTCCTTATACCCTAAAGATTAAATGGTATCTTAAGCGTTGTCATTTTCATCTTAACAACTTTGGTATCTGTCGTTTCGTTGACGTCAAGATGAGCAAATTTTAAATCCAAATCGTTTGTCCATCGATAATACAGTTATTAGAAACTATTTTAAGTTAAAAATGTAGAAGGAATCATATAAAAAAAATAACTGACTTCAAAGGGTTTGTAGCTTGACAGAAAGGAAAATTAAACAACTCGATATTGATGCCCATATCAAATTTATCCAAATTGTGTGTATGTCTTTTCTCTGAATTTAGTGACATATGTAGTTCTACAGAAGGATGCTAAGGATATCGTGGACCGAGCGTGTGAGCAACGATGAGGTCTTAGAGAGGATGCAAACAAGAAAGATGCTTATACTGAACATCAGGAAGCGGAAGCTGAAATTTCTGGGACACATAATGAGGAAGGAGGGCCTGGAGAATCTGATACTCACGGGTCGAATAGAAGGGAAAGAGAGACAAAAGAAAACAACGCATGACATACCTGGCGGGCTTAAGCAAGTAGATGACAGAATGCGGTCTGGGAGAGGAAGCAGGGAGAAGGAACTTGTTGCGAGCTGCAAGGGATAGGAGGTGGAGAGCCATGATCTGGCTCATAAAAAGAAAAAGTGATTGACCATTCCAGAAATTCAAACAGTAACAATCTTTTATATTTCCAATAATCTTTTTGTGATTCTTATATTTGAGAACTCACAATCGCCATGTTTCCAAACCCCCACCGCAATGATTTAATCTACCTCAATATTGCCCGATGGTTTTTGAATTTGGTATTAAATATTTTGATATCAAATTAGCGTACTGCGGGCCCTGGGTGTGCCCTTGAACAAAGTATATGTCCAATGTTCATTTACTATAGTCAAATTAGCTTCATACTCATATATTCAACGGTCGCATGATACGACGAGTACGTATGGTATATATGTGCGTGTACTTGTGATGCACATTAAATGACAAAGCACATGGAAACCAGGCTCTACACCGACCTGCACATATACATTATATATGCATATCTAGAATAAGAAGCAGTTTGTGAAGGAAATTGAAGCAGTTTTACTTTTATTATGGTACTCTCAGTATCCTTCTGTAGAACCACATTACTGCTTCCTAAAGTCACTTTTTCATTTTTGAGCTGATTGTCCAGCATTCACTGCCGTATATAGGGAGGAATGATATTGCACAACACTTCAGTACTCTTTTTGTTTTGTTTCTAATGACGTTTTCCTGTTTCTTATTACTTTGCTTAGCTTTAGGAATAATAGGACATGAATTATAAATTACAGATTGATAGTAAAACGGGCATTCATCATATAGACTATTGATTGAAGCAATTTAATACAAACTTCACTCATTTGTAGCCAACAATAAGTTGATTGCTTGACAGTGATTTAACTTGATAATTGCGTCCACCCATACAGTGAAAACTCGCGTAAATAGCGAAAAATGGCGTTTTTTTTTTACTGTTCTCTTTCTTATTTTTCGTTGATCTTTCAACCAATTTTCATCAAACTTAACAATTGCATTTACATCCCTGGTAGCACACTGACAAAATGAATTTCAAAACCTCAAAAATTATTATGGTCTGAAGTGGGTCATCATGTTGCCTGTTTTACCCCTTCATGTCCTCAGCTAACTTCGATTGAATAAATACAGACTACTTCCGTTATATCAGTGACTGCATTAATTCACAATTTTTTTTTTTGTTTTGATGAAGGTACTTTAAAGTAATTGAAGAAGATAATTTCTGTTACATCTAAACATGATGCTGTTTTTGCTCCATTCTAATTAAACGCTTTTTCTGATTGACCAACTGGGTATGGCCGCTAGTATGATATAAAATCATAGAAAATGCTTTGATGGCTAAATATTTTTAGGAATAAAAGCTGCTGTATTTTTTTTCTTCTTCTACAATTTCCCCAGCCCTTTAGGACGTTGGCGATCATAATTCTCCACAATTAACCGTCCTTTGTAACTTCTAATAAATTTTGTTTTTTTGTTATCTCTGAACATTATTCCGCCATCCACTTATTTATATTCACTAAGAAGACTATGCTTTGTTTTCATCCGTCTTGTGAGTATCAAATTTTATAAGCCAACTTTCCTCATTACGTACCCTAGAAATTTCAACTGTCTCTTCCTGGTGTTAAGTAAATGTATCCATTTTGTTTACATTTTGTCTAAAACTTCGTCGTTGCTACGATGTTCTGTTCATGGAATTCTCAGTATCCTTCTGTAGAACGACATTTTTGCTGTTTCACATTTCTTCTTTGTCTGTCAGGAAGAGATTGTCCAGCATTCACTTTCACATAGGAGCACTTATATTACATAAACATTAGTCTTTTATTTGTTTCTAACGATTTTTTTGACTAGCCAGTTGAAATGATGTACTAGTTTTCACTATTTATGTTTATTTGGGGATCGACAATACAGTTATTGGAAACTATTTTGAATTTAAATGTAGAAGGAATCATATATAAAAAAAAAAAAAACTTAATCCAAAGGGGTCGTGGCTTGACAGAAAGAACAATTAAACAAATAGATACTGATTTTTTTTACAGATGGATGCTAAGGATATCATGGACCGTTCGTGTGAGAGGATGCAAACAAGGAGGAAGCTTATACTTAACATCAGGAAGAGGAAGCTGATTGGTCGAAAAATATCAAATTCTATTTTATAAGCAGTACTATTTGAATCATTATTTCATGACAAGTCTGATAACTGTAATTACATAACCCATTTAATTACTTCGAAATGAGACCAAAAAGCGTTGGGAAAATGAATAGGATAATTTATCTAAATATTTGAAGATATTTCAGAAAGCATGCTTGAATAATCATGACAGCTTTGGCAATCTATCTGTTTACAGCATCGTACATAAAAGATGAGATTCCGAAGTATGAAATATGAGACAGAAAAAGCTCTTTCTTTTTTCCCAATACACGAAATTATTCGGCTAAAACTCTTTGTAATATAAAGCAACCAATAGAAGAATAGACACTAGAAAATGTCGCAAAGTTGCTGTAACCAGTGATGACATAGACTTTTCCAGACAAATACACCGAATTTCATTCATTCTATTGGATACAGATATAAGAAAAGAAATATGTGTGTATATATATATATATATATATATATATATATATATATATATATATATATATATATATATATATGTATTATGAAATGGACAAAGTCCGACAATTATTTTAAGAAATTTTTATGTTTACAAATATTTAAGTAAATGCTATGTTTATAATAATGTTTATTATAATGTCGGACGACGCATATTTTCTAAGACAATTTCTCGGGCATTCAGGCCGGTAAATGTTGTTAAGACTGTTTAATATACACAGAGCATTTACTTAAATATTTGTATCTATAAAAAAAAAGAATGTATAAACATAAAAATGTCTTAATATATATATATATATATATATATATATATATATATATATATATATATATATATTGTGTGTATTTAGGCAGCATCTTTTCATTGATACACGTTTCATTAAATATTATAGACAAGTGTTGTCTATTTATTTTATGTAAAAATTTTTCGTAACATCTGATAAGTTTAATAACATTATCGTTGAACGAAGAAAGAAAAAAATATGGATCAATATTGTGAATTTCTTTCTGATGATAAGCCTATATAGATATAGATACAGATCAGATATATATATATATATATATATATATATATATATATATATATATATATATATATATATATAAGGGAGTATGTCAGAGGGTATCCCCCAGACGAGGCTCTGCCGAGGGGCGGAGTCTCGTCTCGGAAAACTGACACCGTTTTTACGTGGTCTGTAGGGAATTTTTGCCCGAGCCTACGGGCTCGGAAACCCCTCTTTTAACTCGGCCTTGTGACACATCTTGATGCGTGCGGGACCGGGTAAATAATTATACACGCGTATCATGCGACTTTTAAAGATCTAATATTGAAGCTAATTTTAATATAGGAGGTACTATATTGCACAACACTTCAGTACTCTTTTTGTTTTGTTTCTAATGATACTTTCATGTTTCTTATTACTTTGCTTAGCTTTCAGAAGGAATATAATAATATGAATTTTAAATTACAGAAGGATAATAAAACGGGCATTTATCATATAGACTATTGATTGAAGCTAAAATTGCAGTAACCAGTGATGACAGAATTTTTCAGACATATCCACAAAATTTCATTCACTCTATTGGATACAGATATAACAAAAGAGATTTGACAACATATATATATATATATATATATATATATATATATATATATATATACATATATATATATATATATATATATGTATGTATATATATATATATATATATATATATATATATATATATATATATATATATATATATAGGAGAGGTTGAAGTAGTTACAGCGAGAGAAAAGTGTGTATTTTAAAGAGAAGTATTTACCCGCAAACGTTTTTCTCCATAATATGCATTTTTTAAATATATATTTTATTTGCCATATTCGGAGACCGGAGGCACGTGTAGCAAATCCATATAGCCAAAAACGTTTGTGGGTTCATTCTTTTCTTTAAAAGATATGTATAAAATATATATATCTTTAAATATATACTTTTAAATATATATCTTTAAATAGATATGTATAGATATGTATAGATATGTATATATATATATATATATATATATAAAGAAATATAGTCTTAAGGTGTGCTATATTTATGGAATAAAGTGCTCAATATCAGAGATAGAGCGTGTGTAAATATAAAAGTGAACATAGAAGTCAACACTTAGAGGCGACAGTCTGTTTCATGCTATATGCAATCGTCAAGCCACGTGTGCTGTTATTTTTCTCGGCTATTTATATATATACGGGTTAGTGGTGCATTGTGGGTATTCTATTATGGCGGTTATTTCACCGGAAGTCGTTTGTTTATCTATTTAGGTCAAATTATATTGCTTGTTTTTGTTTCTTATTTTATTTATTTATTTATTTATTAACGTAGTAAAAATTTGTTTATATCACTTATTTAACAGTTTTGTTTTGGTTTGGGAATTTAATTAAAACTATTTGTTCAGTTTTGGGGTTGATTGTTGTAGTTCATTCTAAGTATTATTTTGGCGGGAACAGTTTTTAATTGATTATCTTTATTTGGGATTGGTTTGTTTATTTATTTACTTGGATGAATTTAGGTTAATTTATTTTACTTGTATATTTTCTCTTTTCGGTTTTCGATTTTTAAGTAACATAGTATTTTTTTATGTTTTATTTCTATTTTTTTTTTTTTTGTTATTTTTGCTTATTAGTATATTTATTTGTTTTTATTTTATTTTTTCCGTTTTTAATTTTTTAGGTTACGTAGTAAAAATTTATTTTCATGTCTGCATTTTGAGATGAGTTCGGATCTTTTGTTTAATAATTTATTTTGGTCGGGAAAAGTAATGATAGCTATTTTTTCCTCCGAGCAAAGTTTGCAAGTTTTTGATTGGTTATTGTAGGCTGATGATTTTTTCCTTATCTTCCAAGATATTTTTGGTGTGATGTTCGTTTTGTTTTTAATTTCCCAGATATACTTAGAAAGCATTGTACTGTTTGCATATTTACTATTTGTGAAACATCTTTCACAAATAGTAAATATGCAAACAGTACAATGCTTTCTAAGTATATCTGGGAAATTAAAAACAAAACGAACATCACACCAAAAATATCTTGGAAGATAAGGAAAAAATCATCAGCCTACAATAACCAATCAAAAACTTGCAAACTTTGCTCGGAGGAAAAAATAGCTATCATTACTTTTCCCGACCAAAATAAATTATTAAACAAAAGATCCGAACTCATCTCAAAATGCAGACATGAAAATAAATTTTTACTACGTAACCTAAAAAATTAAAAACGGAAAAAATAAAATAAAAACAAATAAATATACTAATAAGCAAAAATAACAAAAAAAAAAAAAATAGAAATAAAACATAAAAAAATACTATGTTACTTAAAAATCGAAAACCGAAAAGAGAAAATATACAAGTAAAATAAATTAACCTAAATTCATCCAAGTAAATAAATAAACAAACCAATCCCAAATAAAGATAATCAATTAAAAACTGTTCCCGCCAAAATAATACTTAGAATGAACTACAACAATCAACCCCAAAACTGAACAAATAGTTTTAATTAAATTCCCAAACCAAAACAAAACTGTTAAATAAGTGATATAAACAAATTTTTACTACGTTAATAAATAAATAAATAAATAAAATAAGAAACAAAAACAAGCAATATAATTTGACCTAAATAGATAAACAAACGACTTCCGGTGAAATAACCGCCATAATAGAATACCCACAATGCACCACTAACCCGTATATATATAAATAGCCGAGAAAAATAACAGCACACGTGGCTTGACGATTGCATATAGCATGAAACAGACTGTCGCCTCTAAGTGTTGACTTCTATGTTCACTTTTATATTTATATATATATATATATATATATATATATATATATATATATATATATATATATATATATATATATATATATATTTGTTTACGTGTAATCCTTATAATATGTTGATATAGTAGGCTGATGAAAGAATTTCGTCAAAAGTAAAAAAAAAAACAGTAAAAATAATATTGATAAGAATAATATTTATGGTGCGCCTTTTATTTATTTGGCTTTTTGACCAACTGGAAAAATGACGAGAAACGATGTTAAAAATCGGAGTTTTAGAACTCGCTTGCGCAATTTCTAAACAAGAAATAAATAATAAAATTGGAATCGCCCCCAATCCTTTCCCACAAATTCTAACTTCATATTTTATTTCTCGTCTAGAATGGAGAAAGGCGTGTCTGAATATTACGAATTTTAACGTCTCGTAATACATCCAATTCGTCAAAATGTCTACTATTAGGTTGGTGCAAAAAATAATGACGTATTTTTCGTTTTCTGACGTTAAAAATACGTCAAAAAACGACATTATTACGTCATTATTTTCGCACCAACCTAATATTATATCATAAATATTATTAGTTTTATTACAGTATTTACATTATTCGGACTATTGTCCTCATCTTTGTCGCCATATTTATCACAACGTTTCGGCCGTTGTACGCAGATTACGCAGTTGCTTTGTATTTTCTCTGATAACCCCTTCACATAAAGCAGGCATACTGTTTTCTGATTGTCCATATAACATCAGGACAACCTTCAAAAGCATGACAACACTTCGCAGATATCTCTCTCGAGTGAGGCCCCCCATACAGAAGAACATGAGTAAAGACTGTGTGTACGCTATCCCGTGGAGCTGCGGAAAGGAATATAAAGGAGAGACAGGCCGCCCCATCAAGGTAAGGCTTCAAGAACACCAGGAAGCTGTAACGCGAGTGGAAGTAGAAAAATCAGGCGTGGCTGACTACATATGGAGAGAGAAGGGAGATCACCGTCCTCTGTGGGATCATAGACAGGGAACACCATTGGAAAATTCGTAAATTTAAGGAATCAGCACATATGCTCGGCCACAAAAATCTCCTGAGCCAACCAAGCATAGAAACAAATACAATATGGGAACCAGTAATAAGGAGTGCCAGAGAAAAGCAATCACAACAAAAGTTGCAATATGAGCTCTGGTAAAAACATGAAATGATAACAGCAAAATTGCAATATGAGCACTGTTAAAAATGGTTGCTGAAAACATTAGGCTTATAATACCCAGAAATTTATACCCAGATGTCTTCAAGGACAGTGGATAAAGGGGTTGGTTAGATCCAGTGACAGACCCAAAAGAGTGTGAGTTCAATACCCGGTTAAGACAGTGGGAAAATCTACCGCAGTGATCGAAATAAAGGGTTCAGTTCGAAATTCCAACCACCTGAAGAAGGCCGGAGCGTACAACGGCCGAAACGTTGTGATAAATATGGCGACAAAGATGAGGACAATAGTCCGAATAATGTAAATACTGTACATAGTACCTCATCTCAGAAATATAGACAAACTCTAGTTTTATTACCAATATTATTATTTTAGCTATTAATTTCGTCTCTCGAATTTATTTCATCGACCTAGTATATATATATATATATATATATATATATGTATGTATGTATGTATGTATATATATATATATATATATATGTTGTTAAAAATATATTTAAAAATATATATATATATATAGTCATAAAATTAAAAATATAAAATGGCGATATATATATATATATATATATATATATATATATATATATATATATATATATATATATATATATATATAAGATGGCGGGAATTTAACCATCCCACACACACACACACACACTATATATATATATATATATATATATATATATATATATATATATGTGTGTGTGTGTGGGATGGTTAAATTCTCGCCATTTTATATTTTTAATTTTGCGCATGCGTAGAATATAGTAGACTCAGTAGGGCACCGTGTGTGAGAAAAAGACTACCTTGACGCAATTCACTCTACCAGAAATTTGGAAACGGGATGCTGTACTGCTGGGTTGCGGCTATAAGACCCTATGTCTGGCAACAGTGCACGTCACCATGCTACACAATCAAGTGAACCGAGTTGGCTGTCAAACAATTTCTGTGAAAATTCCGAAGTTGTCTGGAGGTCGTGGTTGAGGCAAATGCCGATTTTACTGAATTAATTTACTTTTTAGTATTTCAAAATATTTTTGTGTAATTTTGGCAATTATATCAGTTAAAATGTGATGTCAGTATTATTTTCATTTTTGCGTAATATAGTCGATAATTTATCCATCGCACCCTGTACACACGCACACACACACACACCGACACACATATATATAACAAAATATACTATTGGCATAACTTAGATGCTAAAATGATTCTTTTACTGTAACTAAAATATATAATTCTATAATCTTTAGCCAGAATTTCTTTTTTAAATTAACGTGTTTATCAATATCCAGTGTGTATGCCTTAGTATGCTTATGTATATCTCTGTCAATTTTATGTTTATGATCAGTACTGCTAACTGATACTATATTTCCTCAACACTACTCCAGTTACACTCCTCACTCCCAACCCTCCAGTCGACGAATTAAGGCTTTCTTTAACTTTCTCCGACTTTATTTAATTTGCCCCCCAGAATTCAATAGACATGTTTAAAAGATTATTTATAAGATTAAAGCAAGAAATACATTGCCTATTAATATCTCTCCAGCTCACATAGGGCTCAGATAGGGGTTGGTTCTGCGTAGCCTGGCTATTTTATTCCATTTTTACTCACTTTCTTCCTTTGTTTATTTTTTTTTTCTTTATTATGAACAATAGGAACGAAATGTATTTTCAGTCAGCATTTACGAAATATTTGTGTTGCTTTAAAATAGATATACTTGAAGTTTGAATAACTCAGACTAAGCCCGACTGCTGGAGTCGCCACTGACAAACACACACACACACACACACACACACACACACATATATATATATATATATATATATATATATATATATATATATATATATATATATATATATCGATGGATGTAGTTATAAGTCTGTTTCAACCAAATAATTCATATTTCTGCAGGAAACAATGTTATAAATTGTATAATTTATTTCCGTCTGGTCTATAGCCATAAAAGTGTCATATTTGTTTCATTATTAATAAATATTTTATGTCATCTGTATTTTTGACCGGAAAATATATGCTTAAACGGATATACAAATTACCTTACGGGTATTGTGGGTCAGCTGCGTTAATAGATCATCTAAATATTTTGGTTTTTCTTATTTTTCTTATAAAGCAGATTATCATTAGCACTGGTTTTATCAAACCTTCTTCATATCAGATGGATTAGAATGTTCGAAATGCAGATATGTTTCAACAGAGATGATATAAGAAACAAAAGTAAGCTGAATTTATTTAAATATTAGCGTTTGTGGCCTACCACATTGGTCAAACTGGGGATCACACTAGGTTATACGTTTTTTTCCGCACAAATGCAAACTCCACTCAGAGTACAGTTGTAGTATATTGCCAATGTCGATTTTGAACACACAAATATGACTGAGCAGGAGTTTGCAACAGGGATTAGCAAATCAACCTACTAAACACAATAGTCTCCCGATAGTGAGAGACGCCTATAAACTCAGCTTTTTTTTTAGTTTACTGTATTTACATTGTTCGAATTGTTGTCCTCATATTTATTGTTCTATTCACAACGTTTCGAGATTTGTATGCTCCGGCCTTCTTCAGGTTACTGGAATTTCGGACCGAAACTGTTATTTAGTCCACTGGGGCAGACTGGTCTTGTTCCACGCGCCATTCCACTTCTGGATATTTCATTTTCAATTAATCCCCTTTAATAACTCAACTCTCTATTTTTTTCTACCCTCTGTTGTGGCCAGGTATTGAACTCATAACTTTTTGGGTCAAATCACTTTTTCTTCCTATGTCCCAGTGGATAAAATCTATTTTTAAGTTTATAAATTTTATACCCATATTTAAATTTGTATTGAGATATTCATATTTGAATTAATATTATGGAAATTCATATTCTTAATATCTAAATTTATCAAATTCATATTTGATATCGATAATTAAACTCGTATTCACTTGAAATTGTAAAGGTTTTGAAAAGTTGGGTAGTTACCTCGACGTGATATTATTCGTTGAGTGAAACTGTATGGGGTTTTGTGGTTAGTGGGGTAATTAAAGTAATTATCCTGTTGTTATATGTATTCGTACATGAGGAATCCTTTTCTCTATTTTATAATGAAAACAAAATGAATAAAAACGTACAATAACAATATAAACAATGATATTGAAGACACGTGCTGCTGACATAACAACAAAAATGTGTATTTTTCTTTTTGGTAATGAGAATTACAGTGTGCGCTAAAAATGATTTCAGTGTTACTGTCTCTTGTTTCTTTAAAATTTTGTCCTTGTTTTTGCTTGTTCTGGGAATTTCGTTGCCGTGGATAACGTTTGAGATCGTCAGTTTTCGATTTTCCCGGAGAGATGAGAATACGTGTGTGTTGGGCTTTTTTTACTACTGCTACTGCCACTTCGGAGAGCCGAGTTCGAATTCCATTGGAATCCATTACATTCACTTACGTGCTAATACTCTTGAGGAAGGCATGAATCCTCTACTTCTCCCCCTCCAATCTATGGGTAAGTATTAAAACAGACCAAGTTCTATAGCTTTGTATGGCAATTTGTCTACCGCAGAAAGAAAGGGCAAACTACTGCGGGAAAAAATCTGCCTCGTCAATCATGTATCGAAAGTACATGATCGCCTAAGCATGTATCACGCATAGCACATAACTGACTCACTGGCACTTGCTACTCTACTGACGTTACTGTCCTAACTGCCATTTTTATTATCAAATATTAGAATGACGTAAATCTTTCTCATCTTTCATCACTGGTGACAAGGTTGTTTTTAGGATGATGAATTTTTTATCTTTATTTCAAGGATGATCAAATATCCTTATTTTCTATCATTACTGATGGTAAAGTTATTTTTAGAATGATTGTCATTCTGGATCATAACAAATTTATATTTACATTCATATTATATAAATTCGAATCTTGAAATAAAAAAAAAACATGAAATCTATGTTTTCATAAACATATTTAGATTTTTATTACAAAATTATATATGCACTAAAATTAATATTTTATGAAACAATATTAGTTTATCTTATTTGCTTTAAATTTATATTATTTACATGGATAATCTTTGAGTACATACCATTTAAATTCATATGCTGTTAATCCATAATCTTTAAATTCAATATTCTTTAAGTCCATATGCAAATCCATTTCCATTAAATGCATATTCTGTAAATACACATTTTTAATCCATAGCTTCTGTCGTCACATTAATAACCCTTATAATATAAAATATATAATAACAGCGAAACATTACATTCCTCGGATGACATACACACACATATATATATATATATATATATATATATATATATATATATATTGAACAATAAAAAGTATTAAAAAATTAATATATATATATATATATATATATATATATATATATATATATATATATATATATATATATATATATAAATTATTTTAGGATATTACATCATAAACATGAGAAAAACTCTACACAAATACTATTGCATTGAGCTCTCTTTTAAATTGAATGTTACGAACGTCCGAATTTGATTCGTTCTCATTTTGTACATACACACATACATACTCACACACACACATACACGCACTTATATATATATATATATATATATATATATATATATATATATATATATATATGAAGAAATATAGCCTTAAGGTGTGCTATATTTATGGGATAACGTGCTCAATATCAGAGATAGATGATGTGTAAATATAAAAGTGAATATTGAAGTGAAAATTAGAGGCAACAGCTGTTTCATGTATGACATCATACGACTAGACCAACGGCTCTTGGCGTGGAAGAAGAAACTGACTAGATACGATATAGCGGCGCTATTCACTAAATTCTGTAGTGATACTCATCCAACTATACGAACCTGTTTCTTTATTAAGTTTATCGAAAGCGTAAACAGGTAGGCATAAATTAATAATATTAAAAAAGTGAAAACTGCCCAATCACGTATATCATTTAAACTAATAATTAATAATGTGGGCTTATAAATATTATGCATTAATTAATAATAAATTATTTTGTTCACATTTCACACACACACACACACATACACACACATATATATATATATATATATATAAAGGGACTTCAGAACAGCCAGAATCCATCCAGCTCTTATCTTAAATAACAACTTAAAAGAGACTGTTTGACCAACACAAGGCTGCCCAAAAATGCATGTTAAAAAAATAAAAAAACAAATGAAAACTATGGGACAACAGTTCATTTTCTCCATCAAGACATTCATTTCTGTAGTTCACTGCTACTAAGAAGCAGAATTTTTTTTCTCCTGATGATGGCCATGCTGGCCGAAACTAAATGAAATAATAATAAAAACGAAAGAATATTAATAGAATATTAATATACAACCCAGTGTGTCTGAAGATTTTAATTTTTCATATTTTTTATTGTTCCAAATATATATATATATATATATATATATATATATATATATATATATATATATATATATATATATATATATATATACAAAGTCCTCTTTCACATTGGCTATGGGGATTTTTGGTAGATGATATTATTCTTCCTTACGATTTGGCCAGCATTCCACTTAGTTTTTTCCAGTATCTCTTCAAATCTTTTATCCTTTGTGCGAATCAAGAAACACTGTGTTCTTGTTGAAATACCTCAAGTGCACTTTTGGTATTGTCCGGAATTCAATGCTGATGGAATCATTCCAATATGTGCAGATAGTCTAGGCATTTGGTAGCATAATTTGAACCTGGATACAACGGTTTCGAATTTTCATCCTTTGTTCCAGGTTTTTGTGAAATTCAAATGGTTTGCTTAATCTTGACCATTCTTTCACGTTCCATACCTTTCCAAGAATATAACCGTTTCCTGGTTAGGCAAAGTTTTGTTTGACTCTATAAATCGACATGACAGTTGGTAGACACTTTACTAATGAAGGCCCAGATTTCCCATTCGTGTGTATTCGAGTGACCCTTGTTAATAATACCTCATTCATCTGTAACTTTTATCATCCTCAGAGTGATGGAATTTACCAAATAATTGAAAAGACTGATGCTATCCAATGTCAGTGTTCACCATTAGGAGTGCTTAGTCCATTCAAAGAAAATCGACGTGAAGTTAGATACTTCTATGACATCTCCATCGCATACAAACTGACCAAAATCATGGATCAGCAAACCCGTGTTTTCAATAAAATAGGTTATTATAGCTGGAGTCAGACATTTCTCAAGGACATTAACACGTAAAGGAATGTAATAAACTCGATTGAAATTCGAACTCGGCTCTCCAATTCCTCAATTCGAGCCGCAATCCATTACATCACCGTTTATTACAAAATTGGATAATGCCTTTACATCAAAATTTTTTACACCCAACCTAGAGAAAAGATGTTTATTATTATATTTATAATATTGGAATTATTATTACATTTTAATGAATATTTTCCATCTTAGTTTCCACAGTGACGTAGCTTCCCTGTGCCTATTCTATACACGCTTAAATCAATTGTAACTTAATTAAAACAACCCCTTTAGTTTCCTTTCTTTCATCATACGTTCAGTTTTAGACCCACTGAAATAACAGGGTGTAATCAATTTCTATTTTCTCCTCAGATTAAGTCATTTGCAGTGGTGTGCAGTAATATGAATCTATTTTCGGGGTGTATGATGAAATTTGTTTGGCCTTGGAAAATATTACGTCATCCATGATTGCATCAGTGTTTCATCACGTCCAAACACTATTGCTTAGACTGTCGATTACTTGTCCTCCGGCCATTGTCTGTCACGGACGCTACTCCAAGGAAGCGTACGAAAATTGTAACGCTGCACGAACAAGCCCTGGTGAGGCTTGGCAAGCCTGACCAAGGAGAAAATTAAAGTACTATGGATTGGCCCGAAAACTCTCCTGATTTAAATCCAGTCAAGAATCTGTGGTCAGTCTGCAAGGAAAGACTTCGTAGAAGGAATATACGAAGTACTAACATGGAACTGGGTCATCTTTCATTGGAAACATAAGGAAAAAAGTCAATAATAACGGAATTCTTCGTTTCGTCTCAATTTGCACAAAGGTTTATATGTTTTCGTGGTAATTGTTCAGATGATCCTCTTTCCTCTTTGGGAACTCGAATTTAAGCGCAGTACTGGATTGGCGGCTAGGTCTCATCATTTTAAAATTGATATTTATAGATATAAACGTAAGTTTAATTTCTCACACTTTTCGCTTGTGGAATTCTCTTCCTGCTTTCCTGTCAACTATGATCTTCAAAAATGTTAATTCAACGTTGTCTTTAACTTCTGTCATCTTAGATCCTGGTGTTTTAAATTTCTCTCTCTCTCTCTCTCTCTCTCTCTCTCTCTCTCTCTCTCTCCCTCTCTCTCTCTCTTCAATAATGTTTTCTCAGTTTCTTTCTCTCTCTGTAAAACTTTGCGTTCTTGTGGTGTTATCGCCTTGCTTGGTGTGCAGTTTTAAATAGATATCATATTTGCTCATATAATACGTCTATTTGATTTCATTGATTCGTTTTCTAGGGCTTATCAACCCTTTTCAGGTTGTAAGAATTTGTTTGACATAAAAATGATTTAATGATGGAAGTTTTACTAATTAACCCATAACTGTAAGAGAAAATTGAATTCATACCTTTCCCAAAGGTATGAATCCAGCTGGATGATCATAACAAACCCGACTTGAATCGCAACTCGGCGACGCAATTAACAATTCCGTTTTATTATCCATTACACCGTCCGCACATCCAACCTTACAGCATCTTGTATTCCCAACCAGTGATCCATCTAGATTTTGACCAGGCTTGTAGTTACTTCTAGTATTAGATGAGAAAATATTCGAATTTCTTGAAGCATAATCCCTTAATTTTATATTCTATATAATAATTGATATTCATCCCATATATTTGTGATTGAAACAAAATTCTCCATTTAAAAAATCAATATGAAACATTAGAAATAGAATTTGAACGTTTAATAAAGAAGTGTTTAAAATATTTACAGAAATTCAACTAAGCATTGGAATTTAACGAAACCTTTTGTGCTTATTGGATTAATAGCTGAATTGGTTCATGAAAAGGTTTGCTTTTGATGAATAAAAGTGAAAATATATAAATAATGTAAATCCTCTCACACACAACTTATCAACGCTCAGGAAAATATCGATTGATTGTGAATAATGTCGTTACATATTTTCGTTAAATAATACCTTATTGTGAAAAAATCAGTTTTTGTTAATATAAAAAGGTGCTGAACGTGATATAATGCCTCCAAATTGGAAAAGGTAATAATTCAAAATCAAGTAAAACATTATTTGGAAACTTTTGAATGTTCTTTTTCGTGGCATTTGCCGATGCCGACCAAAAATGAAAGTGCGATGAGGTTTGGTTTGGTTTGGTTTGGTTTGGTTTGGTTTGGTTTGTTTTACAGCTTATCAACCTTAATGGATTATTTAATGCCGACAAAATTTTCGTTGCTGGTTAATATTTTTTTCCAAATATGTATTGCTGATAATATCTTCAAAAATCTATTTCTAGGAATTTTTTTTTTCTTCAAAAATCAATTTTGGGGATATTTTTTCCTTCAAAAATCTATTTCTGAGAATATTTTTTCTTTAAAAATCTATTTCTGAGAATATTTTCCATTCAAAAAATGTATAGCTGTTAATATATATATATATATATATATATATATATATATATATATATATATATATATATATATATATACAGTTTAATTTATAGCTGTTTGTATTGCTGGTAATATTTTTTTAAGTATTGCTGATAGTAATTTTTCGTTCAAAAATTATTGCTGGTAATAATTTGTTTTACAAAGTATTTCTGGTATTTTAAGCTATCTTTACACTTTCATGGTGTTTTGACGCCAGTTTGGAGTTAACTATTTGCCCATAGCTGGGATCCTAACAGGTGCTACCACCACGTGTCAGGGTGATCTGGGAGCATCAGTAATTAAGAGGTGGTTCCAAGCCCCTCAAAATCTCAGATCGCAGGCCTTGCTGTCGGACATAGTTTATCGTCTTGCTCAGGACGCGAATGTAGTTTATCGACATACCCAGGACGGGAAAGTGTGATGAAATAATGTCTCAACTACATCGTAATTATGTAAGATCCAAAAACTTCATTGCATTCGAGATTCTTTGTTATCTTTCTATATATAAAAATGTATAAATTGCATACTACAGTGTAACCCGGATATAAGAGAGTCGTCGGGACCGGAGAAGAATCTCTTATATTCGGGTTTCTCTTATATCCTGGTTTGGTCTATTATATATACATTAACACAGGCTCTAATTTGGGACTAGAGAAAATCTCTCTTACATACGGGTTTCTCTTATATACGGGTATCTTATATCCGGGTTACACTGTATTATGATTTTTGCAGAAGAACAATTTCACATGGCTGTTTCGTAATGCCAGTTCATTTTGCATACATGAATACATAGAATGTTTTGTTTTCTTTTGTTTTATGGCATAGCAACTTCAATGGGTTATTTAATGCCAACAAGATTTCTGTGGCTGATAATATTGTTGTTCATAAATGTATTGCTGGTAATAATTTTTTTCTTCAAAAATTCATTGTTGGTAATAAATTTTACAAAAATATATTGCTTGTATTAAAATCTATTTTTACATTTTTATAGCGCCTTGAGAGCAGTTTGGGGTTAATCATTTAACCATAGCTGGTAGCGCTACCATCCCAGATCAGGGTGGGCCTGAGAACGCCAGCAATTAAGAGGTGGTACCAGGCTCCTCAAAGACTCCTGATCAGAGGCCTTGCTGTTGGATGTAGTTTATCGTCTTATCCAGGACACATATATACTTTATCGTCTTATCAAGGACAAAAATATAGTTTATCGTCTCATTCAGGACACAGAGTTTATCGTCTTATCCAAGACACCTCATTTGGTGGGGGAGGTTCTTACCCCTCTGCAGAGGTGCAGTCGGCGTATTCTGAAGCCCCAGCCGAAAGGGCCGTGAATACATAGAAAAATAAGTCGTATTAAATGCAATCGACACATATGTATTTAATGTTTTAACTTTTTTTTTAATTTCGAAAAAGGTATTGAGCAACCTGTTCAGAGTTGCGTATAAACTGACAAAGCCCCTATTGTTGTGCTGTCATTATTCGCATAATTTATACCGTTGTCGCCATGTTTATTACAACGTTTCTTCAGGTGGTTAGAATGTCGAACTGAACCCTTTATTTCGCTCACTGGGGTAGACTGTTCTAGTTCCACGTGACATGTTTAATGGATGTCAGTTGTCAGTTATCTCTTGTTAATTCCCCTCTACAAATTCTCCACTACCTTAACCGGGTACCCACTCTTTGTGTCCTGTCAAGAACAGTCTACCTCCGTGAGCGAAATAAAGGATAAAGGCGTTGGTTTGATCCAGTGACCCGGTTAATGCAGTGGAGAACTTTCAGACGGAAATTAACAGGCGATAACTGATAACTGACATCCATCAAACATGATACGTGGAACTAGAACAGTCTACCCCAGCGAGCGAAATAAAGGGTTCAGTTCGACATTCGAACTACCTGAAGAAGGCCGGAGCGTACAACGGCCGAAACGTTGTAATAAATATGGCGACAAAGATGAGGATAATAGTCCGAATAATGTAAATAATGTATATTTCTGAAAGTTACCTGTTCCTATTAGAAAAACTGGCAAATGTGATCATTCGCAAAGTAGGATTCGAACGTAGCTTTTATGTATTCTAGGATTAAACAAGAAAGACCACAAAAATTTACAAGGGAATAGTCTTTCGCGATTTACGCTTATACTGCAAATTACTTTGACGAAATGGTCCCCATCATATTTTCGTAATACAATGTTTCATAGCGTCGTTTAAAGTCCAGTATATCCTGGAGGCAGCGCTCGTCTTGCTCCTCTGATCAGTTAACCATGTTCTCGTTGAATTTATCAAGATGAGCGTCAACATCCTACAGTCCATTTTACTGTAGTTCTTCAACATGTATTCAACAACTATCACATATTTTTCGGCCTTGTGATTCTCCAGGAAGCCCCGAACCAGTACATCAACACTGTTCCACGCTGCTTTCTCCGTCCTAGGGAGCTTCTTGGAGAATTCCTTGCACTTTATGATCCTCTTTATTTGGGGTTCAATGAACACACCAGCTTTTACTTTTGCCGCAGACAGTTTGAGTATGAAGTCATGAAG
>OZ010585.1:17295103-17307603 GCA_963932145.1 Acanthosepion lycidas
CTCATGAACATAGATTTTCTAGGGCAAGCGTCTAAACTTCCTGTTATCCTTCGTTTTTTTAAATAAAAAAATATTGCATGGATAAGTTTAAACCGTTTTGTAAATTTAAATCATTTGTAATTTCGATCTGATGTGACAGGTATTAAATCTTTTATACAAATTAAAAAGTAACATGCACTTAATACACACATCCTATTCCCAGCAACCAATAAAACTGTCAAAACGAACAAAGAGGAAATTCTGAAAATCAGGATTCTCCCATCCCCTATTTTAAAACAACTTGAAATAGGCCGTTTGACTAACAAAAGGATTGACCAAAATGAACAATAAAATAACAAATAAAAACTACAGTGTTCACTTTCTTCAGAAACAGTCATTTACTACTGTAGTTCACTGCTACTAACAAGTAATTTTTTTTTTCTCCTGATGATGACCATGCTGGCCGAAACTAGTTGAAGCACTTAATTGAACAAATAAAACCAAAAATATTAATATACAACTCAATGTATAATTGTGTGTGTGTTTTGAACAATAAAAATATTTAAAAAAATTTGAAACTGATGAACTGTGATACAACGAAACAGGATTGTATGTAGATGATTATACACACACACACACACACACACACACACACACACACACACACACATATATATATATATATATATATATATATATATATATATATATATATATATATTGCACTTTTCAAAATTTAGTTTCGATCGGTCAATATATTCCTATTTTAGACAGTGCGACGGACGGATAGAAGTCACAGAATTTTATAAATAGATGAGACTACACGTAACCCGTTGGGCCACTGACGTTTCAGGTTATAAAACATTGAAGTAGATTTCAGTATTCCAATTAAATGAAAGTTAGTTTTATTAGGATTCAATTAAATATTTCAATTCTTTCGTGTCATCAATGGCCTGGTCTACAAGTTCATCTTTAACCTTTTACTGATTATTTACAGCATTTAATAGGAATAGAACTTCCGGCATAAACTTGAACTTTAAATCAAATTAACTTTAAAATATTTTTTAATCTTACAAAAATTATTTTAAAATCATATTCACTTGAAAATATTTTTTTTAAATATCGTTTGTTTAAAGAAAGCTGAAATATAAATAATCTACAAACGACTGGAGGAAACAGCAAAGCAGGATCTCTTTGTGTCTGTCCTAATTTAAAAGGATTTTAATTTAAAAATTGCCTCTTTGAAGAAAGTTAAAATAAAAATACTTACTGTATAAACAACTCGTAAATAATTATGCACCGGACTGACGCACCACAGAAGCACAAACAAATCGCAGACCTTTAGTATATTACAGATATATTTGCATTTTCGTCTCAAAGGAAGGCGATAATGCCACTAAGACGCAAGAAGTTACTAGGAGTGAAAGACAATGAAAAGATTACGGTTACGAGAACGGACAATAAAAGAATATAATTCAGAATGACAAATGATGGAGATTAACGCTGCATTTGCAGGTCATAGGTTTTAATGAAGCAAAATTCTGGAATATACTTTCACAACCGAGAAGTGTGTGAAAAGAATGGAACTTACGGTTATGTCTAGCTATTTAAACATAGTATATTTATCAAGAAGGCAGAGAGAATGCGTTACTGCCGTGGGACAGTGATGCTAATTTTTTTTTTTTTTTTTTTTTTTTTTTGAGATTGTAGACGACAGAAAAAGCAAGAAATTAGAAGACAGTTCCAAAGTTGAGAAATCAAAAAAAAAGGAACTATTAACATAGAACTTACGGTTGCGGATCGCAGGTTCAACCGTAAAATGGTGAGACCTAGTAACCAATCTAGTAGTACGCTTAAATTCATGGCATCGAGGTATCAGGAAGGAAAGTTTATCAAAACAATTGCTATGGAAATATTTGTGGAAAAGACAGTGAATTGCTTGATTAGTTTTTTATGTCTTATCAACCTTTTACAGTCTTTTTTAAAAATTTGATTGTAATAATTTGGGGCGGTAATAACGGTTTTCGTCATACTAATTAACCCATAAAAATTAGTTTCATGCCTTTCCCATGTGTATTTGCGCGGAAGTGAATATAACGAACCCAAGGGGAATTAGAACTCGGCTCTCCGATTAACAATTCCGAGACATCATCTATTACAGCATCTGGTATTTCCAAACTGTCACTCATCTAGGTACTAACCGGATTCGAAGTTGCTTAACTTTTGTTATTGTTGAATCGGTTTTTTCAACGTGAAATAAATACAGAGCAGCCGACGGCGGGATAGTAACTGAAGTTGAAATGCCAGGTGACGAGCAATAAAATGATTAGCCATTTTTTACATTTGGACTATTTTCTTTATATTTGTTGTTTTTATCATAACGTTTCGGTCGTTCTGCCCTTCCGGCCTTCCTCAGTGTATATCGATCTGGATAGCCTGCAGAGAATTCCGAACTGAACGCTTTATTTAATCCACTTACGTCTAGAGATTTTTATTTAGTGCTGTTCAGTTATTGCTCGCCCGTTTCCACTGCGTGCAAGTACACACGGCCAGACTGGGATTGAACTCACAAGTACTGTCACCGAATTCACAAACCAACGTTTTTGTCCACTAGGCTATTGGGCAATTTGTTTGAGTAATCTTAGACATTTAACCCCAACCCTATTGCAGATAAGTCTGCTAGTGCGGATTGAAGGCATGACAGCCGAAACGTTGTGAAAAAAAATAACGATGAGAACAATATAACCATGATAAATAATAATAACTCCTCTTACCGGAAATTTAGACAAAAATTATTACAAACCCTTTGAATTTTGTCAGGAATTTCGAGATAACAGAAACACCAATCAAGATATGGGAGCATTATTCACATCACAGAAAAATGGTAGATTTTTATGATGAAAAATTATGTAGAAGCAATCGAGGAAGGATGGGTTGCATTTGGTGAAAAAGGAAAATAAGTTCCTTACATCAATACACGTCACATAGCAGCGGCATTTTTTTCCTGAAAATGGCAGGAATCTCCCCTCCCCATTTGACCGGGTAGCTGAGGACAAAAGCAAAGAATTCTAACTGGTCAGTCGGCCGTGGTGTTGATATGATAAAATGGGGCTGAAGCAGTGAGAAGAGCGGGATATTTTCATTGGTGGTGTGTGCGGGAGCTCCAATTTTCTAAAGTTTTATTTATTGCCTGGCACGACACAGTGAACCAAAAATTGGTTCCATCCCCAACAGTCTCGAAATAGTATGAAGAAACATAGAAAATACAGAAGAACTATTTTTTTATACATATAAGTAAAATAGTTGTTTATTTTCTGTTTCTTTACAATGTTTCCTGGATATTAAACTAAGCTAAACTAAACTGTTATTAGGATGGTGCAAAAATAATGTCGTTTTTTGACGGATTTTTTAACGTCAAAACCGACATTATTTTTGCACCAACCTAATAATTAAGTAAGCATAATAACTAAGGATCTGCTTTCTACACCTGTTATAAGTAAAGTCTATTAGAAATTGAAGAATGGTCAAGACATTTTACACTATTTGTATTCGGACTATTGTCCTCATCTTTGTTATTGTTATCATAACGTTTCGGCCGTTGTGTCATCCGGCCTTCCTTAGGTGCATAGCGAACTAGATAATTTACAAGGAATTCTGAACTGAACCATTTATCCCTTTATTTAATTTACAAGGGTAGAATGTTCTCGTCCAGTGCTCATGGAATATCGTCTAGTTCTTATTCTTATTTAATAATGCTCAGTTATCGCTTGCCTGTTTCCACTGAGTCCAAGTGCCCAACCCTGGGATTGAACTCACAATCACTGACATCTCGACTACTGTCTCTTTCTCCCAGACGTGATATGGCTTCTCGCTGTCTTTTCTACAGATATTTTCATGGAAACTACTCTGCTGATCTATTTTCACTGGTAGCCCAACTGCATGGATTTAAGCGTGCTGTTAGGTTGGTATCTTGCTCCCACCCTTTCACTGTCGAAACGGCTAATGTAACCATCTCTTCTACTCCAACAGCTTCTTCTCTCGCAGTTCCAGTCACTGGAACTCCCTTTCTCTTACTTGCCTCCCTGATAGCTATAATCTTCAAATATTCAAATATAATGTCAATCGACATATTCTGATGACTTGATCTTGATCTTCGCCCATCTATTTATCCTTTCCTCAAACACCCTCTTGAATTTTTTTCACTCACTGTAACCCTTGCGTGCTAGTGGTACTCCCGCTTTACTTGAGGTGAAAAGCTCAAAAAGAAAATAAATTCGCAAACTAGAAACCCCGCTTGTTAAAGCACGTTTGAGTGTCCATTTGCAAAGCAAACGATCTTCTGCTAGTTTCCACCATCCCATAGCCTCGGTAGGTTTATTGTTGATACATGAACTACAATAATCCTGAAAGCTATATTGAGGATATATCAAGGTTATATTTATCTACATTCATCGTGTAATAGTCGATACAATATTAACAGTATGTCTTCATAGAGCAAATACGAGACTACTGAGTCCTATACCACAACTGCAATAGCACAAATTGCATATTTGATAAATCCATAGTGTTGGTTGTATGGAGACCAGTTGGTCCATCTCAGAAGGTTTTAACTACTTACTCATATTTCTTCTGTCTGACATCGTTCGACGATACAATGCAATAGAATTATACTTGTCCTAGCTACTCTGCCTTGAATACGCCAATGCATCACCAGTAGTCTCCAGAACAATACAGATTATCAATATTTGCCTATAGACTCAACTATGAACACAACAAATGCTTATCACTAATAATCTTTACCTATAGACTGAAGTATAAATCCGACGAATGGTTATTTCCTATGGATTCAAGTACAAACACTATCAGTGTCAACTTACTGGCTCAAGTATAAACACGAACTATTTGCCGACAGATTTACGTATAACAAGAGATTTAAAAACCAGATAACCCAAACAGGGTTTATAATGTAAAATCTGTCAACAAAAACATTAAATGAGTCCTTGAGTTTTCACAGCTACGGTTAAATGGCTTATACTTTATAATTGTCGTTAATAATTTCCATTATAATTTGCCTTAAATAAATATTATGCATTTGATTAACTATGTATTTAATTATATTTTTAAATCGCTTATTCTTTTCAATGATAGCCTAAAGCAGACATTTGAACACATATAAACGGAGATCAGCGGTCGCTTTTACGAACGCAACAATCAGAGAATTTGTCTCATATTATTTAGTCAAGCTTAACACGCATTTCGCAACAAATAAAACCAGCTAACTGGTTCGAAGAGGCTGATCAGAAAACTACCGAAAAAAGGCAAGAAGTATAGTAGATTTGTAAGGATATTCTTTTTTGAAAAGATAAGCTTCTCCGAAACTGGTGACCTGAAAAAAAAGGTCCATTGAACAAAACTGAACAAATTCGAGAATTCGGCTTGATGTGAAAACTACTGCATTGGCAAAAACCATAGAATTTTCACATTTAAGGTTCTGTTAACCCAGTTGTTTTACTTCAGAGGAAAAGAAAATCTACACAGATATGATAATAAACAATTTGTGTTTAATCACAATTTTTTAGAAATATAATCCGGAATAAATTAGATTTAATTAAAGCAAAAAAAAAAAAAAAAGAAAGAAGAAATATAATATATAATTGATTCTAATTTGTATAAAGCATATTAATTCATACTCACGTTATTTACAGAAAAGAGCTACAAAATACAGAATATAAATCCATGGTTTTATTATAGATGTACATTTAAAATCGGGAAAAGGGTTTCCGGAATCAGTGAAAGCCTTCTTCTTCGTTTTTCCGTACACGTTAAAGACGTTAAAGAAGTTGGCGATCATGACTCTCCACAATTACCTGTTTAGCTTTTTTTTAGCTTTTAATATATATTGTTTTTGTTATTGAAAAGAAATCCTCTTCAGCTATCTTTTTTAGTCAAAGCTTGTTTCCCACTGTCACACTTTCAGTGAGTATTGAATTTTGAAAGGCCTCTTTCCTCATGAGCTGCTCTAGATATTTCAGCTGTCTCTTTCTCATGTCAAACATATGTTTCCTTTTTCACTAAAACTTGGTCGTGGCTCGCATATTCTTTCTATGGTATTCTCAGTAACGTTTTGTAGAAGTTTTTTTTCCTGTTATTTCAAGTCTCTTCTTCATCACTGAGCATTCACTGATATATAGGAGAACTGATATTGCATAAGAGTCCAGTACTATTTTCTTTTCTTAGTGACAGTAATTACATCTATTACATATATAATGTGATTAGCAATGAATGCATTGGAAGTCACGAAGAAAGCATTAAAGTGTTACTAATAGATTACGGCAATTTTTCCTATAAAGGAAATTGCAATTATAGTTCATTTGTAATTCTTTTCTACTATAAAAATGAATTGAATTTCATGAACAAAGTGAATTGAGTTCATTGAAAGAATCATTGAGAGAACAATGTTATGATATTTATAAAGACAATTCATCGTTAATGACCTTTGCTATAGCAAACCGTTGCAAATTAAGATTAAAGGATCTTTCAGTTGTTAGGATTCAAGCATGTGTTACAGAATAGAGATCCTGTTTGGATATTTGATTTATAGACTTTTGTTTCAATTTTTGTTTTAATTTCGTCCAATTTAACAGACAATTTTGTTTAAGACATATCATTCATTTTTTTAAATATATTTCGGCCTTTATTCTTATGAAGTCTTCCATTTTTAGTACATAAAAAAATGATATTAAGCATTTATTTTCAGGGTCTAGATATTATAAAGGGTTTTGGTATATTTTCTATACAGCATTGTTATTTTTTAATAAACGTAACTTTTCTCCAGTTTCTTGTAATCAATTCTCGTCTTAAGACATATTCACAACCTTATGAGCATTACAGAAGTGATTACCGTCTTCCGATATAAATAAAACGTCAAATCGTATAACAAAATGGCGTCAAATCTGAATCAAATCCCAGCAAATGAATTTGGATATTAACTAAACGTAACTCCCTAAAACTGATTCTTTTGACAAATGGGTTTTCTCATTACAACAGCGGTCAAGTCTTTATTGATATTGTGAAAGAAGTTTAGACATGAACTATACGCTTTTAATTGTGAGCCTGGAAAAAAGAGAGAAATCATCTTGTCTTTCTCTACTCTCATTGAAGAAGCGTAATCTTTATATGAGGAGCACTAGTAAAAAATGTCTGTTTCCGGCATATTATGCCAAAGGCGGTTTATGATCAATTTAATAATGTTGGAAAGGAATTGTCTTCTCGAGAAGAATTGTCTTATATTTTGCTGGTTTTAATATTTGACTATTTTACGGACAAATAAGAGAAAGATTGTGTCGGGTAGCATTTTGTTAGTGTTAACCCAGCTTGAGGTGTCAGAGACAAAAATTTGTTAGAATATGGCAGAAAATGTGTTAATTCGACTGAGGTAGGGCTCTAAATCCATTTGATATAGGCAATGTGTTAAAAGCTACTGTCAAATTAAAAATGTCTGCCACTTATAAAATTTATTTAAAAAAAGATTCTATTTAGTTTTTTTTTAAAAAGAAAAACCGTAAAAACCAATTCAGAATAAATGATCAAAACCTACAACTATAAAAACTGTCATTGTCAACATATGGACTCAAGTATGAACTTTTTACCGACAGAATTAAGCATAATAACCAGAGATGTCGACATCAAATAACACAAACGGGGTTGTATTGAGGATATATCCAGATTAGACACAACTAGATTCACCATGCTATATTTGATACAATATTAACAGAAGCTTTTGATAGAGCACAGACGAGGTTACAGAGTCCTATCACACGATTGCAATAACTTACCTAGCTGTTTTACTTCGGAGGAAAAAAAACAACAACACCGATATGATAATAAACAATTTGTTTTTAATAACGAATTTTTAGAGATATAATCCGGAATAAATTAGATTTAATTAAGCCAAAAAAGAAAAAGAAATTACCTTAAATAATTCTATGTTTTATATTCGTTACAATATTATAGAAGCTTTTCATAGAGCACAAACGAGGTTACTGAGTCCTATCCCACGACTGCAATAGCAAAACCTGCATATTTGACAAATCTACAGTGTTGGTTGTATGGGGATCAGTTGGGCCATCTCAGAAGGTTATAACTCCTTAATAATATCCTTGCTGTCTGACATCGTTCGACAATCCAATCCAATAGAACTATACTTGTCCCAGAAGCTCTGCCTAAAATGCGCCAATTTATCACCAGCACTCGCTAGAACAAAACAGATTATCAATATTTGCCTATAGACTCAACTATAAGCACAACAAATGCTTATTACAAAAATCTTTACCTATAGACTGAAGTATGCATCCGATCAGTGGTTGTTTACTATAGACTCAAGTACAAACACTATCATGTCAACCTACTGACTCAAGTATAAACACGAACTATTTACCGATAGTCTTACGTATAATAACAAGAGATTTAAAAATCAGATAACCCAAAGAGCGTTTATATTGTAAAACCTGCCAACACAAACATTAAATAGATCCTTGAGATTTCACAGCAGAGTTTAAATGATTTGTACTTTATATTTTTCGTTTATAATTTCCGTTATAAGTTTCGTTAATTAAATATGCTGCGTTTGATTAACTATATATTTAATTATTTTTTGACGTTACTACTTCCGTCTCTTCAGTAAAAGCATGGACCTGACATTTGGACACGTATCTACGGAGATCAGTGGTCGCTTTTACGAACGTAACGATAAGCGAATCTGTCTCATGAAATTACTTGCTTAATCCTAAAACGTATTTCCTAACAAAAAAATAGCTAACTGATTTGAAGAAGCTGAAAGAAATGAAGTAAGAAGGATTGTCGCATTTGAACAGCTTTTCTTTTCTGAAAAGCTAAACTTCTCCGAAACCAGTGACCTGAAAAGAAAGCTCCAATGAATAAAACTGAACATCTTCGAGAATTCAGCTTGATGTGAAAACTACTGTACAGGCTAAAATTATAGAATTTCTACATTTAAAAATCCGCTTATCCAGCTGTTTTACTTTGGAGGAAAAAAAATCACCGATATGATAATAAACAATTTGTGTTTAATAACGAATTTTTAGAGATATAATCCGGAATAAATTAGATTTAATTAAGCCAAAAAAGAAAAATAAATTACCTTAAATAATTGATTCTAATTTGTATAACGCATATTAATTCATACTCATGTTATTTTCAGAAAACGGCTGGAAAATATACAATATAAATTCCTTATTTTATTTGTACATTTAAAATCGAGAAAAAAGGGTTGGCGGTACATTAGTGAAACCATTCTTCTTATTTTCTTCTTTTCTGATATTCTGTATTCTTTCAGAAACTTGGGGATTTGTCTTTCAACAATTGCCTGTATTACGTAGCCCTTAATATTTTTTTCTTTTTTTATCTCTTCGAAATCCTCTTCATCTATCTATTTAGTAAACGTTTCTAGTTAAGTCACGAAGATAGGGATTGTAAGCGTTATCCATTACTCCACATTGCTTTCAAACAATAATAACTTGACAAATACTTAGATTTGTGTCAAAGTTATTCCAATTCATACAGCCTGAGATTTTCTACTCTCAGATTAGATATAGCACATAACGCTTTTGTTCCCCAAAATGCCAAATATTCGATTTCTTACCCTGTTCTTTGGAATACATTCTGATTTTTTTTTTCAATTGAAAATATATATCTATATATACATGAGGTTGAACCATAAGCAACTTCTATTTTGGGGAACAAATTGTAATGACGATTGAATTATCTAAAGTAATCTTACTTTAAATATATCATAATAGGTTCTAAGAAATTGCTTACATACAACAATGTTCATTGCAAAAGACAGTGGATGGACAAGGATAAATCTATACAACTGAAACCAAAATCTGGTTTCCGTGGGAGAAACTTAATTTTTAGTGTGCGGCTGGATCGTCAGGATATCATTTATTGACTGATATGATAACGCATTGAATCACTAATTGTACATTTATACATCAAGCAGCGGGTGCACGGTGGAATAAAGGATAGCTACTCGGATTAAGGAATCGGAGAACCGAGTTCGAATTCAACACGAATTCGTTACATTCCTTTACGTGCAAATATTTTTGGGACAGGTATGAATACTTTTCTTCTGCCCCCAGCTATGAGTAAATAGCTATAAATAGCAGGACCGGGTTCTGTGGCAAGTGATCTACTGCAGAAAGAAATGGCAGCCTACGGCGGGAAAAATCTGCCTCGTCAGTCATGTATTGAAAGATACATGATCGCCTAAGCGTGTATCACACATGGCACATAACTGACTGAGAAGAAACGTGTTCCTAAGAGGTTTTTTTTTCGAAAAGCTCCCAGCGGTCGGCAGTAGTGAAAATGTTCTTCTCTTCCATGACAATTCAAGGCCGAATACAGGAAGGATAACACAACAAAATAACTGGGAATTCGGTTGGTCTCTTCTACCTGACACGTCATATTTTTCTGACCTCGCAACAACTGATAATTACCTGTTTCAAATTTTGCAAAAAGGGAAGAGATTCTCTAAGGAAAATTATATTCAAGAATTTCTGTCTAGAGATATTCTGAGATATGGTATTATGATCACTTGCCTTATTTACATTATTCAGGCTGTTATCCTCATCTTCATTGCCATATTCACAACGTTTCGGTCTTTGTTTGATCCAGCTTTCTTCAGGTGATTGGCATTTCGAAACAAACTCTTTATTTCGTCCACCGGGGTAGATTGTTCTAGTTCCATGTGCCATGCCTCATCCGGATGTATCAGTTATTTCCCTTTAACTAAACTTTTCAACTTTTTTGTTTACCATTACTTTGCCCGGATATTGAACTCACAAATCTTTGGGTCTAATCTTTGGATCTAACCAACGTCTTTATCAACTGGGTCATGAAATTCGAATTACCTGAAGAAGACCGGAGCGTAAAACGGCCGAAATCTTGTGAATACGGCAATGAAGATGAGGATAACTGTCCGAATAATATAAATAATGCAAATATTGAAGAGTTTGTTGAATATTTATTTTATATCTGTGAATTTTGTCGAAAAGGTATCCAATAGCTAAGACGTAAGAAGTTAATGCAATTAATGGCCAATAAGAATAAATTTGATTTGACAAGTGTCAGGATTAAGCTCATCAATTTTCTATCTTTCATAATAATGTCATATGTCATTCCGAATAGTTTAATTTGTGTTTTGGAAATCATTTATACAAGAGAAAATTATTTTTACAAAACTTTTTTGTTCATCTTTATTCCGTCACGAAATTTCATTTCGGTTATATACCCTTGTGCAAATTAATTGAAGCAAAATGAATAATTCCGCCATTATTTTTTTTTTTTTCGTATTTTTTCAATGAAGCATGACCCAGTGTACATTCCATATTTAAATACAATGTCAGTCGTTATGTTCTGTCCTCTGACATTCTGTTCTTTCATTGTTCGCGCTGCATAATAATGTTTTTCTTATAGTATTTCGCACTCACTAACTAATTAGTGGCTGTATAACCTTGCTTAGGATAATATGATTAAAAAAAGGGAATAAGCAAAAATATCATGGAGACAAGAAATAATTGATTGTTTCTTAAAATAAACATTTGCACATGACTGGAAATATCATTTTCAAATGTTTATTGAACGAAACAATCAATGAACTGTCTATGAAGTTTGCAGAATGTACTGATATGTAAATAAACTAATTAACATATCCAGAATACCCCGGCTATATAATGACTCCGATTAGGGGAAGACGAACGACACTTGAGCATTGAAGGTTTTAGGACTTCACCACAGTTTTTTTCCTGAAAAAATACTAAGAGGTTTCTGGTTTAGTCAGGTATGCATAACATGTACATTTTTAATAAATTAGCAACACATTTAACACATTAATAATATATACTATAATATACACCCTGGCCCAAATAAATTGAAACAAAACGAATAATACCGTCATTATTTACTTTTTTTCGTATTTTTCAAATGGATCATGACCCAGCGCACATGTTCCTTGCAGATTAACCACAGATTCTTGATTGGATTTAAATCAGGAGAGTTTCCAGGACAATCTATAGTACTTTGATTTTCTCACTGGTAAGGCGTGTGTTCTTGCAGCGTTACAATTTTCGTACGCTTCCTTGGAGTAACGTCTATCACAGACAATGGCCGTAAGACAACTAATCGACGATTGAGACAATAGTATCCGGGCATGATAAAAATCTGATGCAATCACGGATGACGCAATATTTTTCAAGGTCAAACAAATTTCATCATACACCCCGAAAATAGTTTAATATTACCGCACACCACTGCAAATGACCATACTCTGAGGAAAAAATAGAAATCGATTACATCCTGTCATTTCTGTGGGTCTAAAACTGACCGTATGGTGAAAGGAAGGAAACTAAGGCTGTTTTTTTCAATTAATTCCACAAGGGTGTACCATTGCATCACACAGAAGATATTTCTTTCACAGACTGATTCACAAATATTTGAATTTT
>OZ010585.1:17310103-17342603 GCA_963932145.1 Acanthosepion lycidas
TTATATTTACTTTGCCTTGTAGTTCTGGGCGGGAGCAGCTATTTTAGCCATAATTTCTTCTTCACCATTATTTCTTCGTTCATCAAGTCTGTTCAGTTTTTAAGAGATCCCTTTAATAAAGAATGTAGACTGGATTTACCGGAAGTTGTGGTAGCAATAAAATCACGCCTAAACAATGAGGGTGTAAGGTAAGTATTAATTATACTGCTCTCTCTCTCATTGCTGTCTTCGTTGTTCTTCACGTTAAAGCTGAAAGATGATTAATTGCGAATCAAGAGTATTGTGTGCGGAAAATCAAAACACTTTTGTCTTACCTATCCACTAGCCACTGACTCTATGTTGATTCTGCTTTGCTCCCATGGTTTATTGAAGCCAGGAATAGGCTCAGAATTGTATTTCATTTCATTGCTGAGTTGAAACAATCACTTGATTAAAGTGTATGATCGAAGTTATATCTCTGTAGTTCCAATTTTTAAACTAAAACTGATTACCAAATAAAAGCTTATTTATTTTAGTAAATATAAATTGATTTCTATGAATTATTTATTTTAAAACGTACACGCTAACAAACCTTTTTCATTGCTTTGTCTGTATTTTTCATCAACGCTTATTCCTCTTCTATTTGTTTGGTCTTTTTCCTAATAAAATCTTATTCCATTAATCCTGTTCTAATTGTTTAATCTCTTTTTTCCTAATAAAACCTTATTCCTTTAATCTTGTTCCATTACTTCATTCTTTTTCCTCATCAAAGCTTATCTTTTAATCCTTTTCAATTTCTCTCTTCTTTTTCGCATCATTGCATATTCTTTTATTCCTATTTCACTTTCTTCTGAGCGAAGTTTATTCTTTTATTCTTATATTCTCTAGTTTTTTCCCTACAACTTAGATTTGAATTCTATCCTACTTTCTCTCTTATTTGTCTATTCTTTTTCATAATGAAAGCTTAATCTTTTAATCCCGTTTTATTATTGAGTTCTTTTTCCTCGTCATGGAATATTCTTTTAAATCTATTTTCGATTCTTTTCCATATATATTCTTCTTTCTTCTATTCCTACTTTTTAACCTTATACTTATCTTTAATTCTATTCTATGTCCCTGTTTAATTTTTGTCTTCAAAGTTTATTGCTTTAATCTTATGCTATTCTTCTGTTCTTTTTTTCCGTATCAAAATTATTCTTTTAATCTTAGTCTGTTCTTCCGTTTTTTTTATCTACATTAAGTTTATTATATTAAGTATATTCCTTTATTCTGTTCTTTTTCCCCGACGAATCTTCAAAGTCCTCTTGCAAACTTTAGAATGCTTATATATTCGATCTCTTCCTGATTTGATTGTTTTTCGATTTTCACGTCATACATTAATGTTGAATTTTTATTTCACCTTATTGCATCATTCTTTATATATATATATATATATATATATATATATATATATATATATATATATATATATATATATATATATATATATATATATATATGAATGACATACATCGTTAAATTATTTTTTCTTATTTCCTGTTTTGTTTGAAGCAATCTTATAAATAAGATTTAACTTGTTTTTCACAGCCTCCTTCAATCACTGATATTTGTTTACCGCTTGAAAGTTATTCCAAAATATTTTCATATGACGTCTCATCTTACCCAGTCAATAATTAACATGACCATTTTTTTCTGTTATTCCCATAAATTATTTTCTTCGTTATAAATATTTCTGTTTTTTTTTTTTTGTTTTTTTTTACATCTACGAAATATATAAAAAGAAGAAAATGTTCCAGGGAAGGTATACAAGGAAGGTAAAATGTAAATATTGTCATAGTCTCAAAACAAAGCTATTTTCTGTGATTGGTGAAACAATATTGAATGTTATTCACTAGTGAATTAGTACATTTACAAAAACTGCGTTACTGCTACTTTATATCGACTTTTTATATCGATCTATTCTCTTGATACGTAAATGAGTCAATCTCTCACATGCAAATATATCGCTACACAAAACGTTTTGTGAGTATTTTATGCTAGATTGAGAGGTTAGAACGTTAGCATTTCGAAAATGAGACCCGCGTTCGAAGCTCATCACTGTCGATTTATCGAGTTCTTGATAACATCGGCCTGGTGAGGTGATCTTTGCGTGGAAACTACACCGGCGTTTGACGTAAGACTTGCGAGTGAGGCTATGTTGGCAAAACTATTCAGAAGCCGTATTAGCTTAAAGTCACAAATCATCGCAATCAAGATTCGAGCGTATAAACACACCATATTATGAGCTCTCTCCAAGAAACTCTATCCAAGGTCCACTCAGCATGTTTTCAGCGTAAACCCAAGGTTGGCTCTTTAGGTGTGAAACAAACACAAATGTTCTTGAGCTGCGTTCGGCAACAGGGATGAGCTAGCCATCCTAAAAGACAGAATATGCTCGGATAGGAGCAACCATCTATATAGGGGTAAAATTAAACTAATTTCATAATTGACTAGAAACAATCATTCAGATAGGGTCAAGTACCAGTTTGACTCTGTTGATATAATTGTAAAACGATTTATACTAAGTGTAGTGAACTCTTGTGAGTGTCTTCATATTAGGTCATATAAACCTGCAAAGATAAGGTACTTATACTAATACATAATTTTCGAAAGATTTAGGAAGATAAGTCGCGTGTGTAGCAGACCCTCAGGCATGTGCAATTCGAGATTGTATGTGATAATCGGCATATGCTTTACAAATCTCTACCTTTTCACTTAGAGTTTAAATGTCATGGCCCACTGAAATGGGATGATGATAAGCCGAAGAAGAGATGTACTGGTTTATATCAGAAGAACATGTAAGAAATAACAGTGAGACCTAAAAATAGAAATATCTGAATTGAAGAATCCAGGGGATCCATAACTCATTTCTTTAGCGCAATAAGTCGAAATCGCCTGATCAGAGAGATCTATTTTTGCTCTTATTTCTAACTGAAGGCAAATCAAAGCCTGATCTCGATTACAAATAACTGGATATAAAGAAAATATTATGTAAAGAATGACTTGAAATTGTAACCAATAATACGGACATACTCGTATATTTTATGAACCATTTAAACAAAGATTATGACAAATCAGCCAGCCGAAATTAACAGTGACTGAAAACCTTTCAAAATTATAGAAATATTCAAGTACGTACTGAAATACTCGGTCGATTGTCTCTGTACACATGATACAACATAGGATTTAATTTAACACCACATTTAATTTTCGCCCCTATTTATATATATATATATATATATTTTTTTTGACATTTTTCTTCAATTCTTTTCACTCATCATATTCCGAAATTCATTTCATACATGCTTTCGTAGTCCAGGATCTGAGGAGCATGAGACCATATCTTAATTGCTGCTGTTCCTAAATTCACCCTGACCCGGGGTGGGAGCACTTCTTAGAGCTTAAGCTATGGGCAATTAGTGAACACCGAAACAAAAACAAAACATTACGAAAGGAAAGAAATACATTTTTATGTAAAAAAAAATACCAATATCTATTTATAATAAAATTACCAACAATATCTATTTATAGTATATAAATAGTTAAAATCATAAAACTGTGTTCCCATTCTGGGTATGAGGATAAGCTACATCCGCGTCCAGGGTAAGGCGATAAACTATGTCCAGCAGCAAGGACTCTAATCAGGAGGTTTTGAGGAGCGTGGGACCACCTCTTAATTGCTGGTGTTCCCTGGTGTTCCCAGGTGCACCCCGACCCGGGATCGTAGCACCTGTTAGGGTCCCAGCTATGAGCAAATAGTTAACCCGGGAAACTGAGGTAAAAAGCAGTATAAAAGTGTAAAAACTGATTTTAATGCCAGAAATACTTTGTAAAAAAAAAAAAAAAATATTACCAGAAATAGATTTTTGACAAAATAAAAATATTACCAGAAAAAAAGCTGTCGGCATTAAATGACCCATTGAGGTTGTTGATATGCCGTAAAACAAACCAAACCAAACCAAACCAAACCAAACCCAAACTGTGTTCAAAATATTTAGATTTCGGTATTATATAACCCATAGAGATGGTGATATGCCGCGAAACAAAATCAACCAACGAAACAACCAACTTGAAAGAACTCTTTTATGACATTAATGCATGTAATATGTAACAATTTCTTAAAGAAATCAAACTATATTACAAAATATAACTTTAACAAAAGTACAACATAAAACACACATATCACTGCCTCTAGTAATTATGTCCACACAAATATGTATATGCAAAAAAGCTGAGTATCATCTGCCATGTATTCAATTGTTAATGCAGAATAATATATATCATATATTTATTATTTCAAGACTCAAACGAAAATTAAATTTCGGCATTAAATGACACATAAAGAGTTGATATGTTACTAAATAAATAAGACACTATATATATATATATATATATATATATATCGGGTGCGATGGGTAAATTATCACCACTATATATTTTTAATTTCGCGCATGTGATTTGTTTGTTTTAGATTTTGTATAGTAAGGTCAGTTTGGCACCATCTGTGAGAAAAAAAAAGTTCACTCAGCCAGCTGCTCTCCTTAGTATTCGCGCCGGAAGCTCCAACAGAAACATTTCAGAGTTTTTGAGTGTCAATTTGAAGATAGTGCTGAGGATTCGGAAAGAGTTGGATGAGTCTAATGGTGATCATGAAGGAAAGGTAGCTCAGAAAACTCAATTTGATCTTTCGGATAAGAAAAGAACACCCGAATTTGTTGGTGAGGGCTTCAGACTCAGCACAGAGACCTACACCAAGTGACTTGAAGAGGTAGTGCTGCTCTGTGTCAAGAGGGTGGCTACTGGAAGGCTCTACGTCTGGCAACAGGATTTTGCACTATGACAGCAAGATCATCCTTTCATGGCTGTCAGACAATTTTTGCGACCAAGTCACCCCTTACATCTGGCCACCTATCTCCGCCATTTACCCCCTTTCATTATTATGTGTGGGGCGCAGTTGAGCGAGAGACCAACAAAACCTCCTTGTAACACCAAAGATGAACTGAAAGCAGGGGTTATGGCAACATTCATCTACTTAAACAAGGAGACCGTTCAGAATAATTGCAGGAGATTCCGAAGTCGTCAAGAAACCATGATTGAAGTCAACTCTGATTTACTTAAATAAATTGACACATTAGTATTTCAAGATACTTCATTGAAGTATGGTTCGTTGAATAATCTGGACATATATTTATTTTTATTTGAATTATCTCAGTTTCGCGGATCAATTTCTTAATGTTCTTATTAAACTCATTAAAGAAGACGCCGTAGTGGATGCAAATTTTCCTTTACATGCTGGGCTATGGAACTTGAATCCGTCATATGAAATATAAGCCTCCTTGATAACATTATTGTCCTGAAACAAACATATATATTTACGTTTTTGTCAGAGATACATTTAAAGGAAGATTCTTGCTTGTTGAATTCTTGAAGCCCTCTATGTAAAAGATGCAACCAAAACTAAGATCTATTATGAGTATTGCAACAATGTTTTGATATGCCTATAAAAACAATGTCTTGGGATACTCGAAGTGTAAAAGATGTTTTGTTTTTTTAAATTGCATTTTGAGTATTTTAAAACATTAATAATAAAAAATATAAATAAGGATGTGCTGAAGGCAAGGGTTATGGTAAAATTTATCAACTTAAATAAAGAGACCATCCAGAAGAGTTGCAGGGGATTCCGAAGTCATCAGGAGGCCATTGTTGAAGTCCACTGTGATTTACTTGAATAAATTGAGACTTTAGTATTTCAAGATATTTTCAGTATTTTTTATAAATATATTTTTTAAAATGAGATATCAGTGTTATTTTCATTTTTTTGCGTAATTTAGATGACACTTTATCCATCGCACCCTATATGTGTGTGATCAGTATTAAAAACGAAATCCACATTCAAGAAATTAAATTTGATTCACGTTATGCATAGAGACGCTTGGGTTTACTCTAATTCTATGGATTTAGAAATTAAATTTCATCCATATAAATAAAAAGGAAAACTGAATTAAAATTAGTAAGATTAAAATCTAGTATTCATAGCCATAATCTGTATCACGTTTTGTCTCCCTAATATAGATCTTCTTAGAATAGAATTATCTATTCTGATTAAACCAATCCACCAGTGAAAGATCTCATAATAGAAGTTTTCCTAATCGTTTTATATATTTAACATTCCATCTGATTTTCATCAAAAATCTCTCTCTCTATCTATCTTACACACACACTCATAAAAACACATACATACTTACAAACACACACACACACGCGCGCACACACACACACACACACACACACACACACACACATATATATATATATATATATATATATATATATACATATATATATATATATATGGCAGCATATCTTCATTGAAGTATGTTTGGTTGAATAATCTGAACATATATTTATTTTATTTGAATCACCTCAGTTTCACGGATCAGTTTCTTAATGTTCTTATTAAACTCAGTAAAGACGCCGTAGTGGACGTGAATGTTCCTTTACATGATGGGCTACGGGAACTTGAATCCGTCATATGCAATGTAAGCCTCCTTGATGACATTATTTTCGTGAAAACAACGTATGTACTTACCTTTTTGTCAGAGATACATTTAAAGGAAGATTCTTGTCCAAATTCACGTTTTAGAGAAATATTAATTGACTATACAAGTATACGCCTCCATGAAAATGAAAAACAAAAACTACAAATTCTTGAAGCCCTCCATGTAAAAAATACAACCAAAACTAATTAAGATTAATTATGAGTATTGCAACGATGTTTTAATATGCCTATAAAAACAATGTCTTGGGATACTCGATTTTTTTTAATTGCATGTTGAGTATTTTAAAATATTAGTAATAAAAAATATAAATTAAGTTACCTGCCTTGGATGTATATTATTTTAACAGTTAATTGTTAAATTAGCGCCTTCATACATGTTCAAATTTATATCATAATGAGTTTCATGCACATTTACAAAATGTTCACAACTGTCAATTAATTAATTTATTAAATTACCGATTCACCCCTGAAAATTATGTTGGATGAAATTGAAGGTTTTTGGGAAGCAAGAAATGAAAGTAACTAAAACTTCTTTCTTAAACAGTTTAATAACAATTTTAAGTAATTGAAACGTGTATTTGAGATGATTAAAATAAACATAATTTGACATAATATGTCCAGATTATTTAACCAAACACACACACACACACACACACACAAACACACACACACATATATATATATACACACACACACACACACACACACATATATATATATATATATATATATATATATATATATATATATATATATATATACTTCCTTTTAGGATATTACATGGATAACATATCAAAATCGCTACACAATTGCAGTCGTTTTCGATCACATTTAAAAGCAAAATGCAGTCTCTTTTCACGAAAAAGGAAAAAAGAGAAGAGGGGGCTTGTTATACGTTTTGTAGGCTTTATTTAGATCAATCTACCAAATATGACCTATGTTAAATTTTATACTAACAGGAGAAGCAAAAATTAAGAAATTATTTTCATAAATTGGTAATATGTACCTATATCTATATCTATCTATCTATCTATCTATCTATCTATCTATATATATATATATATATATATATATGGTGATTGAAGTCAAAACCCAAGGACGAATGGTTGACTTATAAATATGTAAGATTGATTGTGATATGAAAAATTGTCTAGCTAATGAATACATGAACAGCATACATTTTGTTCTTTTCAAAGACGTAGAATTTTTCCCATTTTGTCCTTCATTTATCCAGCAGAGAGTAGTTTCCATCTCTTCATGTTTATACGCAAGCTTCAGGCCATAAGTCTTGACGATTGCATAAATAGCATGAAATAGACTGTTCCAGCTGGGTGTTGACTGCAATGCCATATATATATGTTATGGTCTGGTTCCTTATACCACGGTGATAGTCCAAGGTAGAACCAATAAAGAAGAACTCGAAGGTGGATATGGAATAACACAGATATATTACAAACAGGAATATATACAGAGATGTAGAAAAGTGTTAGTACGAACAATCAGGTTTAGTAGTAATTGTCTGAACGCGACTCTGTTTCGGACTGCCTCTCACTCGCAGACTCTGACTGACTTCTGACGGACCTCACTCTAGACTTCAGACCTCACTCCAGACTTCAAACCTCACTCCAGACTTCAGACCTCACTCTAGACTTCAGACGGAACTCAGACTTCAGACGGAACTCAGACTTCAGACGGAACTCACTGCTTCCTCTTGAGCCGCAGTTCGTGCGTGCGTGCGTGTATTTATGCAGCAATCCTTCTTTCATGCACATTTCATTGAATACGTCAGTCAAGGTGCTTTTATTTAGTTCTTTTTTTCTCATGCGATCTAATAATTTTTTTCGGATGATAAATTTTATAAAACTGTTCGAATTGTATTCCTAATCAATCAAAATTCCTAAATAATTATATAGGTCACACTACAACATGTTTGACACGCAGACTCACTCTACACATTTCTGACTATAGCTCAATTAGATCTCATTTAAATATTCATGGGAACCTACCGGACATAATGGTGACAACACTAATATAATAGCATCATCTACATGCAAAAAAAGGCTAAAAATAATGGAAGCCTTATTAACAAAAACACAAAAAACAACACTTAATAATATTAACTTTAAACATAGACACAATGTCTTCACCGTACTTTGAAAAAATGAAAACATTTTATAAGACACATATACAACAAACTATTTTTTATTTAACAGTTAAAATATTGAAATTGTATAAAAAAACTAAATAAAAGCATCTTCTTTGTCGTATTCAATGAAATGTGCATATATATATATATATATATATATATATATATATATATATATATATATGTATGTATGTATGTATGTATGTATGTATATGTCTGTATGTGTGTGTGTCTAGGTAAGATGAGAATGAATAGAGTGCAATTCCAACGTTCGTAGCATTTAATTTAAAAGAGGGCTCAATATAAAGTAGAGGAAAATTATTCATTTTAGGATAGTACACCGGTATTTTTGAGATTTTACATTGATTGGTTACTGTTCTTAATATCTTATATGAAACATTCTTGTTCAACAGTTGCATATTAATTTACCATATATTTCTATACGTTTAAATTATTTACTAGTTTCTTAATTAAGCTACATTTTTTATGAACTATGAAAAAAATTTATGTTGGAATCTCACAAAGTATATAACTTGTTTAGAGTTTCGCTATATAACCTCACCACCCCATTTTTATTTCTCAGGTAATGGCATTGTCTAGTTCGAATAATTTATGCAGCCATTTATGTCTACGTTTATGTCTGGCTGTCGTTAGCTGTCAATCTACTGCTCGTGACACATTTATAAAAAATATTTTTGCTTCTTCGCTTAGTTTAGATTTGACGGAAGTGAAATATGATCGGTTGAATAAAGACCACAAACGTTAAACCAACTTTTTTTTCGTTAAAAGAGGTTATATGTTGCTTTTAAATGTAAATAAATCATTCACTCACCAGTATTTTACAAACGCCTGAGGAGATGCATTGTTACGCATCGAATCCCGACAATAGTGTAGCGATTTTGACACTTTTCGGTGTAATATCCTAATATATATATATATATATATATATATATATATATATATATATATATATATATATATATATATATATATAACCAACGGACAGCTTGCCAAAGCCTAAAACTCTTATCCAGCTACAGTCTCGAATAAAACCGATAAAACTGAATAAAGAAAGATTTTAAAAGGCCTAAAAGCAAACTTACCTACTCAGTAAAGTAAAGTGCTTGAAGCCCGGATTGTCTAGACTGAGCAAAAAACGCTTACCAACGTTAAAACCTATGAAACGATTACCTTATTCGTAGCTTGAGGTCCACACTCACGTGATCCAATATATATATATATATATATATATATATATGTGTGTGTGTGTGTGTGTGTGTGTGTGTATATTTATATATATATATATATATATATATATATATATATATAGATGGATAGATAAACCTAGTGAGCCAGACAAACCTACCCAGGTTTCACCTAAGCGGATCGTCAGGGAAATATAAATTCCCAAAAGGATAGAATCCAGGTAGAATTCAATGTCCAGGACAGAGTAAGAATACAATATAAAAAGGCTCAAACACTAATATTCGATGGTTATAATTTATTACATTGGAATCGTACTCACGATCCAAATCATCAGACCTACAAATTCAAAAAGAAATCGGAAAATATAACTCCGTGTATAAAAAACAAAATTTTAGTCAGAGTGTATGTGTAGGAGTGGGAAACAAATGTGACAGGTTAATGTTTGAAAGCTCTATAGAGAGAATTCTAACAAAAGAAGGAACAGAAAAGGCCTAAAGGTGAAGCTCGGGATTAAAATTTAACAGAGAAGTTTTAAAAAGAGGAGATAAATAACGGTTTAAATGAGTGAGATACAGATAAATATGAATTATTTTTCGATGCATAATTCGCTACCGACTCGCTGACCTGAATTAAATACATGTTAATAGAAGTATTTTGTTTATATTTGGGAATGTTACCATTCCCATTATTACAAATCCACTAATTATTCCCATAAATCTAAATATTCCTCTATGAATGAGATACAATAAGAGATGAAAAATATCCTTAATAAAAGAGTAACACATGCTATACAATACGCCAACATTTTTTTTAAAACTCTTAACGTGCTTAACTGTTTTACTATTTATAAACTTTTATACATATTTGGTACCTCACATTCATTGCCTTGTACCAAACTAACCTAAGCTGCGGAAAATATATGCTAATAGTTCTCATCATCGTTATATAATAGGGAACAAGCTAATCATACACTTATTTCTGGATTAATTTCGATCCTAATTTGACTTTCTACATTTGGCTTCTTGTGATGCCTATATCTTATCTGTTACAGCGTGCTAGCAGCTACAAGGCATTATTGTCTCAAATAAATACCAAAATGATTTACTCGTTTACAGTCGTAATATATAACCATCTTGTACGATGATTTATATTTAGATTTGCTAATTGTGCTTCTATCAATTTATTCTACAGACACAAGTCCTGCATTTCGACTTTCTGTAGTCCCACTTGGTTTCAATGTGATCAATATCTGATCAGAAAGTTTTCTTTCCAATTTAGTGTAACATCGTATTTCTGACAATTCATTATATACAGCGAGTTTCAGCAACTTATTCTGCACGTCCCGTGGTTAAACAAAAGACTTTTTTTTTATCTGACAAATTTAAATAAAACATTCCAAATAAAATCCTTAAGATTTTAAGGACTGGCGCAGGAAATGTCAAATATGCACAATTCCGTATGAAGTTTTTTTTTTCTTTTTAGCTATATAATCATAAATATTGTTCATAATCTTTGTTTGCCGAGGAAGATTGTTGAGCAAAATTTACATTTTCCATTATGTCCCTTAAAGAAATCAAGCAAGGAAGTACATCACTGTACGGTTCCACGACCATTATTAACTATTCTGAAGAGCTTTTATGATTTTTTTCCTGTCGGGGCCAGAAAAATTGACTTTCGTTTTCCTTATTTATTTTTTTTTTATTTGCTCTTAAAATACTTTTGCTTTCATTTTTCTAACCAGCCGGCTTTTAGTGAGATCAAATTGTTTTTTTTTACGTTTTTTTACGTCATTTTCTCTCGATGTACTCTTTTTGACTTGTGCAAAGCGGCTATGTTGGTAACGTAACATAGAAAATGCCCATGCTAAATCCGCTGTCTAAGAGAAATTACCATACTTGTATTTAATACACACTGACGATATGGCCTACTTCGTAGTTCTCTATTTCTTATGAGTTGCAGAAGTTGGTATTTGAGGTTCATGAAAAAGATAGGTAGAATCCTGATTTTCAGGGCAGAACATCCCAAGTTGGAAGAGTAATGCAATGTAATCTTCACCAGATTTTGCCTTTCTTTGTTATTCTAGTGTAATAAGATTAGTCTATAATGAGACTAGATAGAAATCTATAAATCCTATCGAATATCATTTTAGAAGCGAATTGTGTATATATATATATATATATATATATATATATATATATATTATAATTTTATCATATTGTCGAAAACACTACAAAGATGCAATTTCGTTTCGGTGCATTTGAAATGCACTTCGACTGGTGAGAATCAAAAATGGTTATGAACAATTCTGCCTGTGGGTAAGCTGTATGTGAAACAGCATTTCCCTTTGTTCCCTTTGTTTGAAAAAAAAAATATAATTGAAGCAAAAAATGACGGAGTGAAACAATGCTGCTTGTTGATAACAGTTTGGTGAAGAATGGGTTGGGTGTTGAATGCTGGCTAGTCTGGGAAGATTCCTGCCCGGTAAACGATGGTCAAAAGTTTAGGCACAGCATCTCACAATTATCCTAAGAGTGATGGGTGGAGGAAAAGGTGAGAATAGCAGATAGTAATACGATGGACAAGGTTGAAGGGATAATTTCTAGCGATAGTTATAGTCGTAATTGGGAATGTTTTTTTTTTAAAGTTTTTTTTTTAGTTTACTATACAAGAACAATCTAAAGCTGAATTGCATATATTAATGTTGGATTTATCACTACTAATTCTGTAATCAATGAAAATGTTTTGTAAATTAATAAATTTAGGAGTGGTGATTTCTTCTTGGTATGTTGAATATATAAGTTATTCGGGTTTACAAAAAAGAGGTTTTGATTTGGAAATTAAATATAAGCAGAAAAATATTTATAAAAAGTATTGGAAATTAATCTAGCTTTTATAATATAATTTTAACCTATTCTCGGACAGTATAACGTGTACAATAAGTATGGGTATAAAACAATTTATCTGAAAGTATCACGAGTAATATATGTGCAAAAAATAGATTTTAAGTATCATAATCTAAGATAAATTAGTGGAAAGGTACATAAGAGGGTGGAAAGCATATCAAAAGAGATGAGTTATAATTTTAAACGTTTAGAGTTATAGAATTAAGAATTTAGAAAGATTGTAATGTTAGATCCGTAATATATCTACAAAAAACGGTGGTTTAATATCTCTGGTTTAATAATTGGGTGTTTCAAAAGTCCGTCATCTTTTTGCTTCATCTATATTTTTTTCTCAAACAAATGGAAAAAGTGACGTTTTACATACGGCTCGCCTACAAGCAGAATTTATCCTAATCATTTTTGGTTCTCTCCCGTCGAGGTGCAATTGAAATGCACCGAAACGAAGTTGCACCTTTGTTGTGAGTAAACTGTTTTTTCTATATGATAAAATCGTAATAAATAATCATCGCTCTACTATCGGCATCGAACCTACTTTTGGATTAATGCTGTGAACGTTAGAATTTATATATTACCGTCGTTCTCATTGGATCGGATATATATATATATATATATATATATATATATATATATATATATATATATATGCAATTTTTATATATATTATTTATATATTATATATGCGCGCTATTTCTTGTAAAGCGCTCAATATCAGTGATAGAGCTAAGCCGTATGACGAAGCACTAAAAAAGTGGATACACTCAACAACTACAATACACACCTCCACAACCAAAACACAAAAACACATAAAAAAAATTATCTGGTTTAACCCACCATACAACAAGACCATCAAAACCAACATAGGAAGGACATTCTTAAATTTAATACAAAAGCACTTCCCTGAAACGATTAGCAAAAATATTCAACAAATGTAACATTAAAATCCGCTACAGCTGCACAAAAGATATAACACAAATAATAAAAAGCTACAACAAAAAAGTAACAACCTGCAATGACGCAACCAAGGAACCTCAATGCACCTGCAGAAATAAAACAACATATCCATTCCAAGGAAACTTCCAACAAACGACTATAATATATAGAGCCGAGTCAGGCGAAAACAGCACAATGTACTGCATCGGGGCCACTGAAGGACCATCCAAGAAAAGAAAAAAGAACACGAACTTTCATTCTCTGACAGAAAATATTCAAGCAGCACTACACTACACATACATATGGCACCTAAAAAACAGATATATTACTCCAAGAATATGCTGAAAAATATTTAAAAACGCACCTGCTTACAACAACATTACAAAGAAATGCCTACTTTGCCTACGCGAAAAGGTAGCAATAATTTCCCATACGCAACAAAAGAAATTAATAAACATAAGATCAGAAATAATTTCCAAATGCAGATATGAAAACAAATACCTATCACAATTTATGCCAAACCGATGAAAAAAATGACAACCATTACTACCGCATCACAATTATTATTGACGCATTAGTCCACAATTACTACGACACCACAATTAACATTATCGTATTAGTCCACAATTATACTTACTCCCCACAGAAAAATTAATACAACGCATAAATACTAATAAGCATTATAAATTGTAGTTTCTACCATTTACATAAGCTCAATCGCCAAAAACAAGCAAATAAACGGCTTTAAAATAATAACAAAACAGTATTACAAAAAATTAAAAATAACAATTTATCTACCATAGTCTTACACAGACCCCGCCATTAAAAAAAAGTAAGAAAACAGACGGATAGAAGATGTGTGAACGCATGTGTATACGTATATACGTGTGTACGAGAAAGCATTATTCGGCGAACAAAATAGACGAACGGTCTGATCGTTGACATTGTAGCTGACGAAAGATGTTCGCTAAATAATCCAACATTGAATACAGCGAAAAAATGCGTACGTATGTACGCAACAACACATGTATGCGCATATATGCCCAGTCCCACACTATTCGCATATGTTTATGTTTGTGTGAGCTCTAGTGAGTGAGCTTGCGTGCGTGTATGTGTGTCTGCGTACGTCAATGAGTGAACGTGCGATTATGTATATTTGCGTACATATGAGTGGAGTTCCGACAACAATTTTCCTCCCACTACCATAAAACACCGATATACGCATCCATATATAAATCCAAATTTTAAAAATTAATTAGTTTGTCTGACGATCGCAAATATCGGGAAACGCAGGCTCACAAACTCACACCAATCGAACTATATATATATATATATATATAGTTTTAAGGTATGCTATATTTATGGATTAAAGTGCTCATTATCAGAGATAGAGCGTATGGGGATATAAAAGTGGACATTGAAATTTGCTAAACGCAATCGTCAGGCCATGAAACAGACTGTTGTCTCTGGGTGTTGAATTCAATGTCCACTTATATATAAGTATAAATATAGAAGTTGACATTGAAGTCAACACTGAGAGGCGACATTCTGTTTCATGCAAGACGCAACCGTCAGGCCACGAGTATTGTTTTTTTTTCTCGGCTATTTATATATAGCGTCAATGGTGCACTGTGGGTAGTAAAGATAACTAAAGACAATCAATCCAAATAAATAAATGAAGTATTAAACAAATTAAGAATTGCTCCCGCCAAAATGACATTTCTGATCAACTACAACAATCAACCCCAAAATTCAATAAATAGCTTTAATTATCTTCCTAAACCAAAACAAAACTATTAAATAAGCAATATAAACAAATGTTTACTGCGTTAATAAAACAAAGATAAGAAATAAAAATAAAAAACAAAAATAAATAAAAATAAACAAAATAATTTAACTCAAGTAAATAAATAAACAAATAATAAAACTGGCAAAATAACCACCAAAAATAGACTGCCCACAATGCACCACTGACCCGTATATATAAATAGACGAGAATAAAAACAACACTCGTGGCCTGACGATTGCGTCTAGCATGAAACAGTCTGTCGCCTCTAAGTGTTGACTTCAATATCCACTTTTATATTTACACACGCTCTATCTCTGATATTGACCACTTTATCCCATAAATATAGCATACCTTAAGAGTATATTTCTTATATATATATATATATATATATATATATATATATATATATATATATATATATATATATATATATATATATATATATATGTTCAATAGCTGTTTTATCTGTCATTACTTCTAATAAATGTTATTTTTTTGTGATACACGTGTTTGAGATTCTTTCCTTTTTTATTTAAGTCTAAATGAAATTTCTACACCCCCGATATTTTGAAGCAAGAAAAGTTCCACGGTACATTTACTACCAATAGTAGTAGAGAAACTTTAAAAATAATACTAGAATAAGATCTCGAACGAGTTCTTCAAGAACGGGATAAATAAGCTTCTCCGTTAGTAATTCTAAGAGCGAAAAATGGGGGTCTGCGCATGTGTGATGACAACATAAGAGGTGGAAACCGCAAAATATGCAAACTCAAATCCTATACCCAATGTAGGATTGGCTTTGAACTCTTTTGCGGATATGAAAGCCTACACTAAAATTGATCTAATCTCTGCATAGCATCAAATACCTATACAACGCTAGGCTTCTTAAAATAGAAAAGAATGACATATTGAATTAAAACCGTATGGGCGATCTTTCAAATGGCTACCGTTCAAGTTATTGGTAGCGACATAAAAAATATAAGATACTACCAGGATGACTTTTGTGTGGGTGCTATAAACGACGAAAAAGTAAGATGAGAAACCACTATGGTTTTTAATAAGTAAAAAAATGCTGGATTAACAATTAACGGAAAAAAATATATGCGCAATACTTAAAAATTATCATTTTGCCGATATTCCATATTTAAGGAAGGAATATCACCAGGCCAATCGTTAATTGACAACATATATCCTTACACACACGCTTGTGGGCGCGACACACACACACACACACACAGACACACACACGCACACACATACACACACACATATATATATATATATATATATATATATATATATATATATATATATATATATATATATATATATATATATATTTTGAACAATAAAAATTAAAAAATTAAAATCCTCAGACACACTGGGTTGTAGATTAATATTCTTTCGTTTTTTTATTATTATTCCATTTAGATTCCTCGACTAGTTTCGGCCGAAATGGCCATCATCGGGAGGAGAAATATTTCTGCTTGCTGCTAGCACTAAACTACAGAAATGAATGTCTTGATGGAGAAAATGAACTTTTGTCTGTAGTTTTCATTTGTTTTTTTATTTTTTTATCTTTTTAACATGAATCTTTTAACATTCCTTGTGTTGGTCAAACAGTCTCTTTTAAGTTGTTATTTGAGATAAGAGATGGATGCTGCAATGAATTCTCTGGTCAGTTTGACAGTTTTATTGGACTTGGTGAGGGGATGTGTCTCTGTTTAGTGTTTGTGTGTGTGTGTTATTTGGTTCTTAGGGAATGAGTGAGTATGATATGTGTAAGCGTGTGTATTGCTGTGGGTGTGTGTTATGGTGAGAGAGAGAAAATATAAAAATATTCACAAATGGATCTTTAACTTTTTTATTTATATATTATAATGCTCTGAAATTTAAATTTACATTTCTCTTTGGATTAATATCAAATTAGTAATATATATATATATATATATATATATATATATATATATATATATATATATGTCAGCCATGTTTTTTATGAAAATGGAGATCTGAAGAATTAGGACCAAAATCCAGGTCCGAAGGAAATAAATTATAATCCCATGAACCGTTAAAGTTGTTTGTTTGTTAATATAATTAATATTTGCTCTGTGTTTACATTGAGCGCTCTGGATTATATCCGCCTTGGAATTATCCATACAGATTAACAAATAACTTCATGAAGTAACTAACAGACTATACACACACACACGCATATATTAGGTTTGTGCAAAAATAATGACGTAATAATGTCGTTTCTTGACGTATTTTTAACGTCAAAAAACGACATTATTACGTCATTATTTTTGCACCAACCTAATAAATATATATATATATATATATATATATATATATATATATATATATATATATATATGACTGAGCGTTAACTCGATTTTATGAATATTTGTTGCTGTTTAAATGGTATTACGTTTTCAGTTTTGTTGCTTTCGTCATATTGTCGTGTGGTATTACCTACACGTGGAAATTTGTATGCATTCAACAGCTTCGTGGGTAATAGTTTAGCTCTTTATAGATTTATGACTTCATATGTAAATGAGTCACTTCATGTCTCTGTCTATCGAAGAGGTTTTATCTCCTTATTTTACTTGGTACTTCCTCTGGAAGTTTCTTGTCACCTCACCATCTTTCTCCCTTTCCTTGTTTAGATATGGAAGATCTTGCCCCTTTTCTTTTTGATAGGAGTGTTCCTCCAACAACTTTCTTTTTCGTCTTCAGAGTCTATATTTTTCTCGATGTCACTCTCTAGTCTGTCTTGCATTTGCATGACACTTTAACGATCATTACATTCAGGATCACTCTACACTTCTTCATCGCTATCGTGTTGCAGTCTAACTTGGTTTTCATGTGGTAATATCTCATTTCAATTCGTTTTTTCTATTATCATATTCCTCTGCCAAATATACATTTGCCTTTTTTTCAGATTAGATTTATTATTCATTTTATACCATAGTTTTTCATTCGTGGCATAGGGCATGGTCAATGCGCATCTAATTTGTCTACACATGAGGGCGGATGGGCTTTCCGATCTTCCTGTCTGTAATATTGTCCTATAACTTTGTAACAATATAGAAAGTTATACACATATTTTCAATGTTTTTTTTTTATAGTTTGCACCATCCTTTCTGCTATTCCTTTTCATTGTGGATGGTACTGGCGTTTATATGGTTTACATGCAATTTCGTTCAACCATTGGCATAGTTTCTCGTCACAGAACTCTGGGGTTCTGTCAGATACTAGGGTTTTCGGAATTCCCTTTCTTGAAAATATCCTTAACACTTGTTTTACAGTCGAACTTCTTTTTTGGAGACGTGTAATACTTCTGGCCAGATTTAGTACGAATTTGTCTATATTTCTGAGATGAGGTATTATGTACACTATTTACATTATTCGGTTGTTTGTAGAGACTTCGAGCATTCCCTCGTCATCCTCAGGAATTAAACATATTTGTATCATTTGTCAGGGGTGTTTCATGAGCATAAACTTATATATTAGCCTTTTTGTAAAAGAACATTATTTAAATAAATTTCATCGAAAAAAAACGAAGAGTTCTACTAATGAATGCCAACATCTTTAACACTCTCAGGTGAATTTTGAAAAAAATTCTGTTAATTTTTTTTTTTTTTTTATTAATTATTGAAAATATTCAATATCTGTCTATATTTCTGAGTTGATGTATTATGTACACTATTTACATTATTCGAACTATTGCCCTCATCTTTGTCGCTATATTTATTACAACGTTTCGGCCGTTGTACACTCCGCCCTTCTTCAGGTGTTTGAAATATCGAACTGAACCCTTTATTTCGCTCACTGGGGTAGACTTGTTCTAGTTCCACGTGCCATATTTTTAATGGATATCAGTTATCGGTTATCTCCAGTTGAATACCCTCTCCACCGCCTTAATCGGATATTGACCTCACACACATTGCATCTACAACTCATCCCTTCAGGCTTGGTACCAAGACTTCCCGTCAATTCAAGGAAAGCCCGTCCGGTCGCAAAAAAATCGAGACGCGCCATTGTCCGAGAGAGAATCCAGTGAAATCGTTGGATAAAACAGACTACATCCTCCCAGAGGATTTCTTCAACAGAATTACCAATGAAGAAAACCACAGAAGGAAAATAGTCCGAATAATGTAAATAACCTTAATACGAATTTACCAGTATTATTAATAAACAACCTGGACATGATTCATGTGTACTCTGTTCCAAGGTTAGAAATCTTTAGGCTATGTATGTGTTTTTGTCTGTCTAAATTTTCTTCTGTCTTTGCACAATTTACACCTTTTCAGTATTATTCTACAGTTGTAGAATAGTCTGACACCCTTCCTTTAAACTTAGTCTCCTTTGCACAGACGTTATTCCGCAATGAACATTGTCATGTACACTTTTTATAATTTTACTCCTTTCCGTTGTTGGCGGACCGCGACGTCTCCATTACCCTTAACCCTTTTCTACAGTTTACGTGTACATTATTTACATTATTCAGACTATTGTCCTTATATTTGTCGCCATATTTATTACAACGTTTCGGACGTTATACTCTCCGGCCTTCTTCAGGTGGTTGGAATGTCGAACTGAACCCTTTATTTAGCTCACTGGGATAGACTGTTCTAGTTCCACGTGCCATGTTTAATGGATGTCATCAGTTATCTCCTGTTAATTCCCCTCCCCATGTTCTCCACTGCCTTAACCGGGTATTGAACTCACACTCTTTGGTTCTTGTCACTGAATGAATTTCTGGATATTATAAACCTAATGTCTTCAACAATCATTTTTTACAGGTGCTCATATTGCAATTTTTGCTTTTATCATTGCATGTTTTTACCAGAACTTATACACAGATGTCCTCAAGGATACATGGCACAGTGGATAAAGGCGTTAGATCCAGTGACAAGACCCAAAGAGTGTGAGTTTAATAATCGGTTAATGTTGTTATGGCTGAAGTATGATCGTAATGTGATTTCTGGACTCGCATGATCGTCAACATCCTGGAAGTTTAGGATATTTTAAAATCAAATAAAAACTATCAAAATTTGGCACATTCCATTTTAAAGTCCATAAGGTTATCTTTTATTTATATCTAGCTAAAAATATGTTCTCAAATACCTTGCGCACGCTATATCCTGATCGTTCATTTGGGCCCAAATTCTACTCTTTCTCAGATTGTAGTTTCTTTCCTGGCTGAAATTCCAACGCAATTCCTTCTCTGGGTAATATTTCTATTTTCACATTTAAAATTCCTCACAAAGGAAGCAAGTGATTTCCGTTTTAGAATCACTGATCAAGAAGACGAAAAATTATCCAGACGCCTCAAGATTCGAATGTATTGTATTTTAATGGATTCATTGTACTCATTTTGATGGGAAAGCAACAAAGCCTGGGGATATTTTGAACTATTACTAAAGCGTAATGTGAATGACAGACACAGAAGCCATGCATGTTAACAGATTCAGATGAAGTATTTTTGGAGGGCCTCTACTTACTTTTCTTTTCAGCAGAAAACGTGTGCATTATATTGGCTTGTACCAGTATTAATTCTGCAATATTCCTTACGAACGTTTATCATTGCAGAAAATAAATTCGATGGACCGAATTCAGTCTTTTGTAGCCGACTTGCACTAATACAATTGAGAAAGACATGAATCCATCTGTTCTACCTACCAGTTATATGTTAAAGAGAAAAGTAGACAGCGCTCTGCAACCTTGCATAGCAGATATTCTAAGAAAAGAACTACTCTGAGTTCGATGTTCTGGAAACAGCAACAGGAATCCACGCCATTATATTCTCGAAGATGTGATACAAATGTACATAATATGAAAGGAAGTATGTGGAGAGCCATGATCTGAAGTGATTTGTTATTAAAAATATTTCTAGGAATATTTACTCCAGTCACAATAAACGTTGGCTGTTCCTTACTTAAATGTCTACTGGAGTTGCAGCTCAATCTAGATTTCAAGTGGAACTCGTATATACGATCAGTTACTAAAGAACTTAGAACAATGTTCAGTTCCTGATTCCACCTTTTCTATCTTAAAATAATTGATCAGTCCCAATAGAGACGATGAAGCCAGAGATGCCCAAGTCAAAAAATATTCTCTTTGTAAGAATTTTTTCGGGAGATAATAATGGTTTAGTGATAGAAGTCTTACTAATTAACCCATAACTGGGGAGAAAAAGCGGATTCGTGCCTTTCCCATGACTATCTGCACGTTAGCGAATATAACAAACCTGATTAAGCATTCCGAGAACGCACATTTAGATAGTGACTAGGCTCGATGTTGCTTAACTTCGATGATTGTACGGAAACCGGTGTTTCAACGTAATGTCGCCATAGCCTGGTGGAGAGAAGAGATGCTTTTTCCGAAGTTATTAATTCAAAAGACTAGGTTTTAATTTGAATTCGGTGCCTGGATTTTATTTTCCGCTGTGAAATTATTATTATATCCAGATCATATTTAATTCTACAAACCCTTCCCCACAAACGAAACTCTGCTAGCCTCTCGCTAGTATATCGCTATTGTCTATTGAGGTACAGGTTTTAGTTTTCTTCAAATCTGACCAGACTTTCACTCCTAAGACATATCATGCCACTTCCACGGTCTCGATTCAGTCTTGTTCCATTTATATTCCATTTGTAAGGAAGAAGTTCAGTTCAAACAGCTTTTTGTCCCCAGAATTGTTATTTTGGGGAACAGACAACCGGTAGAATGTTTCCTTATTCACTAGAAGCCATGAAAGAGTTTTAAAAATATTTTACGTTTTGTTTTACGTGATGGTTTATCTTGCAATATACAGTTTTTTGGGGGCGGTGGTGGGGTTCAGAGATACAACGCGACAAGATTGTCACTACTGTTATAAAATGCTCTTCATATTTCCTCCTTTTACGACCTTTCAAGAACTTCATTCAATAACACTCTAACCTGGGTTTGTTCTTGGACATTGTACTGGATAAAAAATGGTATGAAATAAAGAATAAGTTAGAACATAGAGATAGGAGGAAAGTGGAATGGAAACAAAAGTGATTTAGAGGTGATATCAGAAATGCAGTCTGCTTAAAATGCTTACGTAACTTTAGTGAAATCTCTTGACATATTGTCGCTTCCTGCTAAGAAAGCAACATATGTTCTGTTTCAGCTCAAAAAAAATTAAACGGAGATACCCACGCAAAACAAGTAGAGATTAACACAGTTGATCACCAACTCATTTTTGATGTGATTGCTACACGGAAGTTACAAACTGAAACCAGATTTTCTGACAAAATCTTGTGACAGATGTTTAGTTCGAACTGTGAATATTTATTATGCTTAAACATCACGTGATGCCTTTCTCATGTACATTAAACCAGTTTCTCAAGCATTTATAATTGCCGACATTCATTTCATATTATATGTTTACATACAGTTTAACAGGGAAAAAAGATAAAAGTAATATGGATAAATTTATAGATTGCCTCTTTTATTGTAGAAAATGTCAGAGATGAGCATAACATTATACATGAAGGAGATTTCAGTCTTTCGTACTATTTATTATAGCTACTGGGAGAACAACATTAGATGAACAGATATGCAGACGACTGTGTTGAGAGCAGACACGGAAAGGAAACTACAGGAACTTCTACAGAAGGAAGTAAAGGAAGGCGAGAAGAAAGGACTAAACATCAATTATAAGAAGACTGATTGCTCGTAAAAAGAACCCAACATGCGAATTACAAATTGGTGATACAAAAATGAAGCAAGTAAAACATTTTAAATATCTAATAAGTGTTTTAACGGAGTACAGAAGTGCTGCACTGAAATCCGAAGGCGCGTTGAGATGGAGAAAGATGCCTTCCAGAAGTTAAGCAACGTATTAGGTTGGTGCAAAAATAATGACGTAACAATGTCGTTTTTTGACGTATTTTTAACGTGAAAAAACGACATTATTACGTCATTATTTTTGCACCAACCTAATATTACGAAACACGAAAATTATATTAAAACAAAAGAAAGCTTACTTAACTGTTATGTAATAAGGGTCTTTCTATTAAGCGGTGAATGAGGACAATCATCTCACGGGGGAAGAAGAGATTTGAGGTAACAGAAATATTGTTCTACAGAAGGATGCTGAGAATACCATGGAGTGAACAGATGAACAATGACGAAGTTTTAGCGAAAATGAAAACAAAAAGGACATTTATACGCAACATCAGAAAGAGTCGGTTAAAATCTCTGGGCATATAATGAGAAAAGAGGGCTCGAAAAATTTGATACTCCCAGGACAGATTTCGTCCAGGGGACAGAGGAAAACAATACGTAACTTACCTAAAGAGTTAGCGTAAATGGTTTGCAGAACAGCGATTAGGAGAGATAATGAAAATATAAAATTTGTTAAGAGCTACAATAGACAGGAAATCGTGGAGAGGCATGATCGCCCACGCCATGAAGCATCACGTCATATAGAAGAAGTGGGAGAAAAGATGTATTCCCAATGGCATTGGTGTAAAATGAAAGCATTGAAATCTTTGACAGATTTCAAAATTGTTTACGCTTTCTTAATGACAATCATATATTTTGAACGCTACAATTACCCCCCCACAGTTATAACATTGCAAGTATATTGCTACTTTATCACCATTCCGATGAGAAATATTCAGATTAGCCCCATTTTTTTTTAATTCCACCAGTTGAGACCTTTACGGCTAGAACACGGCATGCCGCATCCACGTAGTTTAATCACCGACATTTCCTTTGTATTCCATTTGTAAGTAGGAAGTTCCACTTAGATTTTTCTCGGATTTCTTTTTGCTCACATGTTCCATCCAAGGTATTCTCAGCATCCTTTTATAGAAGGATGTTTATGTTGCTTCATATCTCTTCATCTGTGAATAAATTACCCAGTATTAAACTTTCTTATTGGTGGATGGAGGTTACACATGCGTTCAGTACTCGTTTTGTTGGTGGACGTATTACTGATGGGAAGAGGAAGCGCTGAATTTGTATTGACCAATCGTTTTTAGCATAGAAAAAAGCTGAATCTCACAATTAAGCAGGCAAGCTAGGTACAAATAATATGGTGGGCCATAACATGAAGACCTATTTCCGCGGTATGCGAAAAATTTTATTCACATTTCCATTTCAGACGTGTCAAGCAAATTAATAAGTTAACTGACACTAAATGTCAGTATTTCCAGTTTTTAATACTTTGTCACTTCAGACTGTATGAGATTATGTCTCTCCACATCATCCTTTTCATATTAAGCTAATTTCCATGATTTCTTGGAAAAATAGTGAAGTGCTTTACACTTGTCTTTTCTAGAGTTTTAAATTCAGTGTAGACTTTTCTCAGACTAACTGATACGCAAGGTTGGAGAGCGCAGTCTACTCTTCTCTTTAACCAATGCGGAGAAAATTCATATTTTACAGGTTATCAACCCTTTTCAGGTTATTTAAAGTCAGAAAATATTTCTTTACATTGTAAGAAATTTTTGGAGATAATAATGGTTTAGTGAAACAAGTCTTACTAATTAACCCATGACTGGAGGAGAAAAGGTGGGTTCATGCCTTTCCCAAGTCTATTTACGCGTTAGTGAATATAAGAAATCTGATTAACAATTCCGAGAATGCAAATGCAAGCTTACCACATCTGGTATTCCCAAACGATTATCCATCTAAATACTGACCAGGCTCGATGTTACTTAACTCCGATGATCGTACGGGAAGCATTGTTTCAAGGTAATGCCACCATTACCTGGTGGAGAGAAGAGGTGCTTTTCCTAATTATGTTAGTGCAAAATGTGAATGCAAAAGACGATGTTCGAATTTGAATTCGTCTCCTCGATTTTACGTTCCGTACTGAAAAATATTATTATATCCTCACATTCATTGGGAATATTACGGGATTCATCCCCTTGCTGGCAAAACGATACATTTTCTTTTAGAATAAGAGTACCATCTTCCAAACCGACACAGGAAATGAGAAGTTACTTCATTCTCCCGGAAAGAACCTCAAACCACAGCGACTTGTGGATAGGTAACTCTTATGGGATCATACTCATAATGATAATGATGGACTATTCCATACTTAATAAATACTGTGCTTCAGGAGTAAGCAAGGAGTCAGTGAGTCAGTAGTTCAAGTCCTGACCGACTGTTCGGTTGAACTCTCTGCCTTCGGGCGTGGAGGAACCCGAAGGAGGCTACGCCGAAGGACGGATTCTCTTTCGGGGAGGTAAACCGACCCTGAACCCGTTTATACGGGTTCAATGGGCATATTTTTAGCCGAGCCCACGGGCTCGGAGATCCCACGTTAAAAAGCCCTTGTGCCACATGACGCCCTCGTGGGATGGGACTGAATATGAAAGTAGTTCAAGTGAGTCAAGTCGAGTCAAAAGAGTTGAGTCAGAGGCAGTCCAAAACAGAGTCGCGTTCAGACAATTACTGCAAGACATTGGAATAGTGATACTGGTCGAGACTACATTGTTCTCTCTACTAAACTTGATTGTTCGTACTAACCCTTCTACTTCTCTGTATATATTCCTGTTTGTAATATATCTGTGTTATTCCATACCTGTGTTCGAGTTCTTCTTTATTGGTTCTACCTTGGACTATCACCGTGGTACAAGGAAGCGGACCATAACAGTAACTTTGCCAGGTCTTTCATGTTCAAGGTTATGAAAGTGATGGATGATCTTTGATAGCGTTGTGTCATTCAGAATCAAGAGAAAGAAAAATTCTATGCGATCAGATATCCTAATGACTACAGACTTCTTATTGATGGCCGGAGTCGTGTAGCGAAAGCGTGTTACTACAGACGCAAAGCAGTCCCCCGGGTCGCGTGCAGATATGACTGTCGAAGAAACTCACATCCGGGTTTCCCTGTTAGCAGCAGAACAGTTTGGCCTATCCAGATATGGGCTTCTCTGCAATTTGTCTAGATCGAGTCTTTTTCAACCGTCTCATGTCAGTAAAAGCGATGGGAAAAGCAGCAGTCCGCTTTTGACGAGACTCGCTTTGGTATCGTCAGAAGTTCGGTGACGTCCCCTTGACGCATTTTGTTCTGGAAGTTACGTACCGCCCGCCGTGCTTTTGTTTTTGAGGAATTGGCCTCACTCGTCCTTTTTTTTTTAATTGTTTCCCGTTTCTGCATGCACCTCCTTGATTCATAAGAGAACAATTTATTACCATTTACGTGTTTCCCCCAACCTCATCACACCCTTGCCTTATTTTTCTACAGGTCGTTATCTAATCCGGCTACAGCTAGTCAATGAGCAAAATTTCTTTGTGTATAACAAATACCTAACATCTGTTGATTCCGGCAGGAATTTGCTTCCATGGTCGCATCGGGGTCCATTCTCGATGTTGAAACACGTTTTTATTGATTTCTATTTTTTTCTGTTTACCTAAGTTCTGTAATGCTATGTGTACATTTAAAAGGGGAAAAGATTTCCGATTGAATAATCTTATTCATTTTGTAGGTTCTCTTTAGGGTTTAAATCACTTTGAAGCTCGTAAAATGGGATATAATGCTAAAATAGCAAGGGACATTACCAAGGTTAAAATGTAATTAAGCAATCACGATGCTCATCAGAAAATAGTTAAAAATTTCTGACTGCTTGCAGATAATTTGAGTGCTCACTAAATGTAGGATTTTTTCTGGTACTATTTTTGAGCAGTTTTCTTTTATAAATAATAGTCAGACAGACATTGAATTAACTGCCATACGTGATGTACATTTGGGCGATCATGTTTGTCTCGATTCATGACTTACTAGACAGAAGATTTTCCCGAAGTCGGTTGCCGTATTTTTCATGCAGTAGACTGCTTGCCAACCAAAGCTATAGGATCCAGTTTATCTTGTTAATGAAACCATATCTAGGGTGATAAAAGATGGATTCATACCTTTCTCAGGGGTATTTGCGCGTAATTGAATGTAATGAACCCGACTGGAATTCGAACACGGCACTGCCGATTTTTAATTCCTATTCGATATCCATTACATCACAAAGTACAAAACGCATAAACTCTTTCAATAAATGATTTATGATATTTTTTGAGTAAAGAGTTCCATAATTATTTCCATCGTAATAGAATTAATTGTGAATCTGTGGATAGTAAGGTGATTTTGAGGATGAGAATAAGAGGAGAGTGTTGCGTTCGATGGGATGTGCGTCTGCTGTAATGGTTAATGATTTAGAAAATCAAATTTTCAAGAGGAGTTCAAATTCTCTAAGAGAAAGATAACTTCTTCTTCTTCTTCTTCTTCTTCTTCTTCTTCTTCTTCTTCTTCTTCTTGTGGTACGCCTAGAGGGTATGGCGATCCAGACACTTCAAAAATTCCTATCCCTTGTAGCTTTTAGTAACATTTGACTTCTTGTCATATCTACCACATCCGTTTGGCCATCAATTTGCAATGTAAGTTACCCGATTTTCCTTCTCTCTTTTTAACTTCAGTAGGTCTTGTGAGTGTAAAATTCTCCAAGACTTCCTTTCCATATTACGTGTCAAAGAAATTTCAGCAGTATCTTCCTGATTCTGGGTAGAAATATCCCTTTTATTTCTATTTTCCTTAAAGCATCCTCGTTGCTTACGCTCTCCGTTCATGGTATTCTCAGCATCCTTCTGTAGAACCACATTTCTGTTGTTCCCCTTTTTTTCTTCATGTGTGATTAAATTTACCATCACTCACTTCTATACAGGAGGATTGGTATTACATAGGGTTTAAGCACTTTTCTTTGTTTGCAACGAAATTTTCCTGTTTCTTAATCTTAGGTTTACAATGCTTCTTTTGTTATTTCAATTTGATATTCAGATTTCGGTGACATAATTTCCATCGTCTCTTGAAACATGTTGTGACTAAGTAAATGGTTAAATAAAAACAAAAATCAGGTTTGCAGATATATCGATTATAAAACAGTAAATGCACCAGAAGAGTATTGCCCGACTAGTAAGGATGTATCGAATTAACCACCGCTCCATTCACTGTTCACGGTTTCCCGAAGCCTTCTGTCCTACTTATCTTATAGTAGGCGGAAGAGTCTAACATAGACTCTTTTGAGGGAGTACACCACGACAAAACAATTCGCAGATATTTAAGAAGGATATCATTGAATTCATAGCCGTGGCGCCGACACTTAGAAACCACTGATATCTTTCGAAAATACCAGACAAGTAAAATGCGTTCAGTTTTACGCTAATGTCTTTGGGAAATATATGAATCCATCTATCTTGTTTCAGATAGTGGGTTAAATAGTAGAGTAAACTGAGTTGTGTAGCTTTGCCTGGCAGTCAGTCAACAAGAAGGATTACACTGATTTCAAAGAAAACCCGTGGGAATGTCGAGAAATCACTCCACTCTCGTTCCTGAGTAGTTAAAACAATCGACGGATTTTAAAGAAACGGAAGCCATGGAGGTCCATGACTGACTGCGTCCTGAAGGGGCATGGAATTTAAAATCAATTTGGGGTCATGATATTTTAAATATGAAAAGCTATGCTGTCCTGAGATAAAGATACGAATCATTAATGGTCCCGTGTGTAGTAAGGGATGCGATCATATTGAAATCTCTGTATCTGTAAGAGTAGTAGCAATTGCTTCTTTTCTCCAGATTCATCTCATGTATATACAGTATCGATATATTTATCAACATTTTAAAATCACAAATATACGAGACAAACTTTAAGGAACACGCTACTATTCGTATCTTCAAATCGCTCTTTTCAGAAGCAAATTCCGTTCTCCCAAAAGAAAAAAAAATCGTACGACCGAGTCACTAATCTTGAATATTAATAGTTAGGTATCTAGAAGAAATCACGATTTGAAGTTATCTTTGCCAAACAAGCACTCAATTAATTTCGTGTCCAACTAGAAAAAACTGAAGCAAAGACATGTTGTGTGTATTCATTTATTTATTGAGCTAAAGGCACTGATTGAATTGCGTCTCAGATTGAGTCACAAGAAAGAACGAAACATGAATCAGGAAGAAGAAACATATTATCTATTTGAACTTTTAAGCTAATTTACTTTGCATTTAACACACTTAGCAAACACATGCATCTATCTATCTATCTATCCCAGCCTTTACATATCTATCTCTCAGTCTTTTCATGTGTCTCTCTCTGTATATATATATATATATATATATATATATATATATATATATATATATATATATATATATATATATATATATATATATATATATATATATATTTAAGACATTCTTATGTTTATACATTCTTTTTGCAGATACAAATATTTAAGTAAATATTCTATTTATAATAAACAGTATTAAACAACATTTACCGGCCTGAATGTCCGAGAAATTTTCATAGAAAATATTCGTCCTCCGACAGGATTCGAACCTGCATCCTATACGGAACCGTCATTTAACCTGACGTGTTCTTAACTGATCCAGCCACAGAGAATCGTTGTATTAGCAATGTCGAATTTACTGCCTTTAAACGTCAATTTTCCATGACTCTCTCACGTACATAACTGTTCATGTCGTATCCAACTCTAAACAAATGACGTCACACATTATGAAATGGACAAAGTACGACATTTATTTTTAAAACATTTTTATGTTTCAGGCCAGTAAATGCTGTTTAATACTGTTTATTATAAACAGAACACTTACTTAAATATTTGTATCTCTAAAAAGAATGTATAAACATAAAAATGTCTTAAAAATAATTCTCGGACTTTGTCCATTTCATAATATATATATATATATATATATATATATATATATATATATATATATATGTGTGTGTGTGGTGGGTGGGTGTTTGTGTGTGGGTGGGTGGGTGTGGGTGTTTATATGTTGTTATTATAGATACAAACAGTTAAATACATGCTCTGTTTACAATAAACAGTATTAACTGCATTTACTAACTGAATGTCCGAGGAATTTCATAGAAAATATGTCATCCGACAGGAATGGAACCTGTCTCCTACACGGAACCGTCATTTGGCCTGATGTGCTATACTATTTAGTAACAGATAATGTGTCTGTTTAACAAAGTCAAATCATTTCCTCTGTGGATAAATAGTATAGCACGTCAGGCTATAGGATGGCTCCATGTAAGATACATGATCGATTCTCGTCTGAGGACTCATATTTTCTATGAAAATTATCGGATATTCAGGCTGGTAAATGTTGTTAATACTGTTTATTGTAAACAAAGCATTTACTTAAATTATATGTATGTAAAAAAAACGTATAGCTCGAAAATACATTAACATAAATGTCGGGCAGATTAATTGTCCGCTAACAGATTAAAAATGGCATTAACTTACTGACCACTCACTAAACGACACGATCCTTGGTTTTATTAATTGTAAAATGGATTAGACGTTTGGTCCATATTGTAAATACTTTCGGTAAAACATTTACCATCCTCAGGTATAGATTTTATTTTTTTCTCTGTTTTTACAATTAATAAAAATAAGGATCGTGTGGTTCAGCGAGTAGTCAGTGAGTTAATGCCTTATTTAATCTGTTAGTGAAGTGAATTCGCCATTAATTACAATAAATTTATTGATTTATTCCTTGAATTACTACAATATTAATTATGCTGCATTATATAATATCTATCTATCTATCTATCTATCTATCTATCTATCTATCTATATATATATATATATATATATATATATATATATATATATATATATGTGGGGGTTTCCTGTCTATCTATCTATGTCATCCTTTTCATGTCTATCTATCTATAGAACTAGTGTTTTCTTATCTATCTATCGTTACATTCACTTGCACACAAATATCTTCATCATTGTTATTCTTAAAAATATCATAATATCTAATAGTAAAATGCAATCTTCACTCGCCAAAAATAATGAAAAATTACAATCCATAATATATTTCATATTTAAATAAACCACAAATGTTGATAAACCGTAGAAAAACAAATCAGTCATCATACCTATCTATCTATCTATCTATATGTGTATTATATGCTTGAGGTTTGTAATGTACTTATGGTGGCTGATACGTTCGACCTACTGAAGTACTCTCAAAAGCAAATCTTCAATCAATCAAACGAATGGTCAACTGATCTGTTGGACATCTATTTCTCATGAATGATAACCGCGTGCAACTTTTCTGTAGTGAGGAAGTATTTGAGCGACCCAGATATAAACAGAAGAAGCGTTATGAAGCTTGAGTAAAAAAATACTTTGAATAAGACAGGAGTTTGTTTTTTTTTTGTTTGTTTTTTTTTAACAGAAGTTAAGGACGGAGCACTAGGGAGGAATATAATCAGTAATGCGGTAACTGAATGAGAAAAAAGACGATCAACATGTACAAGAGAAACAAGCAGCAAGAAAAGGGGATGATCTGGACTAAATCGCTGCAACAAATCACAAGGTTCTAATCATGTTGAATATTTGTGATTGCATTTGATTTTCAAAATGGCGTCATTTTGGTATATGATATCACTAGACAAATCTCGCCAGATCTCGTTCCTCTCTTGCAACCAATTTCTCGTTATATCCCTTCTTTACAGTCGGACTTCCGTCTTTTTACGACCATAATTTTAATTTACCTCGCATACACTACACGCATATGTATATGTCCAAATCTACAAATCAAACAGTCGCCATTGCATGGAATATTGCTGCCATATATGGTCTGGTGCCCCCGATGTTAGCCTTGAGGTCCTCGACAAGATCCAGAGACGAATAAGCAATGTGGTTGGTCCGGATCTAGCATCTCGTCTTCAGTCGCTCGCTCACAGACGTGCCGTTGCCGCCCTCTGTCTTTTCTATAAATAGTAACTGCTCCGACGATCTACTTTTGCTAGTTCCCAGACTGCATGAATTTAAGCGTGCTACTAGGCTGGCAACTCGGTCTCTTCTACTTCAATAGTTTCATGTCTCGCACCTCCCGTCTGTGGAATTCACTTCCTATTACTTGTTTCCCTGAT
>OZ010585.1:17347603-17357603 GCA_963932145.1 Acanthosepion lycidas
AAAAATAATGTCGTTTTCGCACATAGTAACATATGTGATAAAACGACATTGTTTTTGCACCAACCTAATAGTTCTATATTTCCTTCCTATTCATGTTGCTCTTCTTCCTTTCTCCCTTTTCTTATGTAACTTTTGATATCAATTTATTTTTTTTGTTATTAATTGGGTTCTTCTTCTTCTTCTTCTTCTTCTTCTCGAGACGTCTTTACTCATTATTTGTCCTTATTTGTACCTTTACCACTGTCTCTTTCTGATGTTAATTATAAGTGTTCTTTTTGTTTACTATTTTCTCTTTGTTTTACTAGCCTACTAAATCCGACCTATTCTTTTTACCATAATTCTCTTCTAGATCTTAATCTTCAGTATTTTGTCTCGGCAAATAATTATATCCGACGCTCTCCAGTTTACACCCCACTCTTCGTCTCACATATATGTATTAGGTTGGTGCAAAAATAATGAGGTAATAATGTCGTTTTTTGACGTATTTTTAACGTCAAAAAACGACACTATTACGTCATTATTTTTGCACCAACCTAATAATTCCATCAATTAATAATAATAATAATAATAATAATAATAAAACATTGCTCGTACCCAATGAAGTTTTTCTAGAGTAAGAAACGAGTTACACAGAGGTTTTATGCCTTGTCATTCAGTTACCTATGATTCTAATTTATATGAAAAAAAATTGGAGGATTACCTCCCCTGGCAGGTGGCCCGATATGTGAAAGCCATGCTCTCTTTGATATCACCCACAAATTTGACACCACACGAAAATGATATTTACGGCATGTAAGTATTTGTTTATCCGTGTGGCCTCACAACCCCCACAGGAACAGTGAATACAAACAGGGAATATGAAGTTTTGGAACGTCCACGTCCTGAAGGGACACGGCAATACAAGAAAAGAATATTTGTTTTATCACTTCTGAAAACTTTAAATAAAAGCTATATATGAACATATAAGAATTTCAAAACATTTTAAATATATATTTTATCAAAATATATATTATAAGTGTAATATTCGGCTACTCGGATGATACCAGAATAGTTAAGAACTATGGTGGATAGTTGATCAGAAAGACAACCACTTCAGCCTCAAGTGCAGATCCGCGCCTCACATAGTGTCAGTTGACAGCTAAACACGTGATCGGCCGGGATAGATATAGAAAGACGCATCCACTGAGAGAATTGAGTCTATGACATCCAGACGAAAATGTAGAATCCATGTTCGGGAAGAGTTCCGAAGTCACACAAGCCAACCATTTGGAGTTGCACAACATGTCTATGCTATATATGAGGCATTTTGTTTTCATTTAGTTTTTTTTTTTTTTACGACACAATAATACAAAGATTATCTTTTGAATCCATAGCTTGTTTTTTTGGTTTTTTTTTTCATCGTCTGATATAAGACAGAATGTATGGTTACCAGCAAATGAAGCAACCCAAGATGTGAATTACGAATATAAAACACCAAAATCGGATCTAGGTAAATTGCTGGAAATCAATTGCTCGACAGTAAATTGCTCAAAATCAATTCGTCAAAAATAATTTTTCGAACTATCAATTGCTCGAAAGGCAGATTGCTCGAAACCTGTGGATAAAAAAATAATAAAACTACATTGTTTCTAATATTTACTATAAGATAAAATAATACAACATTATTATTAACTGAACAGTTAAAATTAAAGAAAGAGGACATTTATATAGCATATCTTTTTTTTTTTTTTTTCTATATTTTAAAATGGATTTTGGTTGTTTTGGTTGTTTTGTTTTATGGTATATCAACCTTAGTCGATCATTTAATGCCATCAAAATTTTTGAAATAGATACATAGCGATAGTTTGGTAAAAAAGGTGTGTATGTATACATATAAATGTGAGCCATTTTTCAATTACTTATATTTTTGAGTACAATCACATGTATTGCTGGCATTTTTTTTTTCAAAAACCTATTGCTGGCAATTTTTTTTTCAAAAATTAATTTCTGGTAATAATGTTTTTCAAAGTATTTCTGGTATTAAAACCTAATTTTGCACTTTTATAATGCTTTTTGACTCAGTTTTGGGGTTAGCTATTTGCCCATAGCCCGGGACCCTAACAGGTGCTACTACCCCGGGTCAGAGTGGACCTGGGAACACCAGCAATTAAGAGGTGGTTCCACGCTCCTCAAAACCTTATCAGAGTCCTTGCTGGTGGACATGGATGTAGTTTATCGTCATACCCAGGACGCCCCATTGGTGGATCTGCAAAGGTACAGTCAGCGTATTCTACATCCCCAGCCGACAGGGCGGAGTTTAAAGTAAAGGGTACATTTTTATTATTACTGTTATTCTTTGTGATTTAAAAAATAAAATATATATATATATATATATATATATATATATATATATATATATATATATAGCTATTATTACTAATATTTACTCTATTAGTATGAAATATTATATGCAACACTTCTTAAATATTCTTCAACATTGTTTGTTGTGTCATTGTGTGTTGAGCCAGCCAAGAGAGATAGTCCTAGAAGACTGGCTGCTAAAGTTGAGTTTTGTGGCTCCTTTTTTATCCAGCTCCGTTGACGTGTCGTAAGACGACGTAGTTTACGTGGAAATTATTAGGTTGGTGCAAAAATAATATCGTTTTCTCACATATGTTACTATGTGATAAAACGACATTATTTTTGCACCGACCTAATACTTCGAGCAATCTGCCCTTCGAGCAATTGATAGTTCGAGAAATTGATTTCGAGCAATTGATTTCGAGCAATTTACTGTCGAGCAATTGATTTCGAGAAATTTACCTAGATCCACACAATTCAGCTTGTGGCCAGACAGTAAAAAATATTAGCTTTAACGATGCAGATAACAATTTCAATTACATCCAAATTATGTGTGTATATGAATATGCATTCAGGGAGCCTCGACGTGGTTAGTAAGCTTCTCTTGCTAAATCACTTCACGACTGAGTAGTGAGTTCGATTTTCACTGGGTACCCCATAAATTCTCCCTTGTGCCACATCTAAGCAGCGCTTAGAAAATCACTACACATTTGCGTTCTGTATGCATAATTTAAGTCAGGGATAGACCTAGTAAATTTTTAAATTTAATTTATTAATTTAATAATAAAATGTTCAATAAGATTTCAGATATCTGATTTTATATGATTTAAAAAAGAATAAATTTTTTGTCTTCCCATCTATGACTTTATGGTTCAACCCAGGGAAGCATTATCCAGAGTGTTTGTGAAGGGAATATATTATTACAACGTCTTATTTTAATCAGGAAAATGGTCAGTAGTATTGTAAGTTAATTTGATACCAACAATAAACAATCCAGTGATGAGTATTAACAATTAAGTGAATACTGTAAGACAAGTCTAATGACAATAGATATGGTTGCTATGGGAAGAAAGGGAGAACCACACGTAGAGAGAGTAGCCTTGCCACCGTGTCTTGATCCAGTCAAGAAAGTCCTAGAAAAATGACTTCTAAAGTGAGTTTTGTGGCTCCTTTTATATCCAACTTCGTTTATGTGTCGTGAGACAGCGCAGTTTACGTGGAAATTACTTCGAGCAATCTGCCTTTCCAGCAATTGATAGTTCGAAAAATTATTTTCGAGCAATTTATCGTCGAGCAATTTATCGTCGAGACGTTGATTTCGAGCAATTTACCGGATACGCACCAAAATCAACCAAGTACAAAAATGTTAATATCTAAGTAGTATTTTACCAGACGACAGGCAAGTGACACCGAGATCCGAAGTCACATTGAATTAGCGAAATGTTGTTTTCTACAAACTAAGTAAGGTATTATGAAACAGGAAAATTTCGTTGGAATCAAAGATCATTGTGCTGAAACCTATATGTATTATCGGCCCTCCTATAAAGGGTGAAAGCTGGATAATCTCCTCGGAGATGAAGAAAACACCTGAGGCAAACAAAGTGTTTCTATAAAAGGATATTGAAAATAGCATCGACTGAACATTTGATTAAGGAGAAAATCTTAAGAAAAATGGAAACAATAATGAAGCTAATACTTAGAATCAGAAAGTGATAGTTGAAAAATTTACAACACATAACGAGCACAGATCTCCGGAGAATCTGACACTCACAAGGACACGCTAAATTCAAGAGTGGCACAAGAAAGATATCGGAAAGACAAACATTACTAAGAGCTTCAAAGGAAGTTGTGGAGAGACATGATCGCCCATGTCCTGAAGTGAAAAGGCACATAGAAAGTACTTGATTGCCAATCATCATCATTATCATTATCATCATCATCATCATCATCATCATCTTCTTTTTCTTCTTCTTCTTCTTCTTCTTCTTCTTCTTCATACCAAGTTTCATATCAGTTTTTTCTTTTCATCTCACTTTTCTGTTCTTATTCATGCTTTATCTCAACAAACTGTGGGAGAAGGCTTACACGTCATGTAATGGTTAGCAAGACTGTCTCGCTAGATCAATTATGACTGAATAATGAGCTCTTCACACTTTCGGCCTTGTGCCACATCTAAGCTACTATTAGAAAATCATTGCGTACTTCGACATGATGTAATGGTCAGCAAACTTCTATCGCTAGGTCAATTATGACCGAATAGTGAGTTCATCCTCACTAGATGCCCCATACTTTCGGCCTTGTGCCACAATTAAGCTGATTTCCGACGCATTTGGACATTTCGATGTGTTGTCTTGTCTCGTTAGGCATTTGTTTTTCTTTGAATAGTACTTATGCATTCTTTTAATACTAAGACTTCTCAGAGATATTCTGCGCAGAAACAAAATGGAAGACTTAGTCTAAATATGACAGTTGTTAATGACTAACTCATAAAATCTCATGGAGAATCTGATAAGATAGAACTTGGAGATGCTTGTTCGTTTTTATACAGTTAGAAAGGGTTTTTTTTCTGAGAACCTTTGTCATTCGTAGACAGGGTTGTAATAAATAAACAGCCTAACTCCAAGGGACATAATTCTGCCAGGAATCAGCGGCATTCAATTTTTTTCGTAATTTAAAATGATACAATTATTTAAGCATAAACAAAGATTTGTTCTGTTTACTTCGAAGGACACGGTGAAAATAGTATTATAACCATGTTTAAAAAGACAATATTCGTAATACATACTGTCCTCCATTTCTCCAAATCGTCAAAACTATTAGGCGCATACAGTGCTGTTCGATAACCTTATCCTTTAAATTCAGCTCAACTTTTGTTTCATCGGAGAAGAGAACATTCTTCCAGTTTCTTACGGTGAAATTTTTGTAATAGTGAGCCCATTCAAGTCTCTTGCTTTTGTTGGCTTTGCTTATTAGCGGCTTAAACCTTCATGTACAAGATGTGTAGCCTTGTTCTTACAAGATTTGTAATCTTGTTCTGACGGACTGTTGAAGAGGTAACACTAACACCTTGCTCTTCGTTTAGATTGGCTGCAATTTCTTGACTAGTTATAGTCCTATTCTTCGCAACTTCTCGATTACCCTGCCAGTTCTATCATCAAATTTTTCCTTGTTTCCTTCCTTGGAGCAGGAGTGACATCATTATGTGCCCTAAGCTCTCGAATAGACAGTTGATTGCGAGGTTATAGCCATTTCTGCAATTTCTCTCGTAGACTTGCCTGCTTTTGAGAGGGCAATAATAGATGCCTTAAGTGGTTCTGATGCGTGTTTGTACCCGTTCATCTGGTTAGTGACTTGAGTTGCTATTTCAAGCTGTTTTTATATTGTATGAGGCTTTCTCGAATATTCTGGAATACTCTAGATTTAATTAAAGCTATTCTAGAATTCTCTAGAATATTGTTTTGAGTGTATTGTAAAATAGGTTTCAATATTTTGGCAAAAGTTCTTTAAATTTACCAGTTTAATCCTTAGAATGCGATATCTGAGTCACTTTTTTTTGCACAGTATTTTTCCTGAATGTCATTTATATCCAAATTTATAATTATCAATAGAATACCTGAGGGGGAATAAACTTTTTCCTAGGTGGTCGGGAAGGGGTCTTTATATTAGTAAGTTTAAAAATTATTTTACCCCCAAAAACAATAGACAAAAGTATTTTTTTGTGAAAAAAATCAGGTGAGTCACTTTTATCGAACGGCACTGGACATCTGAAATGCAGTACAGTTTTTCACAAGTTTAAGGATAATTGACTGTTTTAGTATCTTGTATAATATATGCAGCATATTTATTGTTTTACAATTTTACTCAGCTTTTTCACTCTCTTTCTCACTTTTATCTCTCTCTCTCTCTCTACATATATATATATATATATATATATATATATATATATATATATATATATATATATAACATCTTCCTTTTATATATATATATATATATATATATATATATATATATATAAGGGCGATATGGCTTTTCTGTGGCTGGATCTTAAGAATGCCTATGGCTCTATCCCACACAAATTGGTAGAAGAATCGTTAAACCGCCACCACGTTCCTCCCCAAACGATAGAGACCAAATTAGATTATTATAACAATTTCAAAATGAGAACAGCAGCAGGAAATACAACATCTGCATGGCACACATTGGAAAAAGGCATTATAACAGGCTGCACCATCTCAGCTACCCTCTTTTCATTGGCCATGAATATGCTTATAAAAGCGGCAGAAATAGAATGCAGAGGTCCGTTAACAAGATCTGGTCAACGGCAAACGCCAATAAGGTCATACGTGGACGATATGACTATAACATCCTCGTCTGTGATTGATGCGAGGTGGTTACTAAAAGGTTTGGAGAAACTAATTTTATGGGCAAGAATGAGTTTCAACGCCGCCAAATCGAGGTCATTAGTGATGAAAAAAGGGAAAACATCAGAGAGGGATCGCTTTAAATTGTCTGGCGAGTATATCCCGACTATAAAGCAAAACCCAATCAAGAACTTGGGTAAGCGTTTTGACAATACCCTGAAGGACTCTGTCGTAATCCAGGAAACAAAGGATAACCTAAATGCCTGGTTAGATAAAGTAGACAAGTCTGGCTTACCCGGACGATACAAGGCTTGGATTTACCAACATGTTATTCTTCACTACCTCTACCGTAGAACACATGGAAAAAAAAACATCAACTCCCGTTTGCGGAGATGGCTAGCTCTACCAAAGTGTCTAAGTAGCGCTGCCCGTTACGGTAATTCCAACATTCTTCAACTACCCTTTAAAAGCCTCGTAGAAGAATATAAAGTCGCTAAGGTGCGAACAATATTACAATACAAGTTCTCCAAGGACTCAAAAGTGGCAGGAGCAAATATTGAGGTTTACAGTGGGAGGAAATAGAAAGCTGTAAAGGAGTTGAAAGTGGCAGAAGAGCGTCTTCGCGAAAAAGCGGTGCTGGGCACTGTCGCGACGGGTCGGGCAGGGCTGGGTTTCTTTCCTACTGTTAGAATTGACAAAGCCGTAGGTAAGGAAAAGCACCAACTCTTACTGGACGAAATTCGCGCAGGGGAAGAGGAAATGAGAGTAGCAAAGATGATTGGGTTTAAACAACAAGGTTCATGGACAAAATGGGAGACAATGATACCTAGGAAAGTTGGATGGTCAGATCTATGGCGTAAGGAATTGGGCATGAACTTTTTGATCCGATCTGTTTATGACCTTCTACCAAGCCACGTTAACCTTCAACTATGGACTAAATCAGAATCGCCCTCATGCCCCCTATAGGTTCTTTAAAACACATACTTAGCAACTGCAAATCAGCCCTAGCAGACGGTAGGTATAGATGGCGCCATGATCAAATACTAAAAGAAATTGCGGATGTTTTTGTATTTATTTATTCATTTTAATCGCAAAAACAAGATTATTAATTTTGTTTTTACTCGTTAACACGGTTTAAACGTCTTATGATATTTTTAAGCCCTCTCGGTTTAACTGGCTGTAACTTATTAATTGTTTATTTTATTTTTTTATTCGTCAATATCTTTGAAATGTTTTATGTAATTTATAAGATCTTTCGGTTTTAATTCGCTGTAATCTACTTATTTTATTTTATTTCTTTTATTCGTAAACTGTTTTAAACGTTTTATTATATTTATAACCACTCTCGGCTTAATTCGCTTTAATTTATTTATTAATTTTAATGGCCGTATTTTCTTATCTCTGTAAATAGTAATTATTAGCTGGTGAAATGAAACGTGATGGGAACTGGGTAAAAACGGAAAACATAATTACCTTCTAAGTATCCGATGAAGAGGTGTCCAAAAAAAAAAAAAAATTACCCGTAAACAGCTTAAATAGAATTCACACCGTTGTAATTGGCTGTTGGTCTCCAATCAAATGTGTGATAACGGGGTATATTTACAGAAGTCAGTGTCTACAATGTTTCATATCCCTCGTTTTATCATGAATGCAGATTGGGTCGAAATAAAATCCATGTTGCTAGTGAGCCTGTTTGATGAGCGAATCATGACAATTTTTGAGTTTTTTTTTTTTTGCTTTATATATTTACCCCTCCTTTGCATTCTCATTTAATGTATATAACACACACACACATTCACATGCAAAACATGCGTAGCTCACGGATGTCGACATTTCACTTTTTAGGAAGTCGTTAGGTCTTTTGTGCACAAAGTTCGACAGGATTTGCAAGCTTCCAGCGAGAATGTATCACCTGAAGAAAAGTGCAAAAAGCATTCACGAGATTTGGACAGTTTCAGGACACAACAGTTCCTACAGCGAATGCAGAACATTATCGATGTGCATTCGGAAAGTTCATGAGGTAATTGCCAGAAATCTCCAGGTATGCAATGGCACGATCCACACGGTTTTGAATTGAAGTCATTCGGTATAACCCATGCGTGATGAGTAAAAGGCCTGCACGCACAAAAGAACAACGATTCCTCCATGCAAAACGATTATTGAGCGAATTGAAACACCTAGCAAAACCTGACATGGTATGTTTTGTTTTATTTTTTCTGACAAAAATATTTCGACCAGGGCCAAAACGTGAACCGAACAAAAATGACAGGTCGTTAAGTACATTTCCTTCTGATCTCTCTCTTGTTATGCACAAGTTTACCGCCCCTGCGATGATTTTAGCGCTGGTGAGTAAGGAAGAATACGTCATACCACCCCACCTGTTCCAAGGATATTCGGTTGAATGCTGCTCGCTACACTGAGGTGCTGGAAATAGTTGTGAAGACCTGGATAGACCTTATGGACGATGATAGGTAATATATATTTTTCGGCAAGATTCTACACGGATTCACAAAGCTGTGGTGACTTGGCTGGTGACCAATCTGTACGACCACATTCACACCAAAAGTTGCCATCTAACTTACTAGACCGTAACCTCATTGACTATTAAATATAGAGCGTTGTTGAAGTGGAGACTAATCAATACATTAATTAATAACACTGGCCTACGTGAAAAAAATTACCAGAGGTCAAAGATTTATCAATTGATATCTTTTATGCTGAATATAAAAATGCCATTCATTGTGTTTGGTCAGGTCTGGTTTTTAAGATGTGCTTTAATACTTCACAACAATTTGTAGACAATAATAACACTTTGTCACAGCTGATTGTGAGTGCCTGATGTTTAGTATAGCGTATAATGTTTTATGTGCACCTAACTACAGTGTACAATCCTACTCGCTAACACCGACATAACTACAGAGGGCGGGGCTTATCTCTCTGGTTAAAATGATTTTAATGAATTGTGTCAAGTGTTAATGACGAGATGAGTGCTGAGTTATTTTTTTTTTCTCTTTTCAGCTTTACATTCGCATACCTGTAAGAAAGGATCGCAAGTATAATAATCCTGACAGGTTCTGTTATATCGGCGGTAATGTGGTTCTTCTTAACTGCTAAGTAAAACTTACTGACTTTCTGAAGAAGGCATATGTTTTTCGAGTGAAACTATGGGCTCACGTTTGCTGTAAAACATGTGTGGAGAACTTGAGGGATTGGAGCAATGGTAAAAGGAAGAGTATGACATTTGCCATTCCAATGGTCTGAAGGGAAGAAAAAGATCACATTACGGACTGCTATTT
>OZ010585.1:17362603-17397603 GCA_963932145.1 Acanthosepion lycidas
CGGTCTGGATGGAGTGTTTTGAGGCGCAGAATCCATTTATCTCCATGATCTTCTAAAATTTTTCTAATATTTCTAATATTATATTGGCTTTTAAAATCGTGTTTCTGTTGGCGGGAATTGTGTTCTACAGGTAATAATTTCCCAGCAACTTTTGATTATCTGGAATAGTCGACGCAGAGTGGGATTGAAATTGGTTACTAGAGGGATGCGGCGGGGTTTATTTTTAATCTTGTTCATTAGGGTGTCTTCTCTAGGTGTGGAAATGGCTTTATTTATTTGTTCCCTGATTAGGTGTTGTTTATAGCTACGTATTGTGAATTGATGTTCCAGATTTTGAATTTCGTTTTTCATTGTTGGAACATATCCTTCTGAGTCTAAGTGCTTGTCAATGGGGAAGATTCTCCCTGAGGACTTTAGGGTGGGTAGACTTAAAGTGTAGAGAGTTGTGGGTGTTGGGTGATTTTAGTGCTTCGTGTTTATTGTAATTTTCTTTTTTTATCTATGTAAATGCGGGTGTCTAAAAATGTTATCGATCTTGTGGAATTTTCGTTGTCAAACTTAATTGAGTCGAGTACTGTGTTTAGGGTCATGTGGAATTGAGTAAGTTTGTCATCACTGCCAATGTATATAAAGAATATATTATCGATATAGTTGCATAGAATACATAGTCGCTACCGGGGAGAGATATGGGTCTCCACAAATTTTCCCATGAAGATTGTAGCATATGATGGAGCAGCCTTATACTTGCAGGTAGTGTGCTCCATTGAAGTTGAAAGTATTCAATGTAAGAATATGCGCCATGAGTTTTATGATAACTTCTGTGGGGGGTCTAGTTTTCTTCTTTTAGTAAGTGCTTCTTTAAGGTCGGTTAGTCCTTAGATGTGTTTAATGCTTGAAAAAGTGATCTTACGTCCATAGTCACTAGAATAGCATTTTCTGGCACTGTTTGTATGTGATTAATTTTGTTTAGTGTATATATATATATATATATATATATATATATATATACACACACATATATATATATATATATATATATATATATATATATATATATATGTTAGCAGCCATACCCAGCTATTCGATCAGAAAAAAGCGTTCAATTAGAATGGAGCAAAAACAGCATCATATTTAGATGTAACAGAGTCTGTCTTGTGCAATTACTTTAAAGTACTTAAGAAAAATTTTGAATTAATGCAGTTACTGATATAACAGAAGTCGTCTGTATTTATTCAATCGTAGTTAATCGAATGTATGAAGGGGTAAAAAGGCAACATGAAAACCCACTTCAAACCACAATTATTTTGGAGTTTTTGAAATTCAATTTGTCAGTGTACTACCAGTGATGTACAAGAGGATAAATTTATAAAGCAATTGTTAAGTTTGATGAAAGTTGGTTGAAAGATCAACGAAAAATAAGAAAGAAACCAGTAAAAATCGACATTTTTCGCTATTTACGCGGGTTTTCACGATATGGGTAGACTCAATTATCAATAACTGTTAAGGACTGTTAAAGAAACAACTTATTCTTGGCTACAATTGAGTAACGTTTGCATTAGATTGCTTGAAAATTAAGGGAATTTTTTAGTTTAAAATTTGTGTTGAAATCGATTTTTCGTTTTTCGTGGTTTTTCATTAAACGCAGTGACGTAGAAATAAAAATGAGGTACCGTTGAGCTCGTCATGATGTAAGTAAACGACATACCGAGTTTGAAAAAAATCGGAAGAAAAAGTTAAATTCATCGATTTTTGATCGGGTTTAACGATTATTGATTTTTTAAGAACTATCGATTTTTTCCGCTAAGAATTTATCTCTTACAAGTACAATGTATGTGCCAAGTTTGGTCAAAATCGGTCGGATGCTGAAAAGGTATCAAACAGACATCCTCTGTTATATATATATATATATATATATATATATATATATATATATATATAAGTTAACCCACTGCTACAGAACTTGAGAAAAGTATTTTACTGAAGATTTGTTCTGAGAGAAAATTTTATAAATTTCAACCAATAGCAGTCGGTTGCTCGGGCAATGAATGTCAAATATTTTCCCGTAGGGAAACGGTTAATATTACTATTAACACACGCACACACATACAATTATATCTATCTATCTATCTATCTATGTATCTATCTATCTATCTATAGCACAGAGGAACCACTTTTTCCGTCTATACGAGTCATAACACGGTCCTAATTGCTGATACCCGTAACAAATGTGAGAGAGTCCTCGAAGGAGATGTTTGCTGAAAGAAAGAGGGACCCTGTAGCATCTAACACCTTTGGGTTTCGTGATTACTGTCGGGTCTATAATAGGGTATTTATTTAGTGCAAGGTCTCTATCCCCCGCTCTTCAATCGATTTGAGGTGTTATCTTCCTCTGCTGATAAAGGTAAATGCTTTGTCCGTAAATTCTCCTCAAAGTCTTGACTCATCTGGAGTAACCCTGCCTAACTTCCCGTTTAGAACCTTTCATCGGTACTGCTAACATCTCTAAACTTGATCCCTGACAAAGCATGCGGACCTGATGGTTTCATTTTAATAGTCATAAAGTACTGTTCTACCGAACTAGCTCCTGTATAGTAAATGCCACGCTGCTTCCTGCTTTCCTGCTTTTCTGCCTGCTGGAAGTCACCATTGTTGTTCTAATTTTCAAGAACTGTCCGACTCATCCAACTATAAGCATTATACATCTTTTTGAGAATTTCCTAGAGGCCATAATTAATGATGAATAGATTAAATTCACATCGCATGTTTTTTCTCAGACAAGCAATACGGCTTTCGTTTTTCCAGGTCCACTGCTGATGTGATAACGATAATGCGGAAAGATTCTCTCATGCTCTAGATAAAATCGGCGATGCCCGGGCTGTAGCACTGGACATTACGAAAACCTTTGACAGGGTCTGGATTCAGTGTTTCTCCACAATGTTACGGTATCTCTGGGCACATTTTTCAGCTGATCCAATCGTTACTTTCAAATCGTGAAATGGAACAGCCACTTGTCCACATCTTTTCGTACTAACGCGGGTGTCCCCCAAATCTCCAAATCTCCATCCTTGCTCATACGCTGTTTTTAATCTTCATTAACGACCTTCCCGGTGACATCAGCTCTCAAATTTGTATCTAGGCTAATGACACTACCATTTAAACCTGTCTCAGTAATAAGGCTGATCAGTTCCACATGGTTAAAATTGCAGCTAGTGTCCAAAACGACCTCAAGACCGACGATAACTGGTGGAAAATGGCTTATTAAACGTAAACTTCTCACCAGTAATCATCTGAGAGACCCTTCTCTGCCTTCTATCAGCGTGGATGGAAAGTGATTCTCAGATAACATGAAGTGGAAAAACTGTATTGTATGCATTGCTATGTCAGCTGCGATGAAAGGCGATTCACTGTGCCGGGCAAGACATTTTGTCTCTGGAATCTATCTTGCATATTTATAAGTCTACTATTTGTCCATAGAATATTGCTGCTATTTACATTGTGCTCTTCGATAAGGTTCAAAGAATTATCAGCAATATTACTGGGCCTGATCTGGCGGCTCGGCTTCAGTCGCTTTCCTATCGCCGTAATGTTGACTCTCTCTGCATTTTTTTAAAGATACTTTCATGATATTTGTTTGGAGGATCTCTTTGCTATTGTAACTAGACTGTATGTATTTAAACGCAATATTACACTAGCAACGAGATCTCATCAATTTACAGTTGAGCTCGATAGATGTTGACGTTCTGTTCTGACAGTTTCTTTTCTCACACTTTTCACTAATGGAACTCCTTTCCAACCCCATGGTTTCTAGCCAACTTTAATCTGCAAATGTCTAAATACAATGTCAATCACTATTTTCTGTCCACCTGATTGCTCTTTTCTCTTTTTATTCATTACTAATGTTTATGCACCTAATGCCACCCAAGCACTGTAGCGACATGCTTGTTAATAGCAGTACTCTCTTGCTTGGGGCGGTACCCGATTATATATATATATATATATATATATATATATATATATATATATATATATATTAAGCTATAGAAAACAATAATATGACAATATCACCCATTCTGCAAAGTAGCATACATATATATATATATATATATATATATATATATATATATATATATATATATATATATTATAATTAGTTTTTTTAAAAAATATGATTCCTTCGCTACATAAGAGTTCTCATGTTTCAAAAACAAGAGCCAAAAACTTCAATATACTTATTAAAATTAAATTGAATTAAAGTATCAAGCTCTGTTTCATCCTCAAAAATAATTATAATTTAAGCTCTACTTTTGTATGGAGCACTGTTTCTTAAAAATAAAAACAAAAATACTAAAGAACTCCGGACTATTTACCTAACGTGTTCTTTCCTATTTTTCTATATATTTGCACACACACACACACACACACACACACACACACACACACACACACACATATATATATATATATATATATATATATATATATATATATATATATATGTAAAATATATTTCTAGGGTGTTGAAACTTGACTAATGCATGGAATAATAATGCAACACAAAATGTACTTAGAACAAAATGTATTGAAACAAGAAAGTGTACACAATATTTACATATAGTCTTTTGTATATTCCTGGGAAGACCGTTCCTGGAGAATGTGTTGACTGATTCGCAGTCGGGCAGAGTCTCTGGTTGAATCTCTTGATTCCTGTATTTATCAATCCACCCACGAGGATCGAATGTGGCACAAGGTCGTTTTAATGTGGGTATCCTCGAGCCCGTAGGCTCGGCCAAAAATATGGCCTTTCTGAACCCGCCTAGACGTATTATGCGTAAAAGTGCTTAGTATCAGGAATAGAGCGTATGTAAATATAAAAGTGGACAGTGAGGTCAACACACCGAGAATCGATAGTCTGTTACATGCTTGAACACATTATTCAGACCATGTGTATTGCGTGTTGACTCGACTGTTTAATCATGCTGGTCAATGGGGCATTGGGCCTAGCAAAGACTATTGTATTATCCTCACGCTTATTGGGTTATTCTCGAGGCCATTGAATAAAACTAATTGCGTATTGAAATGCGGTTAATACTTGACATTTTATCGCATTTTACTCATTATATATTATCGATTACTTAATTATTATTATTATTGTTATAATCACATTTACTGGTTTTTATGTGGGCATTCATAGTTTGTTAATTTGTTTATTATTTACTTAAGTTTCTTTTTTATTCATTGTTATTATTATGTCTTATTGGACGGCAGCTTTTCTTATTTCTCTAGTTTAAAGTATCAGATTTGTCTAAAGTATATTACACACATGTGTAAATTAATTGAAACATTCGTTTTAGTTTCCTTTTTAAAAATTGTTTTGAAAGAACGCTCTGCGTTGACATACAGAAAACGAAGTGCGAAACCTTTAGCCATTGAAAAAGCTTATTTACATACGAGCAGAGTGATGTCATATATCTGGTGGGTTTGGAAAATCATTGTGTATTACGAGCTCCTGCCGCACAATCAAACGTAGAATTCAGGCAATACTGTTACCAATTGGAGTGATTAAAGGCAACAATCGATGAAAAAAATCCGGCATTAGCCAATCAGAAGATTGTAGTCTTCAGTCAGTACAATGTCAGACATCTTGTGTCTTTGCAGATCTGATAGAAATTGGTAGATCATTGCCTAACATATCCACCATATTTATTCTGATACCGCCCAAATACATTTAATGGGAAGTACTCTTCTCTGGAAGGCTGTAAAAACCAGTGAAGCTAGTTATCACCCAGAAAGATGCCACGTTCGGTTGAGGGCGATGGAATCTTGAAGCGGCCTCAAAGATAACAGAAGGTTGTTTAACCTAAACGAAACATATGTGGTTGAATAAATCTTTTTTTTTACAACAAGATTCACCATATAAAAGGCCGGATAGCCACAGGGGATAGAGGACTTCGTTAGCAGGAAATTTGTGCACATAAGGAAAGGAAGATAAGATTGTAGTGATCAGGTAAGTCACATCCGCAGAGCAGTGGCTCGCAGAAAGAAGCTGTTCAAGTGGAACCTCTTTCTCATCGATGAAATACGGAGGGAATGTCGGTAGTTTGTTACAATATAAGTGGCATGGTGTGTCCTTGCCATGAAGATTTGAACTGGCGGGTCCAGAGAATGTACCCCGTCTGAGCACTCTCCATGGAAGTACCAATGGAGCAATGAGAGGCTTGCCACATCCCACTTGTGAAAGAGAGGTTGAAGGTTGGAGAATAATTCGATATCCATAAGGGTTCGAAGACGCTTTTGTACTCCATCAAGTCTGGAGATGGTGAATATTGTTTCTACCTGGTTCACTAAGTTCAGAAGTGGTAATTTTGATCTGGAAGACGAAGAACATTCTTGCCGGCCTGCAATTGCTAATGATAGCCCGATTGAAATGCTGATTAAAAATAATTAGGGAAAAATGGCACGGGAGAGTACAGAGACACCCCACGTTTTTCAAGTGAGCATTGTAAAGTATTTGGAAATGCTTGGATATATGGATAGCTATAATGTTTGGTCACCTCCTGAAAAAAATTAAAAAACCTCATTTTCGTCTGTGATTTTCTGCTCAGACACAGCAGATATGACCTATTTTTGAAAGAAAGATCACAGGTGATGGAAAATGAATTCTTTAGAACAATGTGAAGTATATGGGATTCCAAGGGAAATAAGACACTATTAACCCCTTTAAAGGCTGGGCTGCATAAAAAGGTCATGCTGTGAATCTGGTAAGGATTAGAAGGGCATCATGACCTCCTTCTACAAAATTGGTTATTGAATTCAAAGTACTGTTCTGTGGACCAATTAAAGGCAACAAAGAAAAGCACTTAATATTGGGCAATTAGAAGGATGTTGTCTTCCATCAGGACAATACTAGACTTCACGTCTCATTGCAGACCTCGAAAAATTGCTAAAGCTTAACTGAGATATCCAACTACATTCGATCTACGCACTTGACCTTGCACCTTTCAATTACTATTTATTTTGATCCCAATAAAATACATTTAATGGGAAGAACTCCGATTGTCTGGAAGCATATAAAACCACTTGGACCAGTTCATTACTCAGTAAAATGCCAAGTTCTGAGAGGAATAAATCATGAAGCTGCCTCATAGATGAAACAAAATGAAAGGTATGCGTCTGAATAAATCTATATGCAAATATCAAAATGTCTTCTTTGAAAATCATTTAAAACCACCACGACCAAATATATTGAAGAAGTTTTTTCTTTAATTCAACCGATAAGGTCTGGCTGTTTAATATTTCATTGTAGTTTCCCAGTTTTGAATATGATAGCAGACAAACTAGCAGATGGCAAGGAGGTAATTCAACCTAGAAATGTTTACTGAACGTACTTTTCGACATCTAGATTTTATTTTTGCGTAAAGGTTAACAGATTTGTGAGTCGACGGTAAAAAGGATGCGAATTATGAATAGATCAGATACGCAGTCTCAGTCTGTTTGATTACAGTTGGGAAGCCGTTTAATGCCTGCCGGCCTGTCCGGGTCACTGCAAGAAGGAGGCGGTTGGAATGTTTGGTTAGTATTTCTGAGGCAACGTCTGCTTTCTACTTATTTATCGATTCATTCAGACTACTTACTTTCTGGCCGTTATCTTTATCCTGATTTATAGAAGGTAAATCTTGAATGCTTGCAAGTTATGTAATCAGTATGCCACCTCTTGGCATTTACCTGGGTTCGAAAAGAATGAAAACCAATCAACTATCCAAAGCAATGAAACGCACACACAAAACAAACTTACATATGCTGACACACACTGCAAAATTTTCATTCATTTTCCTACATATATAAGAATATTCTGTTTTAAATTCCTTTGAGAGAGCTTTTAAATACTTACAATGACAAGTTTGTTTCGTTTACAGCGCTGTTTCACGTTTACTAATTTTTCAAAATGGGGAGTATTTTTTTAGCATTCACAAGATTTTTTGAAAAGAAAGGCATCAACGTGCCGACAGTTTTCAATAATTGCATTCCTTTTGTTTATCATTGTTCTATAATCTTTAGTTTTTCTTCCATATATAAATATTTATATAGTTTCTAATATTTCTATTCACAGACACACACACACACACACATCCTGGTGAGCCTGAAAATATGTACCTAGGTTTCACCTAAATAGGTGAAACCTAGATACGTAGTTTCTGGCTCACAAGGATTTTTATACTTTGCTCTACTTAGTATATTGAGGACTTTAGGATTTTTTCATATTTTACTAAATTGTTTTTTTTTTTCCTTTTGGTTAGGCCTCACGGTGTTAGATTAATTTCTTCGACCTACTCGAAAGATTTTAGTGTAAATTTTGTCCCTAGATACCAGTTTGTTTAAAATTTAAAAATTCAACCTCAGAGTTGCGAACACACGCTAAAAAAAATCTTACAATTAACAATAACACATTTCTAAAAACATATTTCGGATTATATCTATTCTTTCGTTGTCCTGTTATTACCAGGAAGTAAAAAACAAATCTATTTCCATACTTGATGATATCTGTATGCGCAGATGAAAGCTTCTAAAACAAATTAAAAAAAGACCTTATGCAACTGGAATTTATAAACAGGGATCATAACATTCATCTACAGGTTCGGGGTTAATGTACTTTATTAAATTTGTTTACGAGGATGTATTCTCGCCATTTATATCATTAACTTCTAAATCTGTTTTTTTTTTGTATGAATGATTCATGTAATATATATATATATATATATATATATATATATATATATATATATATATATGTTTCATTAAATAATATAGACAAGTTTTTTCTATTTATTTTAAGTAAGTTCCTTTCATATTGTCTGATAAGATTAATAACATTATCATTGAAAGACGAATCCTATTTTGTTATGTTTCAATACTGTCTAAGCTTTCGACTTACCTAAGCCATTATCAAAGATGACAATTACTTTTCAATATATCAACCAATACACGGACGAAACAATAAACATAGTCTGTTTTTGTTGCATGAAAAATTTAAAAGCAACTACTAACTAGTGTATACGAGACGCGGAAACAAAAGTCGCAGCTCATGACGTCACACTTGACCACGCGAGAGCGAAAACGAGAAGTATTAAGTATGGGAAGCCGTTGGCATAAACCAATGGCTTTTGTTATCAATTATAGGCACTTAGAATGTTTGTGGAGATTTCGTAGTGAAAGGAATTTACTTAAATAAATTCGTAGTGAAAGGAACTTACTTGAAATAGACAAAACTTGTCTATATCATTTAATGAAACATGGATGAACGAAACATTGCTGCCTAAATATACACAATATATATATATATATGTGTGTGTGTGTGTGTGTGTGTGTGTGTATATATATATATATATATATATATATATATATATATATATATATATATATATATATATAATAACCGTCCTTGAGTGGCAACTGTTATTCCTTTCCTACGCCTAGAAAGTTTAAAAAATGGCTAATATTTAGTTCAGTATTTGCCTTCATGATAAGGCTAATATTTCTCAAATGTATCTATTCCTACTGGGAAAACTGGCAAATGTGAACATTCTCCTTAAGGCAAAGTAGAAACAAAACCACATATGATTCAAAGGTAGCATTTTTTTATTCTCGGAGTGAGAATAGAAAAATTTAGATGTCAATAGTTTTTTCACGATCTACGCTTATACATCCATGAATCATCCCCCAAATATAATCTCCCATAATTTTATTATACAATACTTGGTGTCAGCATTAAAAGTCGACTATATCATGATGGATAACCTAACCTCGCTCCTTGTTCTCGGTGAATTTATCAAGATTAGCGTCAAGGATATGAACTTTGAAGGACATCCTGCAGTCCATTTTGACGTAGTTCTTCACCCGAATCTCAAGAAGATCCATATAGTTTTCTGCCTGGTGATTCCCCAGGAAACCCCGAACCACTGTGACAAAGCTGTTCCACGCTGCTTTCTCTAGTGAGCTTCTTGGGGAATTACGTGCACTCTTTGATCTCCTTTATTTGTGGTTTGACAAAGACATCGGCTTTGACACCTACCGCAGATAGCATAGGGGAAAAATCTTGAATGCACTTGAAGGCTGCACACTTCTTATATAGAGCTGTGAAAAATTGTTTCATGAGGCCCAGTTTTAAGTGAATTGGAGGAAACAATATTTTCCAGGGGTCCATCAGTGGCTCAAATTTGACATTATTCCTCCCCACATAGTACCGCGTCCTGGGTAAGACTTTAAACTACATCCGGGTAAGGCCTCTGATCAGGAGGTTTTGAGGAGCGTGAAACCACCTCTTCATTGCTAGTGTTCCCAGGTCCATCCTGACCCGAAGTAGTAGCACCTCTTAGGGTCCGAGCTATGGGAAAATTAACTATTACCAGCAATGCATTTTTTGAAAAAAATTATTACTGGCAATACAATTTTGAAGGAAATATATTACCAGAAACATATTTTTGACAAAACAAAATATTACCAGCGATAAAATTTTTTGTCAGCATTAAATAACCCATTGAGGTTGATATGCCGTAAAACAAACCAAACCAATCTAAACCAAAGAATACATATTCTATTCATACGAATCTATCCTAAAAATGTTGCCGGCATTAAATAACCCATTGAGGTTAATATGCCGTAAAACAAAATAAACCAAATCAATCTAAACCAAAGAATACATATTCTATTCATACGAATCTATCCTAACAATGTTGGCGGAATTAAATAACTCATTGAGGTCGATAAGCCGTTAAACAAAATAAACCAAACCAAATCACATAGTTCTGCCTGGATCAGTGTGTCGCGGTGTCCCTGCAGTCCCAAAGGCAAAGATCACACGAAAATTTGTTAATGCTTCCTTGGAGAGTCATCAGGGAGAACAAACCATTTTGAAATCTCCGATAACCTCTCAACCGTACTATTCCTAATTCAAGGCATCTAGCAAAATGTTGGCATTGCTGTATTCCTCTTCGAACTGCACCGAATGAGCTTGGGGAATAGATGTATACATGTTTTCTTTATGAAGCAGCACGTCTTTGAGCTTCCTTGATGAACTGTCGACGAAGAGGAGCCACTCGTTGGGGTTGCAGGCGATTCCATTTGCTTCGAACAGACCAATCATATTTTGCCAGAAGCAAAGCCCATTTTGACGAGTGAAAAATCATGAAAAACCCTAGTGATACTGTCTTTGACTTACGTCTTGCACATGTTCATCTAACAAATTTCACTGCTTCGAAGTCGAAAGCTCAAGATCTCTGATCAGATTGTTGAGGTCTTTTTAGTCCGGGTAGTATTGGAATCCCTCTTCAGTTGAGCCTCTGTAATCTTACTCAATGACTTCATAGTCTTCTGAATTGCTGTTCTCTTCTGAAGACGGCAGCTCCCTCTTTGGAAGAGTGAGTAGCGGGGAGCTCAAGGCAGTGTAACACTGGAACAATGGATGACAGAATTTCTGGACATATGATAGCAATCGCATTCTTGCAAACTTGACGTTTGCAAGTGTCCACCATACAGAAGCAGAAGAGTGGTTGGTTCCCTCCTTCTAAATTTGTGAATTGCGAATTTAATAGTTTTATGTCTACCCTGTACTATTCTGTAAAGTGCAAAATAAAAAAAATAAATATGAGTATCTGTCTATATCCTGAGCCGAGCAAGCATAGGACTGAACAAAATATAGGAACTAGTAATAAGGACTGCCAGAGAAAAGCTATACTAACAAAAAATTGCAATATGAGCTCTGGTTAAAAATGCATTGATAACAGCAAAAGTTGCAATATGAGCACTGATAAAGAAAAAAGGTTGCTGAAGACATTAGGTCTGTAATACCCAAAAATTGGCACAGTGGATAAAGGCGTTGGGTAGATCCAGTGACAGGACCCAAAGAGTGTGAGTTCAATACCCGGTTAAGGCAGTGGAGAACTTGCAAATAGGAATTAACAGGAGATAATTGATGACTGACATCCATTAAATATGGCACGTGGAACTAGAACAGTCTACCCCAGTGAGCGAAATAAAGGGTTCAGTTCGACATTCCAACCACGGCCGAAACGTTGTAATAAATATGGCGACAAATATGAGGACAATAGTGCGAATAATGCAAATAGTGAACAGGAATATGAGTATATAGATACGCATATACTTCCCTAAATATTATTGAAAAAATCTAAAAATTGCATTTCTGAGTTTTGATATTTCTAAAAGTCCTGTGCTGAATATGTAAAATTCTGACTTTGAACCCCTACTACTGTAGGAAAAGCCCCCAAAATATTGAATCTTAAATACTAAACCCCCCTAGTTCTGTATGTTGTGGCTCATCAGTTATCGAGTAGAAGAAAGCATTCTTAAAACTATAGACATTAATGCACGATTGTTGAAGCATATTTAATATATAATTTTCAGTAACATAGGTTTAAAAATATATATCATTAAATCTTAAAACATGCCAAAACTTTTAAGTTAAAAATTCTTCCTACTGTCTTTTAATGTTTGGGTAAATAGCTGTACTGACGTTAGTACCTACCATAGGTACAGCTATTTTAACCAAACATGTGATCACTGATGTATATTTAGCACCAGCCAAGACCTCCAGTAGTGTCTCGTAGTCGGAAAGAATTAAAATGATAACTAATATCATATCATCGATTACTATACTTCATGTGAGGTAGAGAACACCGTCTATAACTGTAAAAGATTTGAGTTTTTGCAAATCTTTTTTTGAGTTTTTTTTATCGTGGACGTTCCAGTTCGTTTGTGTTGGAGACTGCGAAAGGTTGCGATGGTATGCTTCTGTACGAGCTAGAGATGCTTATAATCTGGAGTATGCCTGGGGGAATTTTCAAGAATCACCAGTGAAAATGAAGTACGTTTTAACAAGTGATTCATGTAGAGAGCTTCCCAAGGGACATTTGTAATACTTTATACTGATAATCCTATTCAGGGGTGATGGTTTCTTTGCGCAAGATAACATTATATGTATAACTAGCCCGTTTTTTAGCTTTACTTTTTATTTACATGAGGGGTAATAATAAAACTAATTTTTGTCTGTTCATGGCAGTGATAAAATTTTGTACCAGGAAACATATCTTTACATATATATATATATATATATATATATGTGTGTGTGTGTGTGTGTGTGTGTGTGTGTGTGTGTGTGTGTGTGTGTGTGTGTGTAAATATTTCTCAGAATTAACCTGTAGAAAAAGACAATATATATTAAGGAAAATATAGGAAAACTCTAGTTTTTGCTTTGAAAAAGTTAACATTGGACGAAACGCGTCGGCTAAAACTGGAGTTTTCTTATGCTCTTTTCCTTAATACACACACACACACACACACACATATATATATATATATATATATATATATATATATATATATATATATACATATATATATATATACATATATATACATATATATATATGGGGGGAGGGGTTGTAACAGTCAAAACATAAGGGAAAAACAGCACCATATATATATATATATATATATATATATATTATTGCTATACTTTATTTATATAGACACAAATATTTAAGAAAATGCCCTGTTTTAATAAACAGAATTAACAACATTTACCCGCCTAATTGTCCGAGAAATTTCATCTGGAGATGTCAACCATCTTATATCTCAGGCTAATGCTTTACACATAATCCTAATAACATCCAGGGATATAAGTCACCCTGTGTAGAGAGGAATGGCTCTGTTCAATTGATATATGTCCATTCTAGGATTTTCAAATAGAAATGAACAGTATTTACATTGTTAGGACTATCATTCAAATCTTTGTTGCCATAATTATTACAACTTTTCGGCAGTTATACGCTGCGGCCTTCGTCAGGTGGTTGGAATGTCGAACTGAACTCTTTATCTCGCTCGCTGGGGTAGACTGTTCTAGTTCCACGTGCCATGTATAATGGATGTCAGTTATCAGTTATCTCGTGTTAATTCACCTCTCTAAGTTCTCCACTGCTTAACCAAGAATAGGATCACACATATATCGACAGGATGAGGGCTTAGCAATGGGCTCGCCATTATCACCAGCAATGACGAATATATACATGGAATAATTGAGGAAATGGCAGTAGAATTTATACCTCTAATCCAACTCTATGTTTAAGATACGTAGATGACACCTTCATACTCTGGCCACACCAGGAAGATGTTCAGATTCTACTGAACCATGTGAACACAATGAGGTCACAATGGAGAAAGAGAGTAACAACACACTCACATTTCGGTATGTACTAACATCTCGAACAGAGCATGGGTTCATGACATCTATATACGGCAAACCATTATCTCCACTTTTGTTTTAGATACTGTTGTACATTCTAATGACCATGTGAAAACTCCTGTCAAGTGGACAAAATGATTACAAAAAGGTTCGTCTACGAAACGCTGGACTGAATATAACATCTATCAGTTAAGTGACAAATTTTACACACACACACACACACACACATATATATATATATATATATATATATATATATATATATATATATATATATATATATGAAGAGATGTATATTGGTCGGTAATAACATAAGTTAATACAAGTTAACTCCTACTGTTCTTTATATCTATCTAGTTTTATTTACATTTTTATATTTGATCGTTATGGTTCTACATATGCAGACAGATAGATAGATAGATAGATAGATAGATAGTGATATTTATGATTTTTTTATATAGCTAGATTAGACATAGAATTAATACAGAATAGTATTTCACGCCTTTCTTCGATCTTCAGCTTAGAATATTTTCTGAAAATTGCATAGCGGCGCGAAACGCTATATCCCTGTTACTCAACACTCTTCTTCACAAATATCAAACATTTTAAACAATCTATCTATCTATCTATCTATCTATCTATCTATCTATCTATCTATCTAAGTCTCTCTCTATTTCTCCCTCTCCCTATCTATCTATCTATCTATTTATCTATCTATCTAAGTCTCTCTCTATTTCTCCCTCTCCCTATCTATCTAAGTCTCTCTCTATTTCTCCCTCACCCTATCTATCTATCTATCTATCTATCTATCTATCTATCTATCTATCTATCTATCTATCTATATATATATATATACCCACCTCTCTCTCTCTCTCTCTATATATATATATATATATATATATAGATAGATAGATATAGATATAGATATAGATAGATAGAGAGAGAGAGAGAGAGAGAGAGATTATAAATATAAGAAAAAAATACTGCCGTTCCGAAACTTAAAGTTCCATGTGGATACTTAGATAGTTATGCGGCTATCTCAAGCATCAGGCGGTATAAGTGATGAGATACTCAATCCCTTATATATATATATATATATATATATATAATTTAAACATATATTTTTAAATATAACAGTCAATGAATGCATATTATGTTTGATCATGAGCCGTTTTAAACGTCGTATGGTTACTTTAATTTCGGGTGAAAATAAAAACAAAAATTTCCCAACATTTGCTTTTTTATTCAGCTCTTCCATGATCTCAGCTTTCGGCTCACATGAGACATCTTCAGAATTGTTATAGGGAACTTTTAAACAAAGATATTCACATCAAAGATATTCTTCTGTAATGCTGACATAGAAGATTGCTATGCTACGATAATGGTCGCGGAATAGCAGACGCAGTTCGTAAATTCATGATGTGGTTCTATGAGGGCATACCACGTGAGAGACAGAATTTTATGCCTAGATGCAATGTAATGTTGTGACAAGTTTGAAATATAATTCAAATTGAAATGTAATCTATCTATTTATGTGTATGTGCGTGTATATATATATTCAATTCCTTATATATATATATATATATATATATATATATATATATATATATATATATATATATATATACAAAGAGAGAGAAAGATGGATACATACATACGTACATACATACATAGATGTGTTTACGCATTATTTTCTTTATATATGTATCCATGTTTTGAGCGTGTATGTAAATATATCTGTTAACAAAGTTAAAATGACTTCTGTCAATATATTTCCTGTCTCATTTTGCTAATTATTCTTAAGTCGAGATCTACTTCAACAAAAACTCTTTAGATGTCGTCTGCTTTTGTCATTCCTAGAAAATTTCTAATCTGAGTTAGACTCGTATCAGCCAAACAGCTTTATCCACTTGAAGCAAATATACTTTCATTTTAGACATTATTTCGAAAGAAAACCGATTTACAAGACATTGGTCAGCGTTGATTAACGTCCGAACAATTTTTACCTTCATTTCATTGCTTAACTAAAGATAACAATTTTCATCAAGCTAGATTCTCTTCAGAACTTATTTTCTTTCTTTTTTTTAAAGATATTGTAATGAATATGTTAAGAAAAAATTATTTCTATTTTGGAATACTTGTTTAAATAATTTTCTTATTGAAAAACTATAGACTAAATAAATAATTACACTGTACTGGTTTACATGAGCGGAAGTACTCAGAACGCCATATTGGTCTTGGCCCTTCGGGATTAATATTTCATACTTAATGGTAATTCAATGAGCTGGAGTAGATACGTAGCCATGGTCCCCTCCGTAAATACCAGGAAACAACCCGTAATGGGTTTTCATATCCCCTTCTTAACATTCTAGTGGTCAAGGGAGTTACTGCCGGTGCATATATATTCTCCTGGGAATAACCACTTACTGACATTCATGTCAGCTAGCCGCCATATTTAAGTGTGTAATCAGAATATCATGTATTTCATAATATTTCAATTGTAAAGAGGATGGTGGAGACCATCTACATTCCGGGATGAATCGCTCTCCTGATTGCAATCTATCTCTCATTAGAGAGTAGCAAGATTTTGATCAGTATGACGGGTGATAAGACTGCTGCATATAAAAAGTATTAATGCTTACCCTGAGATGATAACACAAAATAATACAAAAATAATTAGGCCTTGCCTAAAATTTATCAGATTGTTTGTATTTAATTTTCTGTAAACATTTTCTTCACAATTGTAAGAAAGTCAATTTTCTCTGAATTTCTGGGATGAGGAATTATGATTATTTACATTATTTACATTCAGACTATTGTCTCCATCTTTGTTGTTATTATCCCCTGATTGCCTTCTGTCTGAATTTCTGGGATGAGGAGCCCTTATCGTTCGTAGATCTGGATAACCTTCAGGGAATTTCGAAGTAAACACTTTATTTAATTTACTTGGGTAGAGTGTTCTCGATCTGCTTCAGCTGTATATTGATATCTTGCATTATTGTTAATGTTCGCTTTGTTTCTATTGAATCCATATCTTCTCTGCCCAGCTCAGGTAATAAAATCACAATTACTGTATCATGAAATTCATGATACAGCCAACGCTTTATTCCTCACGGCGATGGTACCGTGGGATGAAGCTGAATGTCTAAAATTGATGCTCAAAACTAATCTAAAACAAAATAAGTTAGTGTTATTTTATTAACTAAGATAAATTTAATTTGACAAGATACGGTACAAAGATCTGGAAGCAAACTGCTTACCTACGGTTAGAAAATGATTTGAGTATCTTCTCACAGGATGATTTTTTTTATTTACTGTAATTTCAACCAATGTGGTCAATCAATGTAGGGAGATTGTTTTAAAGGAAGAGGAAGAAGGAAGCAAAATGTGAATATTGTGAGGACGTGTATAATAAATAATAAATTTATCTCGTGCAACGCTTAACAAAATTTACAGAGACCTGAGACTAATCTCTCTTAAGCTGAAACAAAAAACGATTAGAGTTTGCCAGCCACTGCCACCCAATGGGCAGGGAAATCGTTTCATCCTTACTCCCATGGTATCTTTCGGGAAGTGTCTTCTCATGAAAACTGACTTTCCCAGACATCATATCTCGGAACTTAGGGTTGGACATTAGGGATCTGGAGACAGCAATGCATAACCAAACAGTGTGGAATAGGATTGACAATGGAGTTCCAACGAACCACAAGGAGGTCGAAGGATGAAGAAGAAGAAGAAGAAGAAGAAGAAGAAGAAGAAGAAGAAGAAGAAGAACAACAACAACAACAACAACAACAACAACAACAACAACAACATAACCTGAGTTTTTAGGGTTTGCAGTGTTTGGAGAAACTACTCCCCAATGCAACTGAGCCTAATGTCTCTTAAGCTCAAACAAAAGGGGGTTAAATTTTGCCGGCCACCATCACCGAGCGGACAGGTAAATCGTTTCATCCTTAGTCTCATAATATCCTTCTGGAAACATTATAAGAAAAGAGGACTTGAAACATTTGACAATGCCGTGATGTAATGAAATCAAGAGAGACAGAAGTAAGCACTGAGTAACCTACCGGATAACTCTGTGGAAATGAATGTCAAATCAGTGAATTGGGTGTATAGTAAAGAGACAAAAAAATTGCAAAAGTCAAAAATGGTAAGGATTTCAGGAACTCCATAACAGCTTACGTCCTTAAGAGACACGACGCCAATAAATAAATAAATAAATAAATAAATAAAATGAAAAGTGAAATATTTTTAATGGGAAACGAAACTTTTTTTTTCTTTAAAGATTATCCTCATCATTTTGAGAAAGCTCGGTATTTCATCTATTCTCTCTATTCCTGTCGTCCAATAGCATCAGGATGCTCGTCCACTCTGCATCCCGTGTCTTCAATCAGATGCTGTTTCTGACTTCCCAGTAATTTGATCATCAGGAATTTTAATGCAATATAAATCGTTAATCATCTAAATTCTTCTGCTTTTATTGTCTTCTCTCCTTAATTGTATATGATTCTCATATGCCTTAGCTCTCCTTGTGTCTTAGTGGCTTCATTGCCTTGCTTAGAATGAAATTATTTTTAAAAAATCACCATAATTAGGGCAATAATGTTACTGAGATGCAAGGGGTTACTGAAAATGAAAGAAAATCAAAGGACTTTCTAAGGGGCCAAACCCCAATCTTAAAAAGGGCAAAAGGGATACATATCTACTCGTGCTCAAAAACCGGGGAGGAGTGTGAACCGGACGATAAGCGAATCTATCGACTACTATTGATGAAAAATGAATAAATAGTAAATGATTTCTTAGAGTTTAAGCAAAGACATTAGAATTATAGAGTTGAAGTAGACATTAGGAGGAACCGGAAACCCAGTCCTAAACAGGACAAAAGGAATTCTACTCCTGTTCAGAAGACAGAGGACGAATGAGTACCGAATATATTCATGTTGAGGAAAATTAAATAAATATATACTAATTAATACTTCAGTGTTTAGGTGGAGACATAATTATAGAGTTTAAGTAGACTTTACAAGGAACTAGAAACTCGATCCTAAAGAGGAAACAAGGGATAATCCTCTACTCCTGTTCAAAAGACCGGGGAGCCGTATGAACTGGACGATAGGCAAAACTATCTACTCCTATTTAGGAACAGTTATCGATTTATTTTTCTTATCTTAACTTCCTTTTAATTTTCTATATCGTATCATTATAATTGACACTTTATTTTAAAATTTTCCTATGTATATATTTCATTGGTTGTTTGCGGATTTTAATATTTATTCTATTGATTGTTAAAGTATCAAAAAAGTTAAAATTAACTACAGAGATAAGTAGTAGCAAGGTTATTATGGGAAATTTTTTTTTGAGGTTTTTGTTTTCAATTCTGATAATTTTCGTTTTAAACGAAACGACGGCAACAGAATAAAATTTTAGCTATCCAACTGGTTTTCACATATTTCATCTTACACACAAATACATTTATATATGTATAGTTATGCCAATAACTTTAGAAACTTAAATATATTTATATTGACGGAAAGAATCCGATATCGCTGAGTTTCTGCACGTATGTTTTCACATGCCATACCTTAAGAAAGATATCTTGATACATCGAAACTAAATTAAATCTTGTTTCGTCCGCACGCATGCTTGCATACGAATTTAATTCGATAGTGTCGATGTAAAGGTGTCCAATGGACAAGTACGAAAACGCATGTTCAAATGCGCACAAACATGGCGGCGAACAAATCTACCTCTTATGTCCGCGCATGCGTGCACATAATCAGACTACGGCTTTCACACTTCGCTGCCCGAGTTGTAAACATATTGGAAATAACCAGTAAAATCATTTAGAAAGAATTAACTTGCTTATACATATTAAATACACACGTAGGCACACACACATACACACACACACATACACACACACAAATATATATATATATATATATATATATATATATATATGCTTATTATTATCAATAAAATCTTGATGGGGCAGATTAAATTGACTATTATTAGTGTCTTTCGTGCATTCACAGGCAAATGGGTTTCAGAATCGCTGACATGCGTTCAGTATTTTCACATATCAGAATATGAATCCAAACCCTTCTTGAAATAATCTGTTCTATATGCAGTCACCTTATTGATATACGGAAGCACGTTGCTGTTTATACCTAAATATATGGATGTAATTATTTATTTTCACGTTTCTGTAACTACGCGAGTAGGACATTCAGATGCATGAAGAATGGTTGTATTTATGGCCGTCCATATCTCATTTCGTTTTCCTAAGTGCAGTTACGTATTTTTCTTAGCTCCATAAAAATGGTGATCATGAAACTTTGTTGAAATCGTGCAAATCAATATCTTCCACCTCATGCATTATTTAAACTGAGAACAACTATATATATATGCGTGTGTGTGCGGGTGTATAAAGTGGCGCATATATATAATGTGTATATGTGTATATATATATATATATATATATATATATATATATATATATATATATAATTTATATTTCATTTATTAGCTCTTAAATTACATTACTTAGCTTTACTTTCACAAATACACTTAAGAATATTTTTGTGCGTTCTAATTTTTCTAACTTAACGATATATATATATATATATATATATATATATATATATATATATATATATATATATATATATATATATATATATATATGTATCCTTGTGCAGGTATGCAGAAAATAGAAAAGAACACGTTGGGTGCATAATCCGGGGTTCCTTAGTATTTTTGTTTTTATTTTTAAAAAACAGTGCTCCATACAGAAGTAGAGCTTATATTATAATAATATTTTTTGTTTAAAAATATGATTCCTTCGCTACATAAGAGTTCTCATGTTTCAAAAACGTGAGCCGAATGGGGACCAGTGGATAAAAAACACCAATGACAACTTTGACATTACCATGGGATCTCTAGACTCTGCAGAATCTTCGGACCTTGTCGGTCTATTTATACTGTACAACCTAACCGCCCACCGTGAACTGGACGTGGGGGACATCGGGCTGTACAGAGATGACGGGCTCATGGTAGTGAGGAGCTCCACAAGCTTTAAAACAGAGAAAATTAGAAAGGTAATTTACAATGAATTCGGGAAACTAAATTTAAAAACAATAGTCAACACTAAATTAAAAAAAGTAAACTTCCTAGACGTAACCCTAGACTTAACTAACAACGTTCACCTACCTTACAGAAAACCTAACACTAATCCCTTGTACGTACATCCTAAGTCAAACCACCCACCATCTATAATTAAGCATATACCCACATCAATAGAGAAAAGAATAAGTATGAACTCAGCAAATAAAGAAATATTCCAACAGCACAGTAGTTTTTACAACACAGCCCTGAAAAACAGCGGATACAAAAACTTTGACATAACCTATAGAAACGTTAGTACCAATAATAAGAGAAACAGGAAAAGAAAAATCATCTGGTATACCCCACCGTACAACCAAATGGTCAGCACCAAACTAGGCCATAAGTTCCTAGCTTTAATTGAAAAGCACTTTCCCACTAATAGCAAACTTAGCAACATCTTTAACAAAAACACATTGAAACTAAGTTACAGCTGCACTGAAAATATAGAAAGAATCATAAAAAGACACAATAAGAAAATCCTAGAAAAACACGCATACCAAAACAGTAATAAAACACATAAACTAAAACTAGATAAAAATAACGAAAAATTATGCGATTGTAGAAACCCTAAAAACTGCCCGTTGGAAAATAAATGCCTCACAAAATCCGTGGTATACCAATGCACTATCTCATCCATTGAGAGCCCTAACACTGATAGGATATACATAGGATCAACAAAGAATAATTTTAAAATTAGATGGAGACAACACAAGAGCTCTTTCAACAATATTCAAAATAGAAATCAGACATCTCTATCCCAATATTTCTGGCATCTAAAGGAAACGAATAAAACACCAAAAGTAAAATGGAAAATAGTAAATAGAGCAAGAACCTGTAGAACCTGGGATGACCCATGCCTCTTATGCTTACAGGAAAAACTACACATCATTAAATTCCTAAATAATGAAAAATTATTAAACCATAGGCAGGAGTTAACGGTTTTATGCCGACATCAACAGACTTTCGCATTAGATAATTAGCATAAAAAAAAAAAAAAACATAGCTAAGTAAAATTCTAAAAAGCTCAGCCAAACCCTTAAATAGGTAAAACCCCTTTTTGTCGTCGTCAAAAAAAAAAAAAAAAAAAAAAAACGAAATTCAATGCAAAGCGATCTGTATATTAAACACCCACTTAAATAAACAAATAAATAAATAGATAATCAGATAGACAAGAATAAGAGACAATTCTCCAGACACAGAACGACTGTAGGCGCGCCATAAAAATATCCTTCACTGGGAACCAACTAAAGGATGACCGTAAACATTAGCCTTGAAATGGATACCCTACCCAACCTTAGCAAAACCTCTCAGAGGATGATGAATCTACTGATAAGAATTAACTCCCTGACCACTTAAAGAATGAAAATAGTATAGCCACTCCCACAATAACAAATTCTGTAAAAATACACGTAAACCGAGAGATAGCTTATTCCTAAAATTTCGCTTGAAGATGAAACGTGACTAAACACCTCAATCCAACTTAATTTTATTAATTATTTGGATGATTTCGGCTCACGTTTTTGAAACATGAGAACTCTTATGTAGCGAAGGAATCATATTTTTAAACAAAAAATATTATTATATATATATATATATATATATATATATATATATATATATATATATATATTGAGACAGACAGAGGAATAAATACTGCACGCTAAATTTTGTATCCACATACCAAGCGATCTTCAAACTGTGTGTCACTATTCCTTGATCGGAAGTTTCGGTTTGGGAAGTGTGGAAAGGGGTAAATATTATCTTCCAAAAAGTATTTTCTTTATAAGTAATGTTATAATTCATTTATTGTCTTGTCCTTTTGTTTAGAAATTCTAATTATTCATCTATTTTTTCTTTATTTTACAATTTATACATTTATTTATATAACCTATTTATATATATTTTTAAAGATTTTATGTTCTAAATTTTGGCTTTTGAAAAGTTAGATTTATATAACAATATGTCACATTAAAGCTCTGTTGTGGGTGTATGTATCGGAACAAGAATTTGTTTTCATGTCAGTATTTGGATGTCAATTAAGATATTATTTTTCTCTAATTTATATTGTCCTGCAAGGACAATATAAAATGATAAAGATGATCATTATTAATTCCTTCAATCGACAAAGGTTAGATTGTTTTTAGGTAAGGTTCTTATTTTACATGTTATTTTCATTGTGTGTTGTTTTCTGTTTTTCACATTAATTCGACTGGAGAGCTCCACTCAGTGGACACACAACAATCACTGCAATCAGTAGCCTAATATCACTATTGATACGCCCGGTGGACATATATTCATAAGTCCAGATTCGAACCTCGGTCTCGGTAGTTACTCATTTTCTTCTTATATGACACGACTATGATAACGTTTAAAGTGTCGGATTAAAAATAAACCCATTAAATCTTTGGAAATATATTCTCATATATATATATATATATATACAAATGTAAAAGAACGAGAATAAAATGCCAATGTTCAAATCATTAATTTAAAACAGAGCTCAATACAAGAGTAGAGCAATAAATATTTATTAGACACTGTTAGATTAGAACATGTTCTAATGTATACTGTATATAATGAATATCCATATATATATATATATATATATATATATATATATATATATATATATATATATATATATATATATATATATATATGTATGTATATATAAATATACGCTAAAGACAATAGGAAAACTATTGCTAATGCCCTTTACCTTTAAACATATTGCTTTTATCTACTGTTAACTCTCAGAAATTTTTCATATATATATATATATATATATATATATATGCATGTAAAGCTTTGTAATTTCTTTTAGAAAAAAAATCACATTTTTTCTCCTTCACTTTAAAACGAAAATTCTGAATTCTTTTAAAAACTTCTTTAATATGCGTTGCGTGTTCTTCCACATTATCGTTTTTGATTAAAATGTTTTCTAATTATGCAGTAGAAAAATTCTGACCTATGAGCATGGTATCCATGGTCTGTTGACAGATTAACGATGCTACTTTTATCCCAAATGGCAATCTGTTAAATTTGTAAATCCTTTGTGAGTATTGATACATAAAATTTTTGTACTTTCTTCTTCTACTGGAATCTGAAGATAAGCTTCACTTAAATCAATCTTAGAAAATACCTTACCACCGTTAAGCTTGGTAAATATTTCCCCCGGGCTTGGCAATGGCTAGTGATAATCCTTGATAGCCTTATTTAACCCAGTCGAGAAATCTGCGCAGACACGTGTTTCTCCGGATTTTTTCTTTACGTAGACCACTGGTGACGCCCATTCACTGAATTCGATTTTTGAAAGGATTCCAGTTTGTACCAATCTATCTAACTCCTTGTTAATTTTTTTCTATGATTGCGAAAGGCACGTTTCGCTTTTCTTGAATATTTGCTGAACATTTTCCATTAGTTCAATTTTAGATGCAAACTTATTACATCGTCCCAAACCACTCGAGAATACTTCGGGAAATTGACTGTGTAGTTCTTCTTTTAATTTTGTAGCTTCTGACGGTTCTCACTCTATTTTCTTACAAAATGAACTAATGGGTAAATCCCATACGTCAAATTTTTGCATCCAATCCGTGCCCATCAAATTTTCTGTGTCTTTAATTACAAGTATCTTCAATTTTTTCGTTTTACCATGGAATTTTACGTTTAGAATGACTTCTCCTTCAGAATTGATACGCCTCACTGTAACAGACTTGGCGATTTTCTGTGTATGCATCATGGTCGGTCTATTTAGCTTCCTCCATGTCTGTAAATTAATTATAGTTAGATCCGATCCTGAGTCTAACTGTAATTTTACCTTCTTATTTAAGATCTCGAGTTCCACGTATTTTCTTGTGTTTAGTTTGTCTTCGTAGTCCATTCTAGTAGTTCTTACGCTACTAGTGTGTTTTTTTTGTTTCTGCATTGAGATGCCTCGTGTCCCATTTTTCCACAAACTAAACAGTTCTTGTATTTAAATCGACAGCCTTTATTCCAGTGGAATCCACCACATCTGTAACATGCAGATGGGGGGGGGCTTATATTTGCTTTGATCTTTGTCATTAATCACCTTATACCTTGTAATTTTTTCTTTCTCATAAAAGTTTTGTTTTTCTTTCGGGTGTGGGGTGAAAAACGTAACTTTTTGTTCAACTTACGTATGTGTGCTACTCCCGATTCCTCGATATCCTTGGAGTCTTTTTTTATACTCAAGAATTTTTGGCAGTCTTCTGACAAGTTTTGTAGCGTTAATCCAGGCTCGTTTTGAAGCTTCGTGAGCATTCTTTTTCAGTGAAATGCGAAAAAGAATGCTGTGACTAATCACTGTACGAAAATAAGACACTTAAAATTGTCCGGAGTCAATTCTGTCAATTTAAAGTCATCGCAATGTTTGTTCACAATTGCGGCGAACGTGGAGTAGTCCTCATTTTCGCTTTTTACGAGGTTGAGACATTTCCACCTTTTGTTAAAAAGTGAAGTGTTTGGACTGAAGAGATTCGTAAGGCATGTAACTGCCTCGTCAAACGTCAAATCATTTCTCTTTTTAGGTAGAATATAGTCCACAAATTTTGTGTACTCCTCTGTTCCCAATTTCCTGAGTAATAAACGTAGCTTCTTAGCTTCTGTCCAATTTTGGCAATCAATGTTGAAAATGTCTTCATGATGTCTGTAATAGTCCCCGAAATTTTTATCATCTTCTAGACAGTATTTAAATGTTTCTGTTGTGTTCCAAACTGCGTCTTGAGAAAAAGTCGCCTCTTTTTCGATATTCTTCTGTTGTTCGTTAACCGTTACTTTTAATATTAATTCCTGGAGTTGCATTTGTCTTTCTTCCTTTATTAGCTGTCTTTCCTCACTTCTTCTTATAAACTCAAGCATTGCTTTTTGAAAATCTTCCATTTTTTTAAGGAGTGACGAAATTTTTCTTCTATCTCTTCTGTACGTTCTTTTATGTTCGTCGTTAGTTTGTTGTTCTCTGTGTGAGTTCCGTCGAGTCTTGTCGCCAAGTTGTTGTGGTCGACGTAACTCTCGAATTTCCGTCGCCAAGTTATTGTGTTGGCGAGCGAAAAAAAGTTTTATTTTCGTACGTGTCCGTAATCTTCGTCGTCAAGTTCTGATGACGAGAGCGATTTTTTTTTTTTCGTATGGGTCCGAAGTCTTCGTCGCCAAGTTATTGTGGACGCTGGCAACGGCATTTTTTTTAAATCCCTGTGAAGTGCGAAATCCTCGTCGCCAAGTTGTTGTGGATTCCGTGAATGGAATCCTGCACAAATAAATAAACAACGCCAGTAATTGAGATAGAAAAATAAGTGTATTAAACGTAAGAATACAGACTTGAAGTGAAGATTTGTAGTCCAGAAATGCGGGTTAGTAGAAAGTATATGTACTAGTCTCTGTAAGTAAAGGCGTAATCATCTCTCTCTCTCTCTCTCTCTCTCTCTCTCTCTCTCTCTGGACTCTTGTATAACTGAGAACACCCTGTGTCTGTATCCGTATATCTCAACCTGTCTTAACGTATCTCCACGTATCTCAACGTATGTCAACAGCAGGTATTCTCTCTGTCAGTATAAGTATACTTTAGATGAGTTCATCTTATGTAAAAAGGGGAGAGCCCCACAACATATATATATATATATATATATATATATATATTAAGACATTTTTTTATGTTTATAAATTCTTTTTTATAGATACAAATATTTAAATAAATGCTCTGTTTTATAATAAACAGTATTAATAGCATTTACCGGCCTGAATGTCCGCGAAATTTTCATTCGGAAGACTAATATTTTCTATGAAAATTTCTCGGAGATTCAGAACGGTAAATGTTGTTTAATACTGTTTATCATAAACAGAACATTTACTTAAATATTTGTATCTATAAAAAGAATGTATAAACATAAAATGCCTTAAAATAATTGTCGAACTTTGTCCATTTCAATATATATATATATATATATATATATATATATATATATAACACAACATAAATCTCATAACCACATCTAAATAAATTTAATAATTATTATGACGCCACTATTCTATGGCTATTGTTATAACACACTCTTACTTATAAAACGTACTTTGTATAAGGATTCTCTAGAAGTAATGTTTCGGTTACTTGCTGCGAAATCTGTAGTTGTTAATCTGAAGACTGCCTCGAAACGGCTAATATTTAGTTTTTTGCAAAAAAATACAAAAAGTGTGCCACAAGGCCAAAATTAGGGATGATGAAGGGTGATCACATCTCTCTTATCTTAAACTTAGCTAGTCACAATCACTGACCCAAACAAACTATACAATATTCCTTGCACCAAAATACCACATTCTTACTTACCATTCTTATTACAACCAGCATAATACCCCCCAAAATATCTATGAAGTCCTCACTCATTCCGATATGTACAATTTGTCTGAGAGGGATACCAGTATTTCAAAATGAAAACCCCAATGAATATTTACAATATGCATATATACAAGAAAATAAACAAAATGGTTTTGGTTATATAAAAAAGCACAGTCGTTAATTGTTGCAGAAATATCATTTAACTGGGCGAAATTAATGTGGGACTTGGATGAATTAAAAAAAACAGTCATTCGACAAACCAAACTCATTCAGACGAGACATAAGTACGGAAGAACACATCCGAAAAGCCAAAAGTGTCAAATATCCACCAGAGAACTAACATTTCTGCTGACCTAACGAGGGAGAAGATGGGGAATTAAATTTTTAAAAAGTCCGGATAAAAATAAAAGGAGCCAGTTATGATGAGGTCTTTTGTGATAAGATCCCGGCTGGAAGGTGTAGGTAACAGTACGTCCGACATGAAATATCCCTTGCCTCTTATATCTCTTAGGGGTTAACCACCCAGGGACGTCAATGATTTTATCACGGTGCAAACGCTTGTCTACCATAAAGTCTGAAAATTCTTTTTTCAACCTTCTGTAATTCCTGAAGGTCTATCAATAGACCATCTTCTTTGATAAGATGTTCGTAATTTTTGTATTTTCCCGGAATTCCGTCATATTGATTATGCACTTCGGCGGGAACTTCCAGCAAGAGGGCAAGTCTCTGGCCACTACATTTTCGTCATTGCTTTTGACGTTGTTTTTATTTTTTTATTTTGCCTATTCTTGGTCTTCAGATTTTTTTCTATTTATCAGTGAGGGCCTTTCTTTTCCGCCCTGAACATTTTTTTCTTCTAATTGACCGATGTTTATCGGACATTTTTGCTTACGTTAAATTACTTTTCTTTTTTTAAACGAAAAACAGAGATTTTTTTTAAAAATAAATAAATGAATAAATAACAGAAAATCTTAAACGGATAAAAAACAATAAAAACAAATTTACAAAGGAAATGAAACAAAAAAAAACGAATCCGAGTTGGTTTAACAAAAGGGATTTGATGCAAAAAAAAAAGTTACACAAATTAAAACAAAGTCCTTCTCGATAAGGAAACCAAACTTTACAATGAAAAAAGACAGGCAATAAAAGAAAATGTATGACGTGCAAAATAAAAAGAATAAATTTACCGAAAAGTACATTAATAAAAAAGGTTTTCCACTTCTAAAAAAAAATTAAACCAGCAAAATAAACAACTAATGAAATAAATACTACGAAAGGAAAATTATAAAAAATAAAGACACGTGCAAAAGAAAAAAAATAATTACACAAAATGGCCGACTAAAAAAGAAAAACAGATAAAATGAAACTTGACTTGCAGCTGGGCGAAGACGAGTAAAAATATAATCTTTAGGGCACAAAAAAGAAATAACACAAAGAAAATGAAAAACAAACGAATTAAGTAAAAAGAGGAGATATACGCAAAAATGAAATAAAAATTAAATTTACTGACGGCGGCTAAAAAATAAAAGAAAGAGGAAAATTAAAATACAATTACACAGAAAAAAATATATCAATACACTAGTGCAACTAGATGTTAGATTAGCAACAAAAATAAAAACAGGGAAGAGTGAAAAAGAGAATTAAAAAAAAATCCCACAAAAACAAAAAACAGTGAATAAAAGAAAAGTAAAACATAAGAGATAAACTCAACGTAAATTATAACAGTTCTTCCAATACAAAAATATAAGGCCGAATCGGTTAGCGACAAAAATACGATGAGAGCGTAGCAAGACTGAAATCGGTCTGAGTAAATGAACACTGGACTGACTCTAAATGTCTAGATATTTCCCTATGACTCCCCACTTACAAGGAATGCGACACAACTCAGGTATATTTACTTGAGCCCCCACTGAGTCAATTGTGACACAAGGTCAGTTTTTAACGTGGGGAACCGAGTCTTTTTACTCGGGCCGCTGGTCTAAGCTGGTCTTAGCTGGTCATATCTTGTCCAATCTGATCAGAGCTGGTCTAAGCTAGTCATATCTGGTCATACCTTGTCCAAGCTTGTCGGAGCTGGTCTAAACTAATCATAGCTGCCTTGGCTTGTCATAGCTGTTCCAAGCTGGGGACACAAGCAGATACAAAATTTAACCATTGCCTGCAATCGCGGAGAAAGAGGATTTTGCTTGTCTGTTCTACTCAGCCAAGTCTATTCATAGACAGAGTCTGGGTCGGAGGTCTTGTCAGTCGCAAGCTAGACAACGAACTGCCTGACTCCAAACGACTAGGCATTTTACCCAGTCTCCCCACTGGAGACGAGATGTGACAAAAGGTCGAGTTTAATGTAGGAACCTGTCCACTCGGGCAAAAGCGGGCTCGAGTACATTACTTGTCTGTTTTTCTCAGCCGAATCTCTATCCGAATACAGAGCCCATGCTAAGTCACCCACTGTCCGAAAACAGAGATCTTGTCAGTCGCAAGCCAGGCAGTGAAATGCCTGGTTCGAGGCGATTACATATTTATCCATGCTTCCCAAATGAGACGGGATGCGACACAAGGTCAGCTTTAACGTGTGGAACCCAGAGCGAATACACGGAGCATTGGTTCAAAATTTACCCATTCACCATAACTGCGTGGAACGGGCACTTTGCTTGTCTGTTTTTCTCAGCCGGGTCTCTATCTAGAGACCCGACCGATTCAACCTTTGCCCGAAGAAAGAGGTATTGTCAGTTGCAAGCCAGACAGCGAACTGCCTGACTCGAAACGTCCGATATTTACCAGTCTCGACACTGAGACAAAGGTAGAGTCTACTATGGGGAACCCTAGCGTGTACACTGGGGCCAATGGTCAAAATCACCCAGCCCCTGCAAACACAGGATCGTGGACATCTATCTATCCTTTCCAGCCGAGTTTCCAAGCGTAGAAAGAATCGCGATTTAACCGCACTATGCCCGAAGACAGAGAATTTGACAGTCGTGGACCAGACACCGGTCAACCTGACTCGAAACGGCTAGGTATTTACCAAACCGCAACACAAGGCAGCATGTGGAAAAAATCCGGTTTTTTACGTGGGGTGATTTCGAAACCGTAGGGTCGCGCAAAAATTCCCCTTAGACCCCGCACACACGGGGTCGGGTTTGCATACCTCCCCAGACGAGATTCAGCCCGTAGGCACAGCCTCGTCTGGATTTCCGTCTGCCCGAGATTTACTTGCCACCCCCCGGACACTAAATCAGGTTGTGACACAAGGTCGTTTTCTAACGTGGGGACTCGAGTGTTTCCACTCTGGTTTAAGCTGGTCTTAGCTTGTCAAAGTTGGTTTTAGCTGCTCATAGCTTGCCAAAGCTAGTCATAGCCGGTCATACCGCCGCTACGTAACGGATGCTACGTAACGGTGGGAGAGGGAAGCAAAGGCGGAGAGAACGCCGTAGGCACGGAACAGATATTACATCTGCAGCATCCATCCCGACAGGAAAGCCCTACTTCCCGGGAGGAAATTCCCAAAGTCAGAAAGTTCTACAAGCCTGTCACGAGCCGGGTAGCGAACTGCCCGACTCGGAGTGGCTACCAGTCTTACCTTTGAAATGGTGTTCTTATCCTTATGGACTAGTTCATAAAGTCACCGGGAGTGTTCGATTCATTCCGCAACAAATAATTAAGAAATAAATACAAAATCTACTTAATTATCAAGAATAAATAATAAATTAAAAGTTAATATCTAAGAAACAATAGTATACGATAGCTCCATTCTACTTAATAGTCTTTATAATATTTTGAAATAAAATCGTTGACACCTACCGAATAATAGATATAATAGAATAAACCGCGAATATCTGACCTGATACTCATAATGTCCTATTGATAAACATCTATAAAGCGTCAAGCTACCACACAAGGCACAGTGTGTGAAGATTGTGCCCAAGGATGAAACAGACTCCACTTTGTGTTGAACTCTGTATTTACACATGTGTGTGTGTGCATCTGTCTTTATTCGTATATACAATCTACTAAGCAACATGAAACACGTGCCAACTATAATTTTCTGATAATGTTTAAATTGGCTTTAAAGAAATTTAGAAAATTTTCTCAAATAACGACCATGTTAAAAAAAGAAATAAAAATACCCTTAAGTTATTCTACCCTAATAAAAATGTATCCTAAGCATAAGCAAATTCAAAAAGCGATTTAAAATTTAATTCACCAGAAGATATCACACTGTAATGAATGCATCAAATGTATCATTTGTTATAAAACTTTTAAAATATCTAATCCAACCATTAGCAGTAATTCGTAATTTCAATTTTAAAAACAATGTTATGAATTCTTGTGAAATTTGCGTGATTTTATCACCAATACCAATAATGAAATAGATATTGTTTGTTTATTTTTTTTTGTTTTTTTACATTGGTGTTACATGTACCACGCACTCTTATAAGTTAACTTGTCAATTAACGAAACTTCGATGTCGATTATCTCATAAAAATCACCCCAATTACAATAATCAACATATGGTATATATTAGTAGATAATACTAATATATTTGTTAATGCATTTAAATCTCTTCTTCATTTAATTACGTCAATCAAATAAGATACATAGAAAATGTCAAATTATAATTCAGCTAATAATTTCGTGTCAAGCTGGGAACTTATTGATCCTCTCAAAATAAGGAAAATGTCTTCATGGTTTTGAGACTTTCTTAGAAAATAAAACTTAAAAAAAAAGAAATAATAAGGGTAAATCTGGAATCGAGGTCAGAAATATTTTTCCAACAAAAAAGTATATAAATGTCTTTCAATAGAAATCACTTGTCTTTGATGCTAATAATTCCTGAAACTCTATTCCGATCGTTTCTTTGTTACCGATTCTGTTATTATACCGGATTAAGATTCCGTAAGGGTATTATTAATGATACAATAATCTCCCACAAAAAGGAGTCAAACCTATCTATCACAATAAAGCCGGGCATAGTCTTCAACCAAAACAATTCCTTTGTAATTGATTAACACAGGACGTTTTCTAATCAAACCATTTATCATTCAGCGAATTCTGCTGTGTATAGCCGGCTCGTGTTTGCTGTTTCAAACTTTGGTAATTCGTAATCACCGAACCTAATGTTAGTCAACCAGACAAACGTCTTCAGTTCCTTGTGATCAAACCGAGTTCTTTAAGCTCACGCGTGAGGATTTATTTTATTTTATTTATCACTTCATTCCAAGCAGGGCAAAAAGCTACTGACATGTAAGGAGTTACTGATTATTAGAGAAAGACAACAATAAAATAACAAGAATTGAGAAGGGAACACATAAGGAAGGACATTACATTTAAAATTTTGGAAAATCAAATATAACTGGGAAACAAGAACCCGAAAGAGAGTTCCACAAGCGAGTAGTGCGAGAAAAGAAAATGTTAGCATACAGCTGGCGGTCACATCTAGCCATTTCAACTGTAAGTAACTATTTGTACATATCTAGGCATTTGAACCTTTTCGATTGCTGTAGAGGACACATTGATCAATACAAGTCAATATATGATTTTCATAGGATTTATTCGTTTGTCCAGCAGCTAAACTGATATGTCATAATTGCTGGATTAGGGGTCAAGTAAAAAGGATATGCAAATAATCTACTAGAATTGAAATTGGAACCACGAACAGATAAACAAGGTATGAGACAGTGCGTGATTCATTCACTTTCTCAAACACTAGTCTGAAAGTTCAACCCCCTCCCACCTGTACCATCTACTATGCTGGCGTTCTGAGTAGGACGATAAACTACGTCCAAAAGCAAAGCCTCTGATCAGGAGGTTTTGAGGAACATGGAACCCCCTCTTAATAGCTGGTGTTCCCAGATCCACCATGACACGGAGTGGTAGCACCTGTTAGGGTCCCAACTATGGGCAAATAGTTAACCCCCAAACTGAGATCAAAACACTATGACAGCGTAAAAATAGGTTTTAATACCAGAAATACTTAGTAAAAATTATTTTCAGCAATAAATTTTTGAAGAAAAATTATTGTCAGCAATACATTATTACCAGCTATACTTTTTTTGAAAAAATATTACCAGTAATATATTTTTGAAATTAAAATATTACCAGTAATATATTTTTGAAATTAAAATATTACCAGCTTTACATTTAAAAAATAAAACTACCAGCAATACATTTTTGATAAAAAATATTACCGGCAATAAAAAACTTGTCGGCATTAAATAACCCATTGAGGTTGATATGCCGTAAAACAAAAGAAACCAAACTAAAGTAAACCTGTCCATATTTCATGGTAGATTTCAGTGAATTGCGAACAATATGAGTAAAATGTGCTAGAGTCTTATCATACATGAACCACATCCGTCTTTGTATTAGCAGGAGTACATCCTCTAGCAGGTTTGGAAGTGTTTTCGAAATAAAGTCAATGGAGACAACTCCTGTACGACATTCTGAGAGAACATATGGACCCCTCGGACAGTAACCTAAAATTCCTGCCCACACATTAATCGTAAACCCGATGCTCGTGTCTAGTCTGTATTGTCGTGCAAAGGTGTTATTCCATCTCTTCCAAATGCTGCCTCATCCGTAAGCAAGACTTAAGAAACACGTTGCATACGTTGTAAATGGATACATAAAATGATTTTGAAGTACACTCCATGCAGTACTATGAGATGTACCACATACTAGCGCCACTTGTGCTGATATCTGGATCGTGTCAGACAGCCCGTAAAATGTGTTCTTCGTGGTCAGGCGCACGAGGTTGGATGACACCGACGGCCTTTGTGATGAGACTAGTTTGAAATGTAAGGTGTGGGTTGTTTCGTTTTAATGTAAGTGGCCTCCAATATCTGAAGTTTGTTTTTACTGTGTTTATGTGCGAGTATTATTGTGTTATCTGTCTAATATTATATACATGGCTATGTTCTTCTAAGAAATGTTGCTTAATAGAACTAAGATTAGAAAGGTGACAGGTAAGTCTACGGGAGAGTGTGGTTGTTGTAAAACCTTTATATGCAGTGGGTTTATTATTAGCATCAGAGATAATCTCTGAGCGGGCATTTAAATTGATACACTACATTAAGTTTTCAAGATAAGGAAAAAATCAGAAAACTTATCTTAGGACTGACTCTAAGTTTTGCCGACACTCCGCCTGTCAGGTTCCAATGCATCTACTGAATTGTTTAAATAAAACGAAATAATAAAATAATATAAAATAGATTTTTAAAATATATACATCTGTAA